>JACXSJ010000434.1:0-363580 GCA_014851325.1 Pentalonia nigronervosa | reverse complement strand
GTATTTGACTTTAATATTATACTCAGATTTACTATATATTATATAAATATATGTAATATATATAAGACTGTTTTTTAATCAGCTAATACCCCCTAAACCCAACTCAACGCCCCCAAAAATTTATTTGAGCATCCTACCGCCCCCCTGAATGCCACCAACGCCCACAAGGGGGCGCTATCGCTCACTTTGAGAATGACTGATTTAAACCAATGATAAACGGCTGTTTTCTTTAATGCTTCATCACCATAAACTGTTTTCAAATATTCAAGCGTTTCTGCAACAATTTTTCCAAGTTTAAAACAAAATTTAATGTTAGCATGTTGTTCAAATTGTGACATTTTGAAAAAAATGAATAAACTCTATTTCGTATGGACACGATTACGGCTTACATGAGACTAATGTAATTTTAACAATTAAACCTACAGATAGCTAATAATGTCTACTTTTAATAACAATAATCAGATATTATTTATATATTTTATAAGAAAAATAGTTTTTTTCCTATAAATTCTGGGAACTTTTTGATCCTACTATGTACCTAAAGTTATTCTCCTAAAACCACTTTAAGACAATTTTCAAGGTACCAGTTAACTCATTGACTGCATATGTCTTTTTGCAGTTCTCACCCAGTTAGTAGAGAATTTACTACTTTAAAATTTAAATATATATTGGACTCCAATTGGTATCAGTATACAGTCAAAAGTTAAAAAAATCATATTAAGTGAGAAATTTTTAAAATATTATAAACCAAGGCATACCTAAGATTTTTTGGCAGGGGCTCGGTTAAATTATTTTTAAAGAATAAAGGTCTTTCAGTTCCTCCTGGTATGTCAAGTATAAATATAATATAATATGCTTTATTTTTTATAGTTGATTATTTTTTCTTTGTCATAATTTAAAGACAATACCTACCTAATAAAATTATCAAAATGTAAGGATACCAACTAGGTGGGGGGCTTAAGCCTATTAGCTCCCCTTGGGTGCTTTCTTATTATAAATGATCACATACTGAATTAATTGAACAATTATCATTGGTTTTTACTATACATTGAAAAATTATAGAAAATAATCAGTTCAAAAGTTTTAAGCAAACTTGTTTTTAATACCTATTTAAAAGTTTCTTATTTATTAAATACCACTATACTCTATTCAAAATAAGAGCAATACCAGGCAGCGACCAGTTATACTCTATTCGGAATAAGAGTGATACCAGATGACGACCGGTTTTTGTTGGTGGTGGTCTTCTGCCAATATTGACGCACAAGTTGGCCACCTAGTATTGCTCTTATTCTGAATAAAGTGTAGATCATTAAATGTCTATAAAAAATATTAAAAAGGGAAATTATAGAAGCAACCAATTTAAGTTAAAAATTTTATTTTCCCACAAAAACTGGAGGTAGTTCTAATGTTATATAATAGGCAGTGACATATCGTGAACATTGGGTGCCTTAGGTTCTGTAGGATGTGGAGGCCTTTTAAACACAAAAATTGAAAATATCACAAATTTTTAACTATTCCACATTTTTTATTATAAAACTACATAATATTCTTAACAATGATGTGTAAATCCAGACCTTATTTATAAGGTAGTCTCTTTACTTTTTAGATTTTCTTTTTTATGAAATGCATCACCAACCTATATCAATTTTAAAACTGTTAAAAGAGATTAAATCAAAATTTAATTGTTTAAATAATTATTTTTATTTGTATGATATAATTTCTTCTTGTTAATTCTATACTCTATTCATTTAAGAAGTAACCTCTTCAGCTACTAGTTTTCATCATTTAGCAGTCAGGCAACATCTATTTGTTCCCCCTCCCAATTAAACATTTATGCGTCTTGCATACAGTCAGTTACCACAGTTACTACTTATATTGATTAGACTATGGTATTGATTAATATAGGGTCAATATATAAAATGTTAGTGCTTCCACTGATATATAATAATATATATATATAATACAACTAAAAATCCAAGTTGGCTTAAATGTTTTAGTCAGTTTTTCTTATCGAAAATGCTCCTGATTAAATTAGCTCTTTCAAATTTTGATACGACAATAACTAAAATAAATAAATTGGATTTTTTATATATTGCTTTTTGATTTTTATCAATGATGAAATTGTGAATGTGGATCTCTTTAATTAGAAAAGTCGGCATATCTGTGTGTTTATACCTTTATGTATTTATTATTATACTTTTTTTTTTTTTTTTGTCATAGAAATATATGTTATCAACTTCTTTTTTGCAGAATAAAGAACGATCCTTGTTTATTTCAAACAAAAAGAAGAAAACTGTATCAAAAAAATCCAAGAAAAGAAAAAGATTCTCGTTAATGACTGAGCATGAAATTCAATTCACATCTGCATCCTATGACATGATTCAACCATCTACAGAATCTGTTCAACAATCTACAGAATCTACATCAGCACCCCTTCACCAAATTCCATCAATGGGTAATATAAAGTCTATTCAATATGAGTCAAATTCTCCATCCATATCAATTTCAACAGAAATAATTCCTTTTTTACCAAGTTCAACAGCAATGATTCCTTTTATATCAGGTTCAACTGAAATTGTTCCATACCTGTCAAATTCAACAGCAAATAATCCATCATTGGAAATCGGTCCAATGCAGTATTCAATAATAAATGAAAGAATGAATTATGTGTCTCCATCAGAAACATTCACCAGATCTAAATCTTTGAAAGCCGAATGTATTTGTTTATTTTGCACTTACCAGTATGAAGACGTATCACTTAATATGTTTAAAAATATTTTATTTTGTTCCAATCATTCCATACCGTATGCCTGTCTAGTTGAAAATTGTTACAAGGTATTTCCCATTGAAGAGCTTTTTATTGAACATTATCTATCACATATGAAACTCGACAGATCAACCTCTTTGTGTTCTGAATGCTTTGGTATTTTAACTTCAAAAAATACACATATTCATCAAAATTTATTTAAGTGCTGTTCCCTTGACTTCACATCAATGCTTAAATTTGGTCTTCATAAAATTATAAACCATAATGCAGTGGTTATCACAGGTAGCAACCAACAACATCCCCTTAAAAAATTAATTACACCTTCAAAAAAGTTCAAAACAGAACTACTTAACACAAAAGACAGTGATTTAGATGTACCTAAAAAAACACGACGCAATGAGGTTAGATTAAAGGTTAAAGAAGAAAACCGTGGAAGTTTTAAGTGTTCACGTTGTTCCCAATATTTAAATACAGTGTCAGAATATACTGAACACTGTCAGAATAAGCATAATGATATAATTTTATTGAGAGAGCCAGGGATAAAATTATGTCCTCTGTGTGATCACTGTTATTTCTTTGATCAATTTGTATCGCATATTGAAAGCTGTACAAATACTTTGAAAGTCGGTGATAAGTCATTGAATCATTATGGATGTATTCATTGCAAATTTGTTTTTACAAATCTATCTTCCAGACAAATACGCAATCATGTTCTGTACTGCAAATCATTTCAATTAGTTGTTGTTAATAACAAACTCTTTCAAAAATGTCAAAATTGTACTTTTCTAAGTGTTGACGATAACTTGTGTTTAGCACATGCGAATTCTGATTGTATATACTTACAATTAAAAATGAGATATGCAATTAAACCTGATGAAAAAGCTGATGCTTTAAGACGAATGAAATTTTATGAGGCAAATACACAGCAACAAGAGAATACAAATTGTGCAAACGATGAAGACAGTACTATGATTCCCAGTACTTCTAAAACAGTTTGCAATATAGCTAGACAAAACCTGCTCAAATCTTATAACTTTCTTTGTAATGTTTGCAATAATTTTTTCTTTGATAAAGATATCTTCTTAAAACATTTGACTTCACAAGGAGTACTTTGCAGATTGACTACTTTAGTGTACTGCCAAAGATGTGTGACTGACTTTGAAACTGAACAGGAGTACCAAGACCATGTACCTAAAATTCCAGATGCATCGCCTTTAATCTCAATAAAACAAGAATTGTTTGATCAAAATAATGATGAAGATGTTGTTATGTATGATATTGTAACACGTGCCGATCAAAATGATTCTTATGATGTGAAAGTGTTTGAAATGAATAACAGTAGACAAGCTTCAAATGTTGGTATCTTAAACAATATACAATATCAAGAACAGGATAACAGTTTAGCATCCCAAGAAATGGAGTTTAATGCCAACGATGAGTATATGCAATGTGATGTTGAAGATAAACCCGATTTAAATCAATTGTTGATAGAAAATATGTAATAACATGTGAATATTACATAAATCCAATAAGATTAAAACTAAACATAGTTTTACATTCATTTTTTACTTAAATATTAGATTTCCATATTGTTATTTATATTAATTAAATAATTTCTGTAGTTTTTTAAACAGTTAAATCCTAATAGATATTAATCTAAAAAATTACCTATTCCATATTGATTTTTTTATTCTGTTAAGAAATAAGGATTATATCAGTAGATTTATAATCATGACTTTAAATGCACAGTTATAATGTAAGTAATAGATGTGGCTTATTCATTATTTTAAAGTTATACTAAAATACATTTTATTTATGTATGTTTTATTTGTTGTATTTAATGTTAAAACTTTAACATTAATTCTAAAGTATATAGTTTCATGCTTCGAATAGCATGCAATAATGACAATTAAAAGTTAAATATTTAACCTACTATATTAGTTTATTATCCTCGACTGATTTGTTTTTTTTTTTTTTATTATTATTATTCATTCTGAGTTTAAAATGTTGACCCAATATTTAATTATTGTCATGTACTATTACAAAATGTACTGCATTTGAATGTAATTTTTTTTTTTTTTTTTTGATTTATGCATACTCAGATATCCATGAAATGATTACTAAAAGAATTATGTTTGTAGAATAGTAGTTAATTCAATAGTAATTATATATTTTTTTTTCTTAATATATGATAAGTTTATATTATGCTTATTTATTTTGTTAGATTTCATGACTATTTTTAATTCAAATTAGATATTGTTTAAATCGCTTACTTTGATTTTACTATGTATCCCCTTAACTATTGATGTCTTAAAATATTTTGTCCTACTTTATGTGTACCAAGTTACATAGTACTTGTTTCCAATTGACTAGAAATTCACTGTAACCAATTGTTAAAATGTATTAATACATTTTTTTTTTTTTTGCTGTTCTGATGTTTTAGCATCTGTATTTACTTATATAATTACCTGTCAATAATCAATTTAATTTAGTTAAAAACAATTTTATTTATTTGACTGTATAGACTAAAGGTAAATGACATTTGTCTTCTGTAGTTTGACTTCATAGTTATATTACTCCCATTAAATTAAATTTATATTTTAGTTCTTAAAACTATTACATAATATAAATATATATATAAGCTATTTTTGTACAAAAAAAAAATAGAATTATTTAATAATATAATTTATTATTTATTAAATTTTTTTTATAACAAAACATTATCATTAAAATAAAATTTTTCATTTTGAAGTTTATAATATTATTTTAGAAAAATTTTCAAACAACTAAAATTGCATTATTATATATTATATTATTATAATTATGCCATATTTTTAAATTTAATAATGTAAAACAAAATTATAAAGTACATGCTTATTGTGTAATATGTATATGTATATGTATATATTTCTTTTATAATATATCAAAAAGCAAAAAATGAAAAATGGTCCTAAGTCTTAAAACTGTTGAAACATACATTGTTTTATTACAGTTATTTTTTTCTTTACGCTATTTAGGTAACTTGTAACACCGAGAAATTGGTCAAGCCAATGTTTTACAAATAACTTAAACATAATTTACTCCAAAATTATATACATTAATAATGAATATTGTTATTCTTGTATATAATATAATGCATAAGTCTAATAAAGATTTGAAATATTCAAAAACAAATTTTGTTTTGATATGATTAAAAATAGAAAAAATAGAATGAAAAATGTCTATCACATAATATTATAATTTGTATTACATTATACTCGCAACTCGCGTAATAGAGGTTCAGTGTATATTCATATTTAATAATATATTGTTACATAAGTTATAATATATTGATAAAAAAATGTTTTTTTTTTTTAAAAATATAAGCGATTTCATAGTAGTACATGGAGTATTTTTTTATCATCCTCACGTGATACAATCATCATATCTCAAATGTATTACTTTGAACTTCAAAAACAAAAAATTGTATGGATATTTAAAATGACATTTTAATTGTTTTGAACGGACTAACCTAACATTGCGGATATATCAGTGTACCTTATATGTTGTGTCCACCGTTAGACAACAAAATGATCGTTCAACAATTTTACTGAAGTTTACAAGGCGATTTCTCTCAGACGCAAGCCCCAAGTCTTTGTACGCAATTTTAAATTCTGCAGAAATGGTACATCTATTATTACATTATTTTGTTTCGCTAAAACGAAAGTTGCATATTTTTTATTACTACACATTGTTTTTGAGTGATTTCGAAAAAAAGCTTGAAATATTAATAATTCTAATCCAGGTTTTTTGTTTATAAGTATTGATAAAAAAAAAAAAAAAAAATGTGTAGGCTTTAAACGACGGTCAGATAGATATCTCGAGGGTGCTAAAAATACGGATCAATGTGTTTCATGCGACAAATGTGTTCTCTAAAATTGAGTAAAAAAAAAAATGAGTGTCTTACATCACGATAGTGTGAGAATAAAAAAAAGCTCATCCTGTGTAGCAATTACACGAGCAACATAGATATGTGACCTACGATGTAATGTTATTATTAGTTACATATTTTTATTATTGTTAATGTTGTGCCTGTCAATTGGGCGTAAGAAAATATGCCGAAAATGGGTGTCTGTGAATAACATAACTAAAGGTATGAATTATGAAGAAACGTGGTGATTAAAAATTAAAACACGACTCCGATGGGAAAATGGTGTAAAATTTAATTTTTACAAAGAAACTAAAGAGGAAGAAAAAAACACCGAGTTTAATAATATCACAACGATCGGTCGCTTTCGATTGTAATAAGTTTTAATATAATATTGATTTTTATTCGGTACAGATGTTTATGGAAACGAATCGTTAAAAAAAAAAATGTCAAGTTTCGTATCAAGGGAAGTATCTTAAATAATTCTTTTCTACAATCAGTTGATTTTTAATCTAACCGATAATAAAAAGAACACGTGACACTCTTTGTATTTTACACGCGTTTCAAATAATTTATTAGGTACCTATACTTTCAGCAGGTCAAGTGTATGTGCATCCACACGACATATACACGTCGTCAGAGGTTGTAAAATGTTACGTTATTATTTATTATAATATGTTTGAACTATCGTGCGGAGAAAAAAAATGAACGGACGAAAATGTAGAGCGGGTAGAAGAGTATATTATTTTTTAATCGATATTTAACCGTATCGTCGTCGTTATTATTTTATTTATTCGATTTCCGTCGCTAACTGATACACGTGCTATTTACTATAGGTACAATATCACGATGATGACGTCAGAGGTTGATTCAAGAGTGTTTTATTGTCGGTACATAATTAATAAAATATAATATATAGATAGTTATATTTTATTTTATAGATTGTCTGTTATATAATATTATTGTTATATTGTTATTATTTTAAACATTAATGAAATAAAACATGTATAGAAGAAATCGTCGAAACTATATATTTTATTATTATGTACATATAAATTATAAAAAATGAATTGAAAACAATTTTAAAGGGAAATTGTCAGTCGCATTTTACGTGTTTGAATTTTTTTTTTGGTGGGGAGGGGGTAGGAGGGTCAGGGACTCTTTCTTATACGTTATGAAAGTCGATCAACTAAAATTACGGTTATATGCTACACCTACGTCGTAAAAAAACAGTCTTTTTTTAAAAAACATCAATTTTTTTTAGGTTTATATTTATTTGCTTCGGAGGAGGGCTGATGTGTAGAGACAATAATACATAATATGTAAATCAAATAATATTATTACCTTTAGGTAGGAAGGCACCTATACCTACAGCATACGACATTTAACGATTGTTGTGGAGGAGGTATTTCATGTTGGAAGACAGTGGGACCAAAAGCACTCTTAAACCTAAGTTGTATTTTATATATTATATATAGGTAGGTATGACACTAAAAATGAGTGATTCGTTTTACCGGTGACGAGACCGAAGGGTCGTCATGTACACAAATAATAATGTGTTTTGGAGAAAACAATAACAATATACATTTTACTATGTTCAGATACCTAATGCATAATAATAATTAATATTATATTATAATTATAACACGTCAGAAAAACATTTCGGTCGAATAGCAAAACATTCAATACTTAAGTATACAGTTAGGTACATGTAGGTACGTATAGGTAACCTCATATGACATATAATATAATATATTATATTCATTAAAAAAAAAATAAAGTGCAAAGTAAAAAATACAATTTTTTGTTTCATATTATATATAAATATATGCAAGTAGGTATACGTAATATATATATATATATATATATGCATTACATTTTTAGTATATGAAAAAAATGCCCTACGGCTTAAATTGTAATCACAAAAAAATATATATGTTTATGAATTTATTATTATTACTATGTATAATATATATTGTGTATATATTATATATTATTATTATAATTAAATAAAAAAAAAGAAAAACTTGCTAAAACGATAATTTCGCTACTTAAAAAATAATAGTTTCTAACTCTAAAAAAAAACCCAAGTATTTCATATAACTTTAATATGTATATAAAGAGTAAAAAAATACCAAATAAGTTAAAAAATTATAATAAAACATTTACTAAATAAAACTTTTAATTTAAATTTTAAAGCTTCAAAATAAAAAAAAAATCGCATGCAATTTTTTTAATTAGATAATATTATATTTACCATCTATAGGTATAATGATGAAAACAATAATAATGATTTTTTTTTTTAAGTAAACCTCGATTTATGTTGCAAAATGCAAGTACAAGTTAATAACTGGCGAGATCCATCGATAATTTTTCCAGTATAACAATTTTTAATTTAAATTTTCTTAATATTGTCATAACAAATTTACTACATTTCTACAAAAGGACATTTTAAATAATATATTTAATTTTTACTTTACGTATTTTCTAGGCCGATTTACAATATTACAAATATTATTTATGATTATTATTATTATTATTAAACACCTATATATTTTATGATTATTGCGATTAGATTGTTCCTGTTCAGTTTTAAATATTACATGTTAGAGCATGGAATTTTAAGAAAAAAAAAGATGATTCCTCAGGATGAGGTAAAAGGTTAGGGAGATTCTATGCATAGAAATATTTTAACTTGAAAAATGAATTTATTAAATTTAATATTATTCAATACATTTTTTTTGTACCTATTTATAGAACTGAATATTTGATGTTCACAGAACACATATTTGAAATAACACATTAATGTAATGGATCATAGGTAAATCAATTGTTTAATCAAATATTCAAATGTATTTCTATGTAGTATACGTTTATATAATAAGTATAATATTAACCTAGACGTAAAGTATCTTTAATTATTATTATCGGACTCTAGGTATATTATATATTTTATATATAATGTACGTGTAATTATTATTATAATTTAAGGTCTAATCCTCTCATTGGTAAAAATATTTTATTTTTTTTAAAAAAAACATCTTATTAAGTCTGTACGATAAGTAATAAATTGCTTAAAAAAAATAAATTTATATATGCGTTAATTTAAAAATATTAAAAAGTTTTAGTCAAAAATAAGAAAAGAAGAATAGTGTAAAAAAAACTAATAATAATACTTATGGGTGATCAATCACATATTATAATAATAATATATATTGATGTTATTTAAATTTTATTTATTTTTTTGTTATTATATATTTTATTTTATTTTCTCGAAGAGAATTAACATTTGTTTTTAAGTGTCTGCGCAAATGGTAGAATATATATAAAGTAGTTGAAGTATTTTTCGAACATTGGCCTAATTACCTATATCGATATAATATTTAAAATGTTGTCAATAGAGATAATTATAATTTTAGAAGCCGATAGGAAACAGCAGTACATATGTATATATTTTTTTAAGATGATGACAACGGGTAGAAGAGACAAGCTCGCTACAGCCACGTGATTAAAATATGGGAATTGGAAAAACGGAAACAATATAACATAATAATAACTTATGTATCTACCTAAAAATGTAATGTAAATAACTTTCATTATTTACTTTTAAAGGCGGAGAAGGGGAAGGCGCGCCAGAGGGTTTACTTAATGTATGTATATAATATGTAATATATTAAAAGAAGGTATTATATAAAAAAAAAATAATAATAATAATGATAACAAGGTGGGCGGATGGAGGGGGATGTGGCGGGTTGGTCTTCAACCGTTTAACTAGGTCAAGAGGGTGGGTGGGCAACGTTGGGCGGCATGGAGGGAAGGGATTTGGTGGTGAAAAGGGGCACTCTTAACCGTCTCTCATCGGCCAAGCCGGCTGAAATCAGTTGGCCACCAACAAATGTTGGAAGGGACTGGATCTGTACGACGATGACGTCGACGTTCCCAGTCCCATGGCGTTGTAGTTGTCCTGCATTTTTTGCTGTTGCTGTTGCTGCTGCTGCTGCTGATGATGATGATGATGCATCGGAGTCGCGACGGACTGCATTTGTTGCCCCGTCCCATAATTGGCCGGTGACAGCGGGCTCATGGGCGAGCCGCCAAAGTGCTGTGGCCCGAAATCGCCGCCGAAGTTCTGCCAACCGTTACCGCTGCCGTTGGCAAACTGCAATTGCTGTGGTGCGTAATCCGTGGTGGTCATGTTGCCGCTGTTTCGGTGATAACCGCCTCCGTTGGACTGCCGCGGCCTTTGGTAACCGGCACCACCACCGCCACCTTGGTGGTTGTTGTTGTACTGTTGCTGCTGGAAGAAGTAGTTGGACGCCGCATCGCCGTTCTGGACGCCACCGCGGTGGTGTTGCTGCACGGGCGATACCGGACGTTGCTGTTGTTGCTGCAGGCCACCTGCACCACCACCGCCGACCACAATTTGTTGCTGCTGCATGGCCGCACGTTGCTTGATATAGTTGGCAAACTCAGTCGGCGACATCCTGCGGAAAACGAAACGAAAGTCAGTCAGCCCTCAATTCGTTGGATTTCAGCGAAACACATTTTCTACACTATTATAACTCGCAGTATCTACCACCACTGACATGCGCCAACGTTATACGCGCTAATACTACATATTATGTAGTACGTCCCCCTACACTTCCTTCACAAAAATTACAAAATTACAAAATTACAAATATTCCAAAACAAATTCCTAACAATAGCTCTACTAAAAGCACCTTGGTTTAAGGGGCAAAAACTGCTAAATTTAATGATACGATGTTACCCTCACCCTGCGTACCAACCACCCTACATGAATAATTAATCAATTTAAAAATACAAAAACTTCCACAATCCCCGATAATCTAAAATCACATCCGCCGCAAGACTTCTTTCTTCTATTATATCTAATATAAAATTAATACAATGAACACATTTAAATTTAATATCCACCCCGGTCCATTGGTCCGTAAGTATTTAATGTTTATGTAATTGAAACATTGTAAAAATATTAAGTGCTTATGATGACTGTAGACTGTTTGACATAATTAATTGAATAAATAAAAATAAATGTATACCTATTATGTGAGTACAGAAAAATAATATGTACTTCAGACATTATTTTTGTTTTAAAAAAAAAAAAAGGCATTGACTGAGTATTTTTTTTTTCATGTATTATATTAATTACAATTTAAAAATGGTATATATTTTACAAAATAAAATAATTTAAATTACTGTTCAACATATTGTTTAGACGTTAGATTAGTACCCCCTTTCCCCTTCATTCATTCTCTCTTTTTCTCGTGTAAAATATGACAGACTATGAAGTGTTTCTCAATCGAAAATACCTACGCGAAAAAAACAACGATGTCATATTATATTAAATATTTGAACGCGAACCTCGCCGTCATCGTCAATTGTTTATTATTGGTGTATGTTAGATGTAGCAATGCAAGTAGACTATAGGCTTGTATTGTGTACATTTATATACACATTACGCGTTTTTTAAAAATATTTACTGTTATAGTAATCGTTGTAAATATTTAAATAGTAAAACAGTGGGTGTGTTGACCACCGTTACTGTAACATGTTGGCCAATATAATTTCGCCAGGAAGTGAAAGTGGCGCTTTGAATGGCTGATATTATTGGTTATTACGCCCATAAAAAACTATTACTTATTTTAATTTATATGATGATATCATAAATTAGTTAATATTTATATTGATACAGTTCACGATGAACTCCCTTGTATCAGTATAACTTTTTCATCAAGAAATTGAAGTTTTTGTAAATCATTTATTTTCGCTGCAACGAAAAATCGATTTAATTTTAGGACACTAATCATTTTTGTGATTCAGGCTGGTTATTTTTACTCGGTTAACTTAAATAATAATAATAATAATAATAAAAGGATAATATTTTTATAGATCATGAACCAGATTTAAATTACGTTCTCGGTGCATATAGATGACAAATTATTATTATTATAAACATATGTGTATAGATTTTTAGGCACTGATGGCGCAGATTGACGGTTCAATATCCGAAAAAACAATCAAAATATTATCCGCAAGTTTTTGGAGACATCTGTCACAATTAGGTATACGCGTTTATTATTAGCGAGTATTGGCGGCTTGGCGCTATTTGTTTGACACTTTTTGCAGGCGCGCTATAGTATACATGCATTTACATATATACATTATACTGTTGTTTACACACACACACACACACTCAGAGGTATCTGCAGGTATATATATATATATATTATTATCTGCAGTAGATATAGGCCCACCAACACGCAATGACGTCGTTTCGCAATACGGACGAACAGAGTGACCTCTATGCAAAAGAAGAGTGAGAGAGCTTGAGTGGGAGAGTAAAATGGTAAACGCACACCGCGATAATTCGCGTGCCTAATCGGCCGCAACGACAATACGCTTACAATTAATTACACGCAACAGGTGCGTGTATATACAGAATGTTCCAAATGAGCAGACACATAGGTACTATGCACACTCCGAGATTTAAGAAAAGGCCCATAGTTTTATTCCTTAGAATAAAAATTCAATATTCATAAATTTGAAATACGAGTATAGTATTAAAAAAAATGTCCTGAGAAATATACGTTAAAGATGTTACCTATATAGACGAGTTAAAACTGCTATAAATAGTTACAGTTTTATAAGAAATTTTTATTTAAGTGAAAATAAATATTTGTGTAATTACTGCATTTGTTTTAACGGGGAAAAGCCCAATATTTTATATTGCACATCCTGCCATTGAAATCTGCGCACGCCTATATGCTCATAACGTATTAGCCATATGAGTAATATAAAATCATGTGTGATCTCATCTCGAAATTCATGCTTTTTGTGTATATATCATACAGGGAAAGGATACGTCTTTATGTACATTTCTACCCATCATATCATAGATCATATCCGACGAGGAAAAAACGACCCATCGTTTTTGGCACCCGCCCAAAGATAAATGTAAAATACGTACATGTCAAGTATATTTTAAAGTCGTCTGTGACCTGGTCTAACCCTCGACTCACTTGCGACCACGGGCATCAACCCTTCTAATGTCATCATATTAAATAATAATTTATGGAGGGCGAAAGATGTATACTCTTTACAGTACCTAAATACGATATGCAAGGTCATACAAAATTTAAATAACACAACCACAGTTGGATCACGTTATTCCATCAAACTATATAACACGGGACGAGTTTGAATAATATATTATTTTTAACTAGTGTGATTTTATGGACGCCGCGATTGTACCCAGGCATATGTTAATGGGAAATAGAACTCGGGGCGGTATAGTAACTATAAGAAAATATATATTATCAAAAGTGCAATTGACTAATAGTGGAATATTTTAAGTTTCTACGATTAATATTTTTTTTGGATTACATAAAAAAACGACCGAAGAAATATCCGATTTTGTTAAAATGTAAATTGCTTATAAAAATCAATGTTGACTAGGTATTTTTGATATTTTTCAATTACTGTAAGAAAAACTTACGAGGAACTCTGTTTTTTTCAAGCTGACAGACAAAAAGGTTATCAACATAAATTGAAAAAAAAACGGTAGAACAATTTAAATGTTATTAAATAGCTCAAAAAGAGTAAAATATTTTAAAAATTATATTAGGCGTGTAAAATGTTAATATAAATATGTGGTCAAAACTTCAAGTTCCTTAGATGATTCCTTCATATATTTATTACAAAATAAAACGAAATCGATTTTGTTGAAAACTATTGTTGAGTAAATATTCTCGTTTTTCTGCTACATAATTAACTGGAAATTTCCAACTTTTGACCCCCCGGGGCGGTTCGTATTCGTTACCGTTATTATAATTTTTTTTTTTAACGCATCGTCACGATGGTCAAAACTGTAGGTACGTTTCCGCCTACTTTTCTATAAAATCTGTTATCAGAAACCTGTTGGCTCGCTTGTTGTTGGACTTGAGTTTGGTGCTGCCGAACTTGGTCTGCGCGAACGAGGCGGTAGTGAACGTCAACGGCACGGACGGCTGTCGGCACGGCACGTAGGCGCCAGCCGTGACTGTCACTGCCGGACCGCCACCGTTCGGGCTTCGCGGCTGCTGCTGCTGCTGTTGCTGCGGCGATTGTTGACTGTTGCCGTTGCTTGCAGTGCTGCTGCTGCTGCTGCTGCTGCTGCTGCTACTACTGCTGCTGCTGCTTCCGCCGCTGCCGCCGCCACACGACTTGCCGAACAACAGATGATTGTGCTGTGGCTGCTGTAGCTGTATTTGTTGTTGCTGGTGGTGAGGATGGTGTTGATTGTGGTGTTGGTGAAGGTGATTAAGATGCGTCGGTGACGAGTTGTTGGAACCACTCCCAAGCGTCGGCGAACTGACCAAACACTTGTCCGGTGGCGAAATGCTCAGAGAACTCAAGCTGGACGCTACCGAATCGATGGGCCGGAAACATTGTGCTTCGGGGTTGAATGTTTTGACGACCTGCAAAACACGCAAACACAAATCGTTATACAAATTAAAAACACGCTGCAGCCGAGTAATAATAATATTTTTGCTGTCTATAAAACACTGACTGGTCCCGGTATCAATTTCATTATGGATTAAAATTTAAGTGGCATTTCATTTAAAACGAGTTGTACAGCTATAGTATGGCTTTGACCTAAAGGCGTGACCCAATCGATAAATATATTATATAGGAGCCTATCATAAATTATGTACAGTGTGATTTTTTGAACGTAAGGTGCACTCATTTTTCAGCCAATTGTTTTTCAATATTTTACTAGATAAATGCTTTTGTACTAAACAATTATTATTACAAAAAAAAAAATAAATAAATAGTGAAGATTGATTTTTTTTTTTTATAAAAATGTATAATAATAAGTAAAAAGGTTCTTCAACTTATATAATATAATATGATAAAATTCAAAACCACAGAGTTGAAAAAGAAAATAAGTGGATTACGTTTAAAAAAAATTACCCTGTATGTGAGCTGCGAAAGGATTAAATGTTTTAGCTTTTGTCATATTGTTCGCCTGCACGCATATTGTATAATTATATATATATACATACACGACACGTGCACTCGAACCGTGTATTCAAATTTTCGTTTATTATAGCAACGTACGCTGAAATATGATATGCTCTACGATAATTCCAACGGCTAAATCCCCAACAGACTTTTATTTTCCATTATATAAAAATAATTTATTTAATGTTTAGTCTATATACCATCACTCTATTCTCTCGAGAAAAGATTTTTGTGCCTCCAGACCGTATTCTAGTACAGATCCTTATTGTATATTATGAAATCACGAACCCCAATTTGTACATTATAATATATGTCTCCGTCTTACATCTGAATAAAATATTAAGTAGGTATAGTAGACTAACAAAAATAATCAATATCTTTTATTATACTTTTAGTATTACATTAACTCCATGTTCATTTTCAGGGACACCCATATACCTAAAACTATTATACTTTATAAAAAAATGCAGTGTTTATTGATAGAGAAGAAATCAACATTTAATAATCGTCCTGTATCTCCCCTTAAAAATAACGGATTCTAGAGGCATGTAAATAATAGTTAGTATTTAAATAAGTCCAACCACGGTGGGCACGCAGCCGAGGTGACCGCAGAACAAATTGTTAATGATAAACTCGTGGTGAATGGTCGGAAATGCGTAACCGCGATATTTCCCGTCGGCCAATCTTATACGAAAAGGTCATGGCGGCCGTTGTCTCGGCGTTCGTCTCCCAAACTGTCCTCTATTGTATCGTTTTCGCGTTATTATTATTCGTTATTCGTGTCCACGAGTCGAAACAATAACGTATACCTAAATAATGTCGTGCAGTGCGACGAAATTCTGGCCGCGAATCTCGATGAGTTAGGCAGGTTAGGAAAATATGAAGAAAACGTCAATAAAATAATCGAGTAACGTGCTGTGTGCTGCATGTTGACTATAATATTGTGTCACTATAGTACACGCGAAATAATGAAATATATACATAGTAGGTTTAGAAATATCAAGTATTATCATGCTTTTTCGTCAATTTGGTTATAAGCTGGCGACCCATATGCGAATTTTGGTGTTGTATCACTGTAATGATGTACAAGTATGTCAAATGTTATAGATAAACAGAATGATTTGAATAAGTTGTATAATTATTGCGCCTTGCCCAAATGTACCCGCTACTCAATCACGCACTCTGACTTACTCCACAATACGTACTGCATTAAATAATATTCATTAATGAATTTAAAAAAAAAAAAATATTTGTATTATGTCTTTACGAGCTAATTATATAACAAGGGGAGCATATAAATTATAAATAGATCCCCAAAATATATATAAATAGGTTGTATTTTTTTTAAATTTGTCCAAACAGGTCATATCCAAAAACAATTTGAACACGCATTACCTCTCTGTCGGCGGTCCGGTCATCGTGGGTGTCGAACTGGAGGCCACCACTGTTCTCGTTGTACAAGATCTTCACGGCTCCTTTTTCCCCGATGCGATAACTGACTTCGCCGGGGTCCACCCACACGGCCAGATCCTGAGGTAAGTTCTCTAGGATGTCCTGTATGGCCACGCCGCTCTCGCGAGACGCCTTCTCGAACACCGGGTCGATCGGTGATCCTGTTTTGATGCATCGGTACGCCGAGCCGCGGTACGGTTTCTCCGGGTACCAGTGCCCAGCGAATTTCTCCGTCAGACACTTTTCCAGCTCTTCGCCGAATATGTTCACTCGCCGTCTGGGTAATTTGTTGTACAGGTACGAGATCACAAAGTTTAAAGCTACGCTAACCTCGATATGCATTTTGACGCGATTTCTGGAAAATAATATTTAATAATTTGTTAATAATTTATATCAATTGATAACATTACGTAAAATAATGTGAAGCACATAAGTATAGATCGTGTGATTGTCTGACATACATCAGACATTTACTTATATAATATTATATTCACACTTCACAACCGGTCACTTGTGGTAACACACAATTAAAAATTTATTAAATTTACATTTAGTACATATAGGTTTTTATTTTCTAAAGAAAATCTTGGTAACCGGTTTTTAGTAGGTATGTTATAAAATGTCACTAAAACCTTGTCTAAATATGCAAAGATTATGCATAGATGTTATATCTATGCATGTAAAAATCGACCGATACGTTATCCTATATATAGGGTATTTATATTACTAATAGTGTCTACAGTCATTATTTCGAAAAGTTTACACTTTTTTGAAAATATTTTTTTTTATATAATTTGAAGTAATTTTAAAATAACATTTGTGAAAAAAATTTAGTTTTCTATTTTTTACTGTTATCATTTTTTAGCTTTTTTGAATGACACTGTACATTTTAAATTTCATATTCCGAAACATAATATCGTTTGCAGTATTTAAATCTATAAAAATCAAATTTCAAACAAGTAGTTCATTAATTATAACTTTATAAGCATTTAAAGTTTAAATGAGCAATGTAGAGTGTGCAGTGGCACCTCGAAAACGTTCACTATTCTGTTAATCTAAACTTTGAATATTTAGTTTTAACTAATGAACTAAATATGTCAAAAATTTGATTTTTTAGATTGAAATACTCCAAATCATACTTTGCTTTGAAATATGAAATAAAAAATGTAAAGTATGATTTAGAAAAATAAAAATTTAAAAATATATAATAATAATAAATAGAATATTTTTTTTTTAAAAAAAAGTTAAAAAATTCGAAATAATGAGTGTAGACATTTAAATGAATCACCTGGTATATACGCTACAATACACGAACACTATAAATACGTAGTATAATATATATATATATAGTTAATTATTTATACGTTCCTTGTAGTTAGTAGACGGATACATATTTACATAAATGTAAATCGAAAACTAAAGTAGGTATACCTGGTAAACACTAGGCGCCTATTGTAATTTTGTTTTAATTATATTTAAGAAAAAGTTATAACTGAATAAATATTTCTTAAAAGTAATCATATATTTCATTTAAATAATTGAATATTCTATAATATCCATAAATTAGAAAATAAAGAATAATCAATGGAAATAATAAAGATTTTACGTTTCAATCAAATATGTACAAAGGTAGGTAGTAGGTACCTACAATTTACATAGTCATTTATAATACAACAATCACGTCACATGGCGCACGATCGACTTGAAAGTTCAATAAGTTCAATAATGCTGTAGCATTTTTAAAAATGAAAATTAACATGTTTTTAATTAAATGAGACAAAAGCTCGTATAGCCTTTTATAACCTATGTTATATGTATTGTTTATTATATCCTAATCCTCGACATATTATATTGTTTTCGCGGTGGATAAAATTGCAATAAATTTATACTTATAAATCGTTGAGATAAATTTTAATTATACTTTTATGCGAACAAATGTAGACATTGATATCTGTAGAGGCCAAAGGCTACACACATATATAAGTAAAGTATTATAAAGACATCATCGTCGATTGGAACACAATAATTACTCTCACAGGCAATGTGACCGTCGTGGTCGTACTAACACTGACGCATATGTTCAATCGTTAGCCATACTTACATAATAAAATATTTTCAACCTAATAAATTTAGCTCAGTTTGTAATTATATCGATACCTAAGAAAATCAAAGAAACATCATTATAACAGTACTATATAATATTATAGCCTATAGACCTATAATACACACCACAATGCCACAGTCAACGTCAGAAGAACGACTTATAACTCATTGACCTAGAAACATATGACCGATTGTATGTGCACTCGCATGTGTGCAAAGGTCGTCATCATGGAACAAGCGAACGAATCTTTTATTATTCCAAGAACTTGGCGCCACTTTCGGCCAAATAAACAATATCGCTAAAACCTATATGGCCTATATGACTATATTTTATATATAAATATAACAATATTATATATGCACATTGCAATACCTACACTTAAATGCATGATATATGCCTGACAAGTGACAACCTATAGCAGGGGTGGCCAACATGAATATGTTCGCGAGCCACATGGATACATACAATGATATCAAGAGCCAAAATGTTTATATATATACACATTATAATTAAAAAATAAAATAAAATTCATAATAATAATAACTAAATCTTGATTTTTATTAATAAGACGCGAGCCGCAAGTTGGCCACCCCTGATGTATAATACTACACATGACATACAGACATATATATATATATATATATATGAATGATATGCACGTAGCTATAATATGTCACGCATACCTCCTATGCGCGTGAATTGTATAGAGAATATATTTAGACGAATAGTTTACGTATGTACATTATTATTATTATTATATGCTCTGGATATAGTTACCAAATGTAAACGTAACTGGTCAATCGATACGGTTATTGGACGAGTGCAGCGACACTGCATCGACTGAAACGGTTCGCTGTACACGTCACTGTGGGAGTATGACAAATATTTCAATCGTACAGGGTTTTACGCGACCATATACCACTAACGTGCCTATATACAATATAATATATTTTTTAAACACTATATTATCATAACATACTGATCGGACTCAAACGTACACATTTGTTTGCAACGCTGCACACCGTTACGCGTGTATACCTATACTGAATAATATCCGCAGTCCGCACGGGCCGACCTAACAGCTAATTAACATCCGACTACTGGGCACAATATATACCTACGTGCGCGTTACGATTATGCGCGTACGCACACACGCGTATTCAGTACAATATTATATACTTACGCAGTAAACACACACACGCGCGCACACATACATATATATATATATATATATATATATATATATGTGTGTGTGTATACTAGCAGATAATTGATATTGTACCATAGGTGCATTATATATTACAATGTATATATATATATATATATGCACAGATACACATATATGAATATAATAGATAAACGAATTAATAAAATAATAGATATTTCGCATATATATATATATATATATATATATATATATATATAATACACACGAGATTAATATATGACATAACGCGAAGAGCAACACTGCGGTATAAGGTCGCATATAGCGTTGGCTCCGATTAAAACGGCCTAACCTATATATTCGCACGGCGTCAACGGATATATATACACTCTAGAATAGAACCGTTCAGCCCTAACCAGGATGTTTGGCATCGTTATTACGGCCATTGTTCGTATCGCGACCGAAGGTCGAACTAATATAATGACATAAATCGCAATAATATTATTACATATACATATAATATAATAATATACATATTGTATACACATATTAATGGAATGGCCAATGGGCCGCTTTTCATCCGTTACTACAGCAGTGCGTTTTGTTAAGTTAGCATCACAGTCAATGATAAGACCTGTCTTTTCTATAAACTTACTTACCTATATTGACATTATATTATAAGTAGCATTGTAATTTTAAAATATTCATAATAACCCTCCATATTTGTCCTCACTAGTCACTCCTCGTACATGCTCGTCCGTACACCTCTATATGACAGATGCTTCCTGCTAAAATTTTAAAACTCACCGAATTATTTGAAGACGTAATGGAAATCAATATTTCAACTTTTAAAATATCGACATAAATTGGCTACATCTACAGATTATTAAGAAACACGTAAAAAATTGTACGTTTTTTTTTTTATTTTGACCAAAAAAAAAGAAAGCTAAAAATTACCATTAACAATAATAATAATTACGACTCTCTAATACAGTAATAATAACCAAATAATCAAATAAAAAAAATTAAATAATTCGAAAAGAATTATTGTGGGAGACAAACACGGTTAGACGTCCTGTATATATAGGACGATTATAATTTATAAACATAAGACATAATATTTTAAACGAAATCGAACGACAACCGTCGTCCGTCCGTCGCACATAATATTATAATCCTATCTCAACTTGATTATAGCATGACGAGGATAAACCTACCTCTCCACTCCCAGCCATAGCCCGAAGCCAACACCTTCACCTTCATTATATATGCACGTAATCGCATCTCGTGCAAGTATATGGTGTTTAAGCACGTCGCCAATGGTATTATATCACTTTCAAGAAAAACGTAGAACGTTCGAAGAAAAAAAACGTTCAAAATCAAACAAATGAACAGTATGTACAATATAATATATTATACACAAGTAATGGACGTTCAAAAAATGTTCAACAAAAATTTGAATAATAATAAATAAAATATATAATATGTACCTATTATTTACCTATTTTATTATTTTTTTGTATATACATAACATAGGTATGTTTATTGGCGATTAGCTGCAATGTGGCCGCATATATATTGATCCGTTGCCAATCGTCGTGGACGTTTTTAATGTTCTTAAAATAATATTCAACAGCGATTCAGCCAAGGCCGATGGGACAAACGAGACACTAATTTGTTTTTTTTTTCTTTAAAAAATTTTTCGGACCGTTTAGGCTCAGAGTATATGTAGTTAAATACAAAATACAAAAAAAAATAACACTATTATTTAAATGCATAATATGTAAATATATCTAGTAATAAACTTTGGCACATTGCGCGTTATATACAACAACGAATATAATATTATACATTGTAAATTTGTAACTAAAAATAAACACACGTCGTTTATGTTGTTTGTCCACCATCGTTGGCTGTTCCCAAATTCAAGCACGTCAAAATGTCAAATTCACTATTCTGACAATATTTAATAATCGAATTTTTCATATGCGACGTGCAAGTGTCTAAACTGAGAGAATAGTTTTGTAAATAAAATAGACGTACAAATCTATAGTGTAATATGTACTTATATAAATTCAATTTTCGTACAAATTTTTTATATATTAGGTGATTTGTTTAACTATAAGTATGTTTAAATTATTTTATTTCTAATATTTAATTATTATTGTAGTTTTAAATTTTATTTATTTAATTTCATTATGTAGTTTTTACATTTTTATTTTTAAGAATTTTTTTTTTTATTGTATAACTCGTTTTTATATTAAAATATCGGTTTAGTATAAATATTGGATAATCATTATTATTATAACATTCATATTCTAAAGTGAATTTGAATAATACCAACAGGAATGTTTCGTAAAAAAACTGTTGATTAATATTGATTATACAATCTTCTATAAACATAAACTTATGTGCATTATTATTTAAACGAAATTGATCAAACGATGACAATCAGCACAAAAATAAAATAGTAAAATATTCGAACCACCTTTATTAAAACGGGCGGTTCAATTTTCCTTCAAAAACGAGATATCATTTTTCTCCATTAAAATTATGTCTATTTTCCTCCAATATTTATAAATTTTTATAAAGAAAAACCAAATATATTTATGTGGTTCAATATTAAAAAGCAAATTTAAATTGATATTTATTGTAAAATAAAAAGTATTCATATTCCAAAAAAATCGAAAGAGTACCGAGCAAACAAACGTGGTGCATTCGACAATGCAATTATTAAATTGCAAAACAAAAACATTTCTAGGTATGTAATTACAAAAAGTAAAATAATTATTCATATTATGTCTAATTTTTCTTTTCTTTAAACAGGTGTTCATTTGTTGCTAAAATGTCCTATAATTATAAAAAAATATAATATTATAATCATTTTATTTATTTTTTTTTTCTATGCATTAATTATTTATATTAACTAGGTATTTAATTATTTTATTTGAATCAAACATAATAACTATGACAAACAATTTTTTTTTTGCTATACATAAATTATTTATATTAACTATTATTGGGGGACAATGAAAAGTGGAGGAAAATGGTCAAGAATTATTTTTTTTTTGGGGGGGGGGAATGGCTACGGCCATTAAAGGAACCCTCCTATAATAATAACAAACGCTAACAATAAAAAACTCGACAAGTGGGTACCGGCTCTGTTGAACAGTAGGTGTCGAGTAGATCACTTTCACGGATGTGTTAAATTTGTATTTAATGATATAAATCATTGTATACGAAAAACGATTCTGAGCGAAGATGATCTGTCAGCCTACATAATTAAGGATATTTTAAGATACTATTGCTATTAAAATAATTCATTTTATTATTAATAATACAGAAGGCGGAATGCAGAAAACATTGTATTTGAAAATTTAATTGGGTATATAAAATATAATAATATACTTTAAAAGTTTCAAGCACTCACAAAAAATATTTTGAAATTTTTTAAAAATTCGAAGTTTAAATACTTATAAAATAAATTGTGCCTATGCATTTTTATTATTTTTGATCTACTATTTTAATACCTTATGAAGTATCTTGTATTAAATTTTCAAGAAATTTGACTACGAAATTTTTTTTTAGACATTTAAAGAAAAAAAATTCAAAAAAACCAAAAATTTCTTAGGCTTACAATTAGTTTAAAAATTGTCAAAATATTTTTAAATTTTTTTGGTGTATAGAAAATGTTAATCTAAACAATTGGTGAAATTTTCAAATATCTGCGGTTATTTATTTTTGAATTACATCAAAATAAAAAAGTCATTCCAACCTTCCCGGAGAAAACGGGTGAATATCAAAGGTCTAAATTTCAAACGCTTATAAAAAATTAGCTTGACTTCCCGACAAACTTTCTTTTTTAGAAAAGTAAAAAAACTTATAGAAAATCTTGTGTTGAATTTTTAAATCTTAGATTTAAATAGAAAATTTTTTTATGAATTTCCATATTAAAAAAAACTGCAAATTTTCGTGATTTTTACGTATTTTCTTGAAATTTAACTTTAGACGCTTATAAAAAACTATTGGAGACTTATGCTCAATTTTTTTTTATTTTCACTTACAACAAGTTATGAAGAACCTTGTGTTAAATTTTCAAGGTTTTTGACGGATAAAAAACATTTTTATTGATAATAATAAAAAAGTAAAAAATACCCGAAAATTGATTATGCCTATAAATAGCTCAAAAAAAGTCAAAATATATTGAACATTTTATTGTGTATGGAAATTACTTATATAAGCATTTTGTGAAAATTGCATATATCTACTATGATTACTTTTGGTGTTATATCCAAAAAACAAAATCAATTTTGTCAAGAATTGGCTTCGCGTAAAAATTTCTGTTTTTCCCGACGCATTTGTAAAAAATACGGGGAATTTTTTACTTTTGACTCCCCAAAGTATCAACTAGATTCACTTTCCTACTGGAAAAGATGCTGATGAAGAATATCGGAGCTTTTTTACTGCCCTTAAACGTGATAACAGACACAAAAAAAACACACATCATTGTAAAATCAATACATTTCTGGCTCTGCTCAGAATCTAAAATTGGTCGATTCACGAGAAATAAAAAAAAAATAATAATTCAAGTATTAGATAGACGCCTGATAACGTATAGGTATAAATATAATAATTAATATACATACCTAATAATCATAATATAATAATCACCAATTTGTTCATCGACAAACGGTTTTATGTAGTTTTTTACTTTTTGTTTCAACACGCGCGTTGACTGCCAGTTCAACAATCGTTATTGTGAATAGGAAAAAAACATAATTTTGTATTAAATATTCGCACCTTGAAAAATTGCGCACATAAAGCGACAGACTGATGGTAATTAGAGACGATTGTATTGATAGACACGTGTGGCCCGAGGTATAGCGCATTAGCGCGTGTAGCGCAGCAAGCGTTTCCAGAATTAATATTATATTATTGTGAATGTATTTGTTGAAAGTGAGTAACATCCTTACAGTGCGTGCGCATTATCTATACTACACTACATACGACTTAAGATAACTTAATACTTATTATTAATATAATATGTACTTCTTTAACGCTTATGAATTATAGTACATTATTGCACTGCGTTATTCGTAATAAGTCATTCGGGGCATTCGCGTGCTACATAAGAGCATTGCATAACTATATAAAATACAACGGCGTGTATACATAAATAAACGTATATATTTTGTACAATATTGCATATTCAAGTTTTGACTAAAAGTTAATCTATTGTGCTTTCGTAATAAGAATAATAATGTATACATACATAATAAACATTAAACGAAATCGGTGCAAAAACGATAGTGAAATAAAACCGGAATTTCGATACACATAATAATTATTATGAACACGCATGTACAATGTATAATAAACGTACTCCGGTCACTATTACACTTGTATTTAAGGTGTAATTCGATTACAAATTATTATTATTATTACTATTTAGTATTTACTATTATATCGGGTATGTATTTATAATGTCATGTTAATTGGCAAGTGTGCTCTCTGGTGTAAATGAATATATATTTTATAACTTGCCTATCTGTGTAACGACGAGCAAATACAGCGTGAGGAAATAGGTCGAACAAAAATTTAGAAATATTGGCCTTCGTTCGTTTGAACGTTGCACACGGTTAATGCTTTTTTAAATTTTACATATTCATAACTTCCATTAGAGATTAAAAAAATCTAAAACAATACACATTTAATTATGATTTTTGAACGATGAAGTTCAAGAAATCACTATAGTTATCCGTAAAATTCGTTCGCAAAACGACCGAAGAGCGTAGGCACCTATCTACTAAAATACTTTTCTTGTACACAAATACGTATAATATGACATATAGCTTGTACACCTGTACAATAATACTGTAAGCATAGGAACTGCAGTCTATAACATACCAGATAATACACAATAATATAATACTATCGCCCTGTATGCGTAAGACAGCTGTGCCGTGTTTCAGCAAACTTGATACTACGAGCAAGACTGCAGGAGGTATGGTCGTGAGAATCTATATTACGTAAAATCGTATAACATCAAAAGTAATTTTTTGTGCAAGACTTTTCGCACCCATCGTACAATAATAATTGTGTACGCGGCGATGACGCCATGAGCCGATGCAACGATCCAAATGGAAACGGTCGTCGCCAAAATTTAAAAGTATAATATTGTATTAAGGATACGTCTTCGAGACGTACGTAGTCCAATACCAAAATATACGATGATGATAATAATTTAAGTACACTTTTCGATGCTTGGGCAATCGCACAGATAATAGAATTTTATACCGGTGCAGGTTGAAGAGGTCGATTGGGTCGACCATAAAGACATGGTATTTATTATAGGTGACTGAGCGTACCTTACCCCGCCATAGGTTTGCTAGTGCTGACACTGTTAGAAAGAGATAGTCAATATCTGTGCATATTGATATTATGATAGGACCCAAAGTTTATATTATTCCATTTTTTTCTAAAAACGTTGTTATCTTTGTTGTGTAGGTAACTTTTCTGTCTTTCTATCTCTCTTACTATTCATTGGTATATAAATGGATTAAGCTGTACGCTATCTTTTTCAAACAATGTCACCTATCCATATTTCTTTCTCACAGCTATCAGTCAATTTCTTTATAGGTCCAAGGGGTCAACGTCCAAAATCCAAGAAGTTAAACAATCGTCGCGTCGCGTAATCTTTAACCATACGGGTGTTATATTGTAGATCGTTCAGCTGGTGGTCACCTATTCAGCAATTTATCGTATAGATAATAATATAATGATGTTTGGTTATCGTAATACCGACGATTATAGTAGTATATACTTATATGGCCGAATGGGTAGGGTACATAATGCATCGTTCTATTACATTTATAATATATAATATTATTAAAGCGCCCGTGTACGGCATACGATAATATTATAATATTATTATAAGGTTTGAAACTCGGCCGACACACGCGCGTACCTCTCGAATTACAGCAGATCCGATCGCCACGTTGTCGTCGTACCTGCAATGCACACGGCACGGTGCAAAAACACACTTCGCGTTTTTGTCACGAAATGTAATTGCGTGCGCATGGTACTGCAGGTGCCACAGTAACAATAATAATGTGTACAGAGTTGGACGTGCAGATATAACCAGCTGACGGTGTCACGGCGCCATGGTTGTGCAAAATAGACGGTCGGTGGAAATGTAAATGGAGCTGTGGGGGGGGAGGGATTTGCGCATAGCATAAATCGCACGCGCCGTAATCGATGAACGTACAATGAAAAACTGTGTTTTTTGCATCATTTTTAGCGTATCTTTTGTCATAATTTTTTAGCCGTATTGCCGTAAATACGTATAATACTCTAACCTAATCTTTTTTTTTTTTTTTGTGTGTGACATCACTACATAATAAGAATTGAACTGTTTGCACATTGCTTGGTTCCAAACACATTGCTTAGTCTCAGGCCTAACATAACCTAACTAGTAGCGCATTTATGAGGGCAGATGGTGAAGATAGATCTTCCTCTTTTCCATTTGGCCACCCGTCACGGAATCTCGGGGCGTCGCTGTCTTGTGTTTTTTTCCCGACCAGCTGTCCGCAATGATTTCTATTTTTTTTTCTAGCAAACAAACCGCTTTTGGTATGTTTATGATCGCATAAAAAGTATACGTATGTTGAGCGCTACAAAGTATGTATACCTACCGAGATATTTTATGTTAATTTTTTTTAACATACGAATATGATATATGCAATACATTGAACATATCGAACACCCCTATTATATTTCATAATCTAAAATGTTTGAACCTCTTGTATAATGCACATGATTTATTATTATTTACTTGATTATAATATCAACATGCGAAGTGAATCATTTTAGAGATTCAATTAAACCTTTAAAAGGTATTTTTCAAATATGTTGCATCCCTTTCACTTATGCAAACTACGCTCTTGTCATGTCCAAATTACGACACGTTCAAAAACGGCGTTATTTAAAATAATATATTTCATATTGCTACACACTACACATTATCTATTATATTGCGCGACGATGACGATAAAATATATATTAATCAATAACGATAATTATAGTGTTATTGCAAGTTTGATAGAAAACTATTCGTAAAACCTACATAATTATACACCTATAGATAAAATTTTATTCTGATATACTTATTGCCTGTAGGTTTGTTGACAAACGCCAATTAAATTAATATTTTGTTGAAATAATTTGTACGCATGTTAATAGGGATAATAAATATGTATTATAATAATATTATTAATTTCAAATTAATATTGTATATTATTTTGTAGAATTGTACCTATATTACAAATAAGACATAACATGTAAAACGAACGTCATTTTATCTTCTACACAATTAATGAAATATTGAAATCAATTTAATACTCATAATTTCGGTACAATCGTGAACTCTTGACAACAACCGTATATAGAAGTGTAAAAGTAAATAACAAAATGGAGCGTTTTATTGTTTGTCTTACGATAACACAAAGAAAAATTTTCATTATGAAATTAATTTAGAAATAAGTAAGAAGGTATTACAACATTCATTAAAAGCTTATACCTATTTCATTTAAATCGTTGTCTTATACATTTAACAAAGCTAACGCGATAAACAATAATATTAAATCATTACGAATTACTAAGAATTTTGTTCTGTAAAATGTACATGTATTTAATTTCAGTTTGTAAACAATAGTATCTAAAAATCAGCGTTCCATAATAAATACTTTCTTAATAAATCACAACATGTACATTTTTATTTTTATTATTATTCCGTAATTCTTCTAAAGTCAAAAATATCATAACATTTCTTTTAAAAATAAAAACCCTATGAAATACAATTTGTACGTATATAATACTTTATAATTATGTTAAGTCGTTTAGTAAACCATTTATCAGATACCTACATATTATAAAACACGAAAAACTTTATTTGAAGACATTTAAATTTTGATTATTATCGAAAATACATCAATTTTATAATAAATAATGGGTACCTACTTTTTACAAGTCCATTTATAATATTTTATGGATACATCTTCGAGACGTTTATGACTTATGAATATTTTACTATATTAGCTATCGGCTATTGCAAATTTTTCAATTGAATATTTACACATTATTCATGCATAGTTAAATCCGAATGTATGTCGTATTGTGTACAATAAAACGTAATGAGTGTCCTTTATTTTTTCTCGAAGGTTTCTGGTTAGATATTTTTGTTAAATATTTTTACATGCACGACGTAAAACTGGAAACAATAAAATTAATATATACATTTATGGAATATTTTTTACGGAATAAATATACATGTATATGTCTCCAACTACAGTAATTATACTATTGTTATGTTTGTGTGTGGAAATTTATAAAGCTAACCTTACGCAAGGTCGAATTCATTAAAGTACATATTGTAAGCGCCACGCGAACCGCGGACGTTATATTCGTATATTATAATATAGCGCAGAAACGTAGAGTATAATAATAAATGGCAATAATGTTTTTTTTTACTACGCCGGAAAAGCGTTCTTGCACAGTTGAACGAATGAAAGTCAAGGTCGAAAAGCTACCACTCCACAATCACCGTTCACCCTATCCCTAAACCTACCTAATAATTTATATAATTATATATCTATATACACATCCGATATTGATTTTATTTCTGTTTTTCCTTTAATATGTTCAATGAAATCGTATAAAATTCTAAGCGAAAATATTATTTCGTTCCATATAGAACCCGAACATTTATGAATTTTTAATTTATTTTCTAACGTGTGAAAATTTAGTTAAAACGAACATGTTATAAATGAACAAATAAGCGTTTGTGTGTTGATGCGATTTTGTATCAATAAATCTGAATTACGCGAAACTTAAGTATTTTAAGTATAAAAACAATATAAAGACTGCATTTCATTTATAATATTATACTCGATCGTAAAATTATAAAAAATAAAATAATTGTTTTCAATTAGGATTAACGCAATTGTTTAAGCTACCTCAATATTTGTAGGTAATTAGAGATATATTATTGAACATACACTGCCAATAAAAAAATAATGTTACAAGAAATAAACACCAAAACGATAAAAATAAAACCATATTAAAGATAAAACATAACGACGAATAAAGCCATTATTGGTTTTTTATTTCGTATGAGCGTATACTAAAAAGTCCAAAGTCGAATAAAAATAAACATGTAAATTGGTATTTGCATGTTCAATCGATTTAAGTCAGTTATTATGAAAACGTTACTGTTTTGTCGATATAAACATTTAATTGCTACTTGCTAGTAGGAACCTACATGAATAAATATAGTATTATATGATCAAATTTATTTCGTTATAAAATTTATTTTGAACTACGTATGGAAAATCATATATGATTTTTTACAATTAAACTCGTGTATATTATTATATCTAACTATAATGTACACGGGATGTGTATAAAATCAAATAGAAATTTATCATATCACTTTTCTTAACACCAGCATTTCCAATACAGCACCCCGTAACTATAAAACACATACTATTATTATATACAAAGTGCGCCATAGCTTATTATAGTTAAAAAAGGGAAAAAGGAAGAGTAGACGTCTTACCCCGAATTCATAGGCAAGTAGGTACTTATATATTACTGTATAATGATGAGCATTTTGTTTTATTTTTGTCGTCGGTTCACGTGAACTATGTAACCATATTTCATACCCACATGTACGCATGTACAATGGCGGCTAGGTTACGGATTTACTCTCCCTTTTTCAATATAAAATCGTTAAAATGTACAATGTCCATAAACCCTATATAATGTTATATATGCGGTAATACGTATTATGTTGATGTCGTTTTGAATTGAAGTATTAAATGCTCGTCTGACGTGCGTTCAAGGTTGATAAGCGTAATACTCGCGTATATTACGTTATTTTTCTTTGCAGTTTATATTTTTTATCGACCAGTTTTCAACCGCACGCGATACCTCCAAAGCAAACCTGACTACATAAGCGCCTGTTGTTTTGGACGTTCGTTTTACGAAAAAAAAGTGTGTATAATATTATATTGTTTACAATCGACGGGCTCCGCCGATGACTTTGCACTATTTGCACAGTTGACGGTACACGGCGGCGGCGCTGCGTAGCAACGTTATATTATATATTATAATAAAATAATATTATATGTACGTCATGGGTATCGTCACCATACTATTTACTAACTACTGACTACGGGGGCGGCATACACGCACACGCGTGTACAAGTATCTCGCAAAATGTATAATATTATATTGCTGTTTTAGATACTTATTTATTGTTTGCTCGTCTGTGGTTGTTGTCGGAGTACACGTTATGTAGGTATTTGGTCGAAATATCCAGACAAAATTTAATGTTTTCCTCAAACGATTTTACGTCAGTATTCACTTATAAGTTAATAATAATTAATAATAATAAAATCAAAGTTCACTAAGCTCAGCCACGGTGTATATACAATATATTATGTGTGTGTAATATAATAACTGGTCTATAGGGCTCGAAACAGTCAGAACTTTAATCTTTTTGCAATCCATATTTGTAAAATAATTATTATATATAAAATCTTATTCGATACGGATGTGTTTTAATGAAAATGAGACTAGAAAATACAGCTGACGAGACAAAAATAACAAAACGTGTATTGGGTACTATTGGACCACAGTCATCTAAAAATGTTTGTTCCGTATTTGAATTTTGAATTATTATTATTTATATACTATTTAAATTAAAAATTTAAAAATATATAAAACGGTTTTACTAATTTTTTTAATTTAGATATTTTACTTATAGATATTTTAACCTATAGAACCACGGCGTTATACTATTGTATTTAAAATATATAATGTATGTATGTGCATTGTATAATATATTATGTAGGTATACGTAATATTATTATTATCCTGAATGGACAGGTTCGGGACGTTATGAGTGGTTAGGAGAGGGTCCCGTTGGTATAAATGGGGCTGCGAGTCGTGTAGCACGGGTGGTTCCACGATCCAAGAGCGTGTAACCGTTGGCAACGGGCGGCGTGACGTCATGCCAAAACGTTATCGTTACGTCACGCGTGCGACGTCTACGACGAAATGTAGAGTAGGGCAAGAGTGTAGTAGCACGCAGGGGCTTTATCGACTATGCGGGCACCCCCCCCCCCCTATTACAACCCCCTTGTAAGCCACCACCATCACCCACCCTCTTTTTAAGGTAGACGCGTATATGAAGAAGGCCCACCGACGGCTCGCGGAGTGGCGCACGCCAGGTCGACCGTACACCACGCGCACGCCAGGTCGACCGTACACCACGCACACGCACCCGCGAGAATTGCCCAACTGTAAAATCGGTAGGTATAATATTATAATATAACGTTGAAACGAGTATCGTCACATTATATTATTATCGTTGTGATATGCAAAACTCACGATATCATTGTAATATCAAGCGATGAGCAATTTTCACTGCAATCATTTAGTTTCGACAGTTGTATTTTTGCTATGCGATCAACGACGACGTACGTAACAAGCTTCATAACATATTAATAATATTTTCCCGAGATGCAAGGTCAATGGTGACTTGTGAATATAGTATATGATATTATTATAATATTAAGTAACCAGCAGCATAGACGAGACGTCGAAATTTTATTTTACTCGGACGCTAATATAACATTTTACAACAATATTACACTTAATACACGTAATTTCGCGCGTGTATATAAATATATTTTCTGTGTAATATTATAGTGGGGACCCCAAGTTTACACATTCGTCATTATCTGACGTACTACGATCTTCGTAGCACTGAAATATTGCACAGTTTATAAATTCAGACATTATCTCCTCGCGTACACAAAAATAACTATTTGATTTTCTTTTTTCCTATCCACCATCCGGAGTGACTTTCCCAGTTTCCCATATAACTACATGCTATAATAAACGTAAATAAAATATACGCATACCTATAATATCCTATCTTTGGGTTTTTCCATTTCGGCCTTGTTTATCACACATTCACACGTTTCTGTATCGCCAACTGCACGATACATCACTATAATATTATAATGTGCAATATAATATCAAAACATTATATTTTTATAGTGCACATGCCTAACTATATGATAATGTTTACAATAATTTGTTTGCAGGTTTTTTTTTACATTTTGCATATCTTATAATAGAAGAGGTTTTCATATTGTAAATTTGTACAGGTTAGGTAGGTTACGTAACTATACAGCTATAAACGTACTGCTAACTTATGGTGGCATAATCCGGATTGTATTTAAAATTTTTTTTATCTGTTTCTCTAAGTATTAAATATGAATTAGTCTAACATAGAAAGACAAAACCAATTATTTGTAATATTATATCTAATAAAAACTTGGAAATCGTTACCTCACCGCAAAATAATTTATCATGAATATTAATGAAGTTATAAAAACTGCGGTTTTCGATTCATAAAATTCCCATAAAACTTTGTAAATAATTGGTCAAATTTAACTTATATAATTATTAATTACATAAGCAAATTATTTTATATTTTGCTTTATACCAATACTGCATTTTATTAGATACAATTTGTGGTTTTCCGTTTCCTAATTCCCATAATTCTTTGCAGAGGATTAGGAAAATGGAACTTAGATATATGATAATATAAAAAAATTGTAGGCATAAACATATAGCTTTATGTACAAACATGTATACACTATATAGTTTACAGTTTTTGTACAGAGATAAACCAAACTTTTTTTATCCACAAATATGTATTAATAAAATAAAGTTACGTTTTAAATATATAATATAAAATATATTAGGTACGTCGAGGGCGTTGTGACAAATTTTTATCATTTTCATTGTAAAATTATAACATTGTGAATAATAAATACCTACAACGGTAACATACATATATTATTAAAAATAGAGAAGAATCATACGAATAATTTATTAGTATAATAGTATTATAAGTATGATAAAATTCATAAAAATATGAAAATGAAACTGTTAAAACTATGAAGCAAAATGATGATGAAAATTTGAACAATTGGTATTTCATTAAATACGAACACAAGTTATAATATTATTCTGAAATGATTTAGATTAACAGTGGCACCATTTGGTACCAGCAGGCGTTATCGAAACAAACAGATGTAGAACAACCGCATGTGCGTGATAAATTCAATATTTGCTAAATATCGGTGATTTCCTTAAAACCACAAATAAAATTAGGAAGTGGATACATGTTTAGATTACATTTAAAAAAAATGGCTTAATTTATATATTATTATTAAATGGATGAAAATAGAGATATAAATTCTGATATAATATTAATGAAGACAGTAATATAACGAGTTGTGTTGTCGGTTAACATTAATTTTGCATAAATCATAGGTATATTAATAATATATACGTGAAACTATAAACGATAAATGTCGCATCAAAAAACATAGTATATTTGTGAGCGTGTTGTTAAATACAAACGGTCGGCCTATAAACTGTAATTATATAATTTGTAGCATACGACACGGTTAACACGTATGTCGTATGTATTATAATAATAATTTCGAAAACGACTAACAAGTATCATATTATTATAACCGCACGTGACAGAAATCCAAAGGATAACTATATACATAGCGATAATATAGCACAAGTAGCTCGCTTCACTGAGCGGGTACAGGCTGTTTCGTCGTTATCGTTCTTGAAAAGTATACCGGGGGAAAAAAATGTATAAAAATTAATTACGGCAGACAAAACATTTGTCGCGTGGTCGTGCATAAAGGTACCGATTGCCAATTATGTCGTTTTTTCGGCGTTTATTATTATTTTTTTGGCTAGCCTTTTTGATGTTTTTTTGTTGTTGCAAAAACAAACATATATTATTATCTCCGTTATAAATATAACATTTATTACACACGCCAAAACCATGCACACCTCGAACGGACCACGGACGGCCAGCTGCTGCAGCGTGGTGCCGTTTGTTATACTATTATTATTATTATTATGCGGCCGCGAGCACACCTAAGGAAAGGACGACAGCAGAGGTGGCAGCGACGACGTTGGACACCCGCAATTTGTATAAATAAACACGCCGACCTCTTGACGAAGAAGACGAAAAATAGACGTGCACGCGATCATCATCATAGCAAAGCATCATCGTCGGTGTCGGCGTCGTATGGAAACTTATTCAGTCCGACACGTTTTGCTGCGTCGTGATTAACACTGTAATAGTAGGTACAACCTCAAAAATAGATTAGACTATTTGCGGCGAACGGTTCTTCTCCAGCAGAGGGACACATTCGAATAACATTTGTTATTTCTCGTGTTCACGCCTATCAGAGATGATGGACGGCATTGATGATAATAATGTTAATCATATCCAGTTGTTGCATATAATGTTACACACGCATTAATGACGAGATCTGATCTTTTTCAGCATTTCTTTCACTCTCTCTCTCTCTCTCTATATATATATATATATATATATATATATATATATATATATATATATATTATGCAGATACCATATGTGTTTCATAATGTCTGCGTGTTATAATATTGTACTGTAGATAATATACAGCAGATACATGCAAATATTTATGACAGAACGCAGTGTAGCAGCGGCTTTTATTTAGGGTGTTACACTGTTGTATACTGTTGACTTGGTATCTGTTTTACGACTGCAGCGACGACGACAATAATATTAGAATATTATATATTATTATACATGCGGTCTACTTTATAATACGCTTATACGCGCCAGCATAGAACAACAGATTTAACAATTATAAAAAAACTGCCATTGCAATATTAAAATGGTCTAAATAATATTTGAAATTATTGTATCAGCATTCTGCACTATCAACCACGCGAAATGTATAAACGTGGAATATGCAACTCACGGACGTATTCACACGGAATTGAAGTTCAAATAATAAACAGTCGTCGACGATAGTGTGGATAAAAATATGAAAAATCGATTTTATTAAAATAATTACATAACAATAATGTATGTTAAAAATATTATAAAAGGAAATCAAATCATTTTTTTTTTGCGACAGAGACTGTGAAAACTACCTTTAATATCTTATATTTTAAACTGTACTGAACAGCTATGGATATAATAGGTGAACGCAATAACGTTTAGAATAAAATTTAAACAAATTCTTATTGATTTTGAGTGAAATACGTGTAGAAACAAACGGATGGTCTGCAATAAATCATTTTCAAAACAATTATAATTTTTATTGATGTAGGTATCTATATTGTACATGGTACATCTTTGACGAATTTTAGTGTCCACGTGGCACTGTGGCAGTATCGAGTTAATCGTCATATTGACTAACACGATTCCATCCAAGTACGAATATATATAATATTATATATGTAGGTCATGGAGGCTGCAATGAATCGATATGACAACTACAGCAGAGCAAGTAAGCCTTGGACGAGTTCCAACTGACGGACAAACTCGCACATTTACAATATGTACGCACATACCGCGGCGTGTGGACGCGGACATGATGATTAAAATAATGATCACTTTTTTGTACGACGATGATCGGTAAACCATTTTGATATCGATATAGATTGCAGCTAAATGACCGTTTCGGAATAGCTACACGACGATTAAATAATTTATTTAGTTTATTGGTAACCAAACCTAACCTACCTTAGTACCTTATTGTACAGTCGTCGTTGTTTCTGATCACGATATATTATATTATCTTCAATAGTGTTTCTGATCAATTTTTTTAACACGTTTTTACCGTACTGGCGCGCCGGGTGGTTTAACTTTCCCTAGTCGCATCACGTCTAAATAATAAATCGGTGCTTCACTTTTATTGCTCGTACCTAAATATATTTAACATTTATATTCATTAAATTTCGTTTTTCTATTTTTTTTTTTTTATACCGCAATAGTAATTTACTACGAGTTAGAGAGTTTAAGTAGAAACAAGAAACAATATAATTATAATATCTAGTATCGAAATTCTACAACAAATATTATTATAGCCAACTCAATGATTCGAAACGTTTGCTGCCATTCATAATACACACCGCGTGGATGAAATCCATTTAGTTAGCTATTTTTGAGCATTGATCTTATAGCAGTTTTAAAACGACAATGTGATATAATAATACGAATAACAGCGACATGTGCACAACCGACAGAAATAGACTACGACTACATAATATGGTCTCCTACACGATTTTTATATTTATAATAAAACAACATTATAATATAATATACACGTTACATAGTATATACACATTTTATGCTATGACAAATTTGTTTTCTTATTGTGGGTATATCGACCAACTACTATGTGTAAGTATTAAAATATTATGACGAATTCAATAATAATATGTATGTTGATACGAATTGTTTTATATCATAGCTAGGGGAGTATTATACAGAGACCTTTATCCTATACGTTCGTTAAAAAAAAGTAAAACTACTTGTACAACTCATATTAAAAATAATAACGTTATTGCATTATTTACCCACGTGTTGATAGTGTTAAAAAAAATACACAGATGTCTCAACTCTTTATTGGAGCGTTACGTATATACAATCAATATATTTTATTTTAGTTATATTATAAATATTATTCCGTATAATTTATGCGATTTTGAATTTCGATAAAGTTGCATATTAATTTAATTGATATCGATAAGAAAGATATAAATATTAAATATATAATACAATAAATTCAAATGAGGAGAATAATAATTATTACTATTATAAAATAATTGTATTTTATCATATCAAATTTAGTAACAAAACCTTTAAATTAAAAGATATATTTTATGAAAATAAACTGTACGGAAAAAAAATAAGAAAACTAAAACCATGTAACAATATTTGCTGTATAGTATAGATATTATAATTATATTGCCATTTTTTTCATTAAATGATTGAATGATTGATAATTAATGATGAATGATGAATGATGATCATTGCAATGTTTCATTTTACACATTATTTCGCAATTATTAAAATCGTTTTATTGATAAAATTAACCGCACTTATAAAATGATAGAAGAACACATTATTATTTATAGTTTTAAACATTATACTTATATATAATTAATAGTTTGGACATAGCGGACAATAAATAAATTTTTTTTTGCAATAAATGCATTAACATTTTGGTGTGTCGAATTCAAGTCAAGGCGAAAAGTTTGATTCTGTTTGTTTGCCATACATATGTTTTCAAAAAACGATACTTCAATAGTTTTCATCGTACAAATTATTGTTGAACATTAATTTAAGTAATAATCGTGATGTCTTGCGATTTACTTGGTTTGGTTTCAAAATAAAATACAATTAACCTTGTGAATGACACTCGCGTGTGACTTCTTGTTTTGTTCTGCAATCACATACGATCCAACATTTTTCGCCTATCTGTTAATCATAAACAATTGCGTTTACGTGACCAATTTTTTACGCATGCAAGACCATTGACTGGTTAAGAAGGTGATCGCTACATTTTTAGGCCTGTATTAAACACCACTAAATTTTAATTTTTTTTTTTGTTAATGGAACCTTTGCCTACCCGTAAGTTATAAGTTATATTGTATAACTTTTAATACATTAAAGAAAAATAATTATATAGTTATCAAATCATAACGTAATATGTATTGTGAATTATTAATTCAAACGGAATTTCAATGGAATAAAAATATTATAATTCTATACGAATATAACTATAGCTTGATTAAGTTTATCCTAATTATACATTGGTATTTATAATTTGATTATTTTATCATTAGCAACAAATTAAATATTCGATTTATTTCTTCGAAAATGATGTTTCAATTGTCTGATGTTTGACCTTACATTATATAATTACAATCTTCATTAACGCCATTTCGCGTTTATAAATACATATTATGTTATTGATACAAAATCAACTATATCAAAAACAAAACAAATGAAAACTTTTGTGAATTTGTGAATTATTAATAATGACAAAACTAAAATGTATTAATTATAATAAATTATAAAAAAACTTAAATTTTATAAAGGAATCTTTTAATGAAATAATGGATTTCTTAAAACCTTTTAACATTTAATTTCCCATCATCTAGAACTATATAGTATCTATAATAAATAATTAACGGCACATAAATACATAATATTGTAATCATTTAATCACTTCTTAAAAGATCTGTTCTTATAAAAGGACAAATTATAATATTTTATGTTATAACTATCAGCTTCCACATAATATATACTATAAACTATTATATATATATATATAAATAAGTGCCACATGAATACATGATAATATACCTTTAGACTATAATCAATTTCAAGAAATTGACATGACTACAAGTATGTGTTTCTGTAGCGCAGTCAAAAATTATCTTCAAAATTAACTATTTTTTTATCGTTAAACGTTGCACATATACTTAATAGGTACCTCCTACATTGAATAACCACAATATAAACTATAACATATAAAACAGTTCAGTTTTTTCTGCTTATAATCTTATGTGTGAGCATAAGGTTCATTGACAACATTTATTATGGAATATGATAATATATGTATATTATATATGACGTATATGTATATAGGATATAAATTCCTCACCTTCATAAGTTCAGATAAAAAACTCCTGTTATATTTGAATATTATGTAATATCAGTTATCTAGGTGAACATTGTTTCAATTTGAATGAAACATCCTGTCAATTTTTTTTTAATATTTAAATGTTTACATCAATCATATACAATAATTATAATTTATTTTAAAAGCCTTTTTTTTTTTGAAGAAGAAGAAAATTGCTTTTCTTATAAAAATAAATTATTTACTTATTTATTTATTTATTTATTTTTTTTTTTTGTAGTTTAAGCTAGGAAGTTAGGTATTTGATTATTTTTATAGTTGTTTTATCCTGTATTTATATATAGATGCAGCATCTTTAAACTTTTTTAAAAAGGTCAGACACATTGAAAAATGAATATCACACACAGTGATTAATCAACTCGATCAATATTGTGTCTACAACGTAAAAAAAGAACCAATTCGGTTATCGGTGGCGCAGAAATAATAATTAGACGTGGTAATTTAAACACGTGGTCCGGTGTCCGTGGAAATTGTGTGTCGATATCACCATGCTATTATATATGATTAATTAATATAACTTTAAAAAGTTCTTAAGTCAAGCATATCTGAAAATTATGCTATCAACTATGAATACACGAGGTACAAAGGGAACAATCGTAATACTTGATATATAGAGAGTGAAGTAGTGTATATGTGTGTACGAAATAGAATGAGAGGTAGAGAGACAGATAGAGAAATAAAAATATCGTCCTATACGGCTATGTATGATCTAAACGAAATTGTAATAAACGGTCGTTCACGTTAACCCGTTGACCCGCAGGTGTACATATTACATACAGTAGTTATAATATTATAGGACCTCGCGCACTTATTGATTTATGTCGAGGTCTTTCACCCGTTGAAATAATAATAAAATGATCTATAGGACAAGGTTTATTGAGTTAGAAATGGTTCGAAGTTTTAACGAAAACGAAACTTGAAATTTTGCTTTGGCTTGAGCCATAATGTTACTTTCAAAATAAAACGAGCTGTACTAATATAGTGCACTATTGTCTATTTCTTTTTGATGTATACAGTCATAAAAAGTATAGTAATATACAATTGTATATTTATTTCACAATATACAATATTAACTTGTTTATTAAATATAAGTTGATATTTATTTAAGAGAACGCAATAAATTAAAAACAAATTTCAGTGTTTAATTTGCATAGATTTAATATAATATCTAACAAACAACGAATACAACAATAGTTATTACTTAAAATGCTACTTTTATAAATAATTGCGTGATATAACGATACACGTTGATTTAAACTATTTTATTCATTATCGTTCGACACAATAAACTCATAATTAGTAAACACAATAATTGTTTTGAACAGATTTGGAATGTCGGCGGCTATATGGTATCAGAATTACTATAGATAGGTACATTTTTATAAAATAATATAAAACTTATATAGATACTCAATATGTTATAATATAAGTACCTACTCATAATATTTAACTTATAATTTTAAGTATTCTGAGATAAAGTATTTATTTTATTTATTAACTATTCAATAAGTGATTTCGGAATTACAACGTTTTGTAATAATCAACGTGTTTTTTAATTTTAAATAAAGTATCGTTTGTGTTTATCCTTATAATTTATACAACATAAATGCATTTTAATTAATAGTCCTTGAATACGTTATCACATATCAATAAAAAAGTCAAGTTATGTCTAATAAAACGATTTCAAATAAAAGTTAAGCTAATATCACTATCTTTCTAGTTTAAATTAATTATTTTGTAGAAAATACTAATCAATTACAGTTACAAAAATAAAATAGCAGCCGATCTTATTTCTAAAACGTACATTTATTTTAATATTAAGTATTAAGTATATTAAATTTTATTATTATTTTTTATATGATATAACTCATACAAGTATAGATAATTTCATAAACGATTTGAGACAAATTGAGAAATCTTTTTGGTAATAATAAGTATTTATAAAATTGATTTTGTTTTTATCGCAAGTGTTTGGTGTAGTTGACAATTCATATGAGTATATGACGTTTATGTTTTAACTACGTAGTTGCTAATAAATAATAATTGTGGTAAGCATATTCAGTACGAGTTCAAATTATTCCTTTGAGTTTAATAATTAGTTAAATTTGGGTTTTCAAAAAACTATTATGGTCCAAAAGAATAATAAGAACCTACAAATTTGAAGTTTTTATTACTTATAAAATCAAAACAAATATAAAATTGTAAAATAAATTATTAGTCAGCTAAACTGGTGACAACGTTTTGAAAGCGTTTATTTGTATGAATGTATATATAGGTAGAGAAAGCAATAAGTCAGTAAATTTAATTTATGCAACGGTGACAAAAGATAATTGTATAGCGAAATTGGCAGTGATACGTGATTTAACGTATGCTGTGTGATACACTGTTTATGACAATACACTACGGGAAATATTATCAAAAATGAGAGAAACTTAAACATTTCTGTAGATAAGTTTGGATTTTAGAGAAACTTATAATTCAAAGACAATAATATGTTATATTATTATGACATTCTAATTTTTATTGTTTCTTATATTACTTATGACTGAGACATTGAGTAATAATGTACTTATGCGTTGTACATAGAAAATGTATGGAAAATATTTTTATAATTTTATAAATAATACAATAATACATATTATGTATATTAGCTATAGCCTACTAAAATTACTAAAATAAATGTAAAATTTTACAAATAATGTAAGTAATTAGTATTTACTTACCGAGTATATGCTGGTTGAATTATGCTTAAGTATTAATTATGACTGTCGTTCTCAATGGCCTCAATGTTATTAGTTCCCAAAAGTAGTTTTCTGAAACAAAAGTTTTTTATATAATTAAACTTTTATTCTTAAGTTGTTTTAGTAGAACAACATTATATTGTTTTAATATTCAATTGATAAAACATTAAATCATATATTTAAAGTACTTATCCCTAAAAAATGCATAATTAATCAATAATCAATACTGAATTAAGTTTAAGTTAAATAAAATATTTCTTTAATAAACAGATTATTTTGTGCTTTGTTTTTATATTATTAAGTAAGTAGGTATACAATTTATTTAAATTTTTTAAATTAATTTTTATCAATTATTATGACATAAAAAAAAATTAAAAAAATTAAAATAAAGAAGAATAATGTTGTACTTAAAAATTTTAAATTTTTAAATTATAGATTACAAATTAAAATGTGTGCTTTATGTTTAGATAATGGTACTAGGGTAGATAGTTTTCTTGAATAAAATAACGTATAACATACTAAATAATACCAAGAACTAAGAAGTGAATATACTACAGGTTGAGTACTACCATTAAGTATAGATTATACATAGTACTATATACAGAGTGATTCACCAAGCATGCCATTCCATTTTTTCATTTATAATAATCAACTTATTCAAATTTTGATTCTTGGAATTTTTAAATATTATACTTTTAAACAATCTAAACTATTCGTTCAAGTTTAGATTTTGATATGTCAAATAAATATTTTTAGAAAAAATATCCGCTAAATAATGTACAGTAGAAAAAGGAGTTCTCATTTGAAAAACAGAAGTTTGTATCTCTACAGAATAGGTACCTACAAGTTGCGAATTTACTTTGCAAAAGAGAGAGCAATCATTTCAATTGCCTTTTGCAGAGTTCATTTTAAACGATAAATTTTGATATTATTTGTTAAATTTAATACCAATACAGCATACCAGATAATATATACTATATCTATTATCTACAATGTTCATAAATACTATTATGTATTTTTATTTTTATTTTATTAATATTTTTTGAATGTTATTTTTTTATTTTAAATTATTAAGTAGAAACCTTATAAATATTGCCATTTAATTCAGTATTTAATAAAATATTTTAGAAAATAAAAATTAATCAAAATCATGTTTTTGTTTGATATTATTTTACATGGTTTTTATACTGAAAGATAAAATTTTGAACACAGTAACACACGTATGCATTTTGAATTTGAATAAAAATGTTTTTTTCTTACGAAAATATAAAAATAAATAGATAAAAGAAATATTACCCGAAAAAATAGTTTTATGTGTGAAAAAAATAACCAATAATTTCATAACACAATGCGAGTAAAAATTTAAAAACTAAATTCCTAATCCCTCAAGTCATTCAAGCCAATATTCATATTATATTTATTTATCTCATTTACTTATTATGCTCATTTGTATAGATTGTAAATTTGACAATTTCTCACAAAAAAAAAAAAATTCTTAATGTTCAAGCAATTATTTAGAATAGTTCAAATTAAATAGTTTTTAGATTTAAAAAATATATATTTATCAAACAATAGTAGTACGGTATTGAAATGTATTGAATAATGAATATTATTACTAACACTTGATGATGGAAAATATAAATACACCTATATGTACTATATATAGGTATATTACTATATTACAATATGCTATGTACATAATATATATTATAACGTACATAAATCGTAGAAAGCTAATGACAATTTTTCATTTAAATGTATTTTTAAAATAACAACAGGCCAGTATGACCAAAAAAAGTCGATTTCACACATTTTATTTTACTGCGTAAGCGGGTATAAATTTAAATGCATATACAAATTTGAAATTGTACATTTAACTCTTGAGTTATGGTTCTAAATACATATACTCGACGATCAGATGTGTAAAACGATTTTGGGTGTTTTGGCAACGATCATTTAATGCACGCACTCATACTGTATCCATATTCTATACTTCTCTAGTGACAGTAATATTATTATTTTTAGGCAAGCATTCTTGTTCCACGTGTATATTACAGTGACCTTTGCCGAGGCTAAACTGACGTAATTACAACAAAATTATCAAAAATATTTGAAATTAAATTATATAGGTACTTTTTTTGTAGTTACGGTTTTAAGGTTTACATATTATAAACGTACAAATTTAAAATACACATGTCACACAGATACATGATTCATTTTATTATTTGAAATATAATTTTATTGATTACACAAATCATGATAAAATATAACCAAATCAATAATTTATTGTTATTTATATTTTATACTTTTCTAAACTATGTATATTTCTTTGAAAAAAAAAAATGGAACGTATGTTGTTATAATAAAACATAATATAAATATTTCTACTGGTGTATCCTATACAATAATCTATTATAGAAAATAGAGATGTAAGATGACAAATTGCTGTTGTATCATAATTTATTGTTGTCGCTCATTAACTGTGACGACTATAACGATTATTTATTAATCGTCTTTTTTTTAGTAAAATTGTTAGTTACAGAACTATTAAATTATATAGAGGGGAAGTCCTCAACCATGCTGCGTTTCAAACATGAAAAAAAGACTATTATTAAACTATAAAAAAATACTAACTAAACTAATGAGTTATAATTTAATAGGTGAAAATGATTACCTACTTTTTTTTATTGATTGCAAGTCGTTTAACAGTCCAGCATAATATAGAAAAAATATTATTTTGTAAAAAATATTTATTATTTACTGCATTATATATTTGTATTATATAATAGTTTGTAAATAGTTATATAGTTATATAGTTATTAAATAGTTTTTTGTATATACAAAAAACAAAGTACAAGGGAACTATTCGCAAAATACTCAAAAATACCATAACAATAACAATAATAGAAATCATTAGTTTAACAATATTAGAACACGCGATATGATATATTTTGTAGATTTTCAAATAATAAGTACATATAAAATAAAATTTATTAAATTGCACAATGGAATTAAATAATCAATACAATTTATTATACAGCATATTGTTATCGTTTTGAGATAAAATATAATATTTTGTAAGTAATTTATTGTAACAAATACTCAGTAGTTGAAAGTTGGTATGTGTAATATACCAATATAATTACATACGTCTGATGTCTGCAGACACAAGTGTCTAGCTTTAACGAAATTATTTAATAACGATTAATAGACGAACCACGTTTTAGAAAATACTTTTGTATACAATATTAATTATTTTAATTCTTCAATATGTTATGCACACACCTACCCATATAATACGATGAGACATCGGAATTAATATATAGTGCCTGTGTACTAGGCGGGTGTATGAGGTAGGTATACTCAGTACACTACATTCTCATACATAACTGACACACGAATAAAAAACAAAAATTACTATATATATTATATAGTATATTACTATATTGTGTTTATAGACTTTGTCTTTAGACTTTGATCGTATTATTGTATCCGACAATAAAGTGAATATATTTTTAACACGTTTGTCGTGGAGGGGTGGTAGGGGTATTAGTTGGTAGATACACCCGAATCGATTGTATTTTAGGGCACAAGTTTACAGCGCACACAAACAAACCGTAAACTCACACACGCGCGTGTACACAGCCAACCCCTCTGAATAAAGTTTAGAGAACCTAGGGAAGTATCTGGGTCAAATCCCTCTTCCACCACACGACTAACTATATACAACATACCACTATACAACCACCCCTAACCAACCGGCACATCACGACCGAGAAGACGTGTCACGCACACACTGTTTTGCAGACGCTCGTTTATCACTACGCTGAACCCTCCTCTCATCGTTGAACCTCCCACCGACTACAGAAATATACGATAGTATTCTTGGTGTCCTAGGTCTTTTCGACCGACCAGCACGAAAAAGGTGTACAATTATTTCTCTTTATATTTTACGATAACAAGCGAGGTTAGGCTGAATCAATTTTGTTGTTTGTTGTTACGAATTAATTGCCAACAACATCTGAACATCGTCATAAAATATATAATAATTTATAATAATTACATTAGTATTTTAGATATTTTTGACAGCTATATAAGGCGCATTGTTAGTTAATATGGTGAAAGTTACTCATGTCTATACCGAATAGTGTTTTAATCATTAATTGAATACCCGACTCAATAAGACACTAAATATTTACAAATTTAGATTCTGAACGGAGCGATGAATGTATTGATTTTACAATGATGTGCGTGTGTTTTTTTGTGTCAGTCATCACCTTTTGAAACAGTCAAATTGCTTAGTTTTTCAACTTCCAATATCTTTTCGAGTATGAAAGTAAACCTAATTAGTACCTTGGGAGTCAAAAGTAAAACATTCCAAATTCTTTTCTTAATAATTGGGAATTACTTTGAATTGCATTCACCAAATGTTTACATTATCATTTTATACGTAAACTAACATTTTCAAAATATTTTGACTCTTTTTGAGCTTTAATAGATATTTGAAATTTAAATTTAGATGTAATTCAATATTTAAACGAAGAATAACGATTTTAGTTATTTTGTTATAATTCAAAAGTTTTATTTGGAGAGACTTGAAACTTTTACGTAAGTATATTATTAATATAATGATATTTTCTAAACATTAAGATAAATAAATTTTAAGCTATTACCTATTTATATCACGAACCTATTCACACCGTTATACGGTAAGTTGGTCTTGATTTAAAAGTTAATAACAATAATGTATCAATACATGATATAAACAGTGCCATATGTGTACTAACATTGGCGCCCCTATTCGACATACATATTTAAACCACAAAAATCGCTCACTGTGCTTTGTTGCCTTCGGCGCTCTAAGGCACTTGCTCCATTTACCCTGCTCTTAGCATGACCCTGGATATAAATATACGTACTATTATAAATTATAATAAATAAACTTTATATATAAAAATGTATTACAAGGGGCTTATAGACTTGGAAACTACTGAACCATTTGGCACCAAATTCTGCACACATATTTCTTGAGATACGGGAAGTACTCTTTGCTTCGTTTCGTAACCCCTCTAGGTTGCTATAAGATTGCTCACAGTCTCATATATAAATTTCGGTTCACGAAAAAAAATATTTTTTTGTTTGTGTATAGGGTAGTCATTAGTTATACGAATAAAATGTTTAAAAAAAATTTATAATAGGATTTTTTTTAAATAAAAGAAAATACTATTAAATTTATTACTTGTTATTTAAATGTATATAAAAAGATAATGTTCGTATATTTATAGCATATAGAATCTTAAATCAAAAACTATTCGACGGATTTTTACGAAAATTACAGAGATTTTCCTCAAAGATATCAAAAAACTTTAGAGAGTAGTTTGAACCACGTTTGAAGATTTATTAAGTGCTATATTCTAAATACTAAATGCTAAATCCATATATTTTCCATTTTGGTCGAATTAGTTCACAAAACGAGGCAAATATTTATATTAGTACATCGATGCCGATTTGCCCGTGAACTGATGTAAAATATACTTAGTAATTTAAGCTGTCAGACCGTTTTCGTTTAGAATTGCTGTTTGTACGCAATGATTTATCATTGAATTCAAATTTAACACAATTTACATTACAGTGATTTACTCAATGCCGAGGTACACTCGACACGCTGTACAGCAGAGTGATAACATATTTTCCCTTTTTTCATATAATATACAACAATATATATAATAAAACTAAAAAATAAAAAATTCAATTATTATTTTTAGATAAAAAAAAAGAAATTGTAAATATTTAGTGTACTTATTATACAATTGGTACCTAAATAGTAACCTACCTACCTATATACTTCATTACATCAATAATTGTATGCATGTGTTCGATGTAATATACACTAAATAGAAGGTACCTAATAAAATTAAAGTGGTGAATTAAATTATTATGTTTAATTTACATTTTGGGTTAAATCAATATTTAAAAATAATAAGACATCAGCTGTAAAAACAAATTACAGTTGATACCTTAGTTTGGTTGTGAATCACTTGCTCGTTTTATACAACAGCACAATACCGTGGCTGATTGGATAATCGATCATGTTGGGTTATGTTGGTAACCAACTGCATACACACGGGTGATAATCAGAAAATCAGAAACATATAGATGTATAATATGCCTAAACAGGCGCAATATTGTTTGAGGTTAAAAATGAGGCGACCGAATAACGGATACGAATCGATTATCGAGTGCCTATTGCCTTGCTATTTAAAAAAAAAACACGTTGGTTTACATTTAGGTATTATATTGTAACTTGTAAGCACACCGAACACTGCCGATGCATATTGTTTTCACAAAGTGAACGGAACTAGAGCAAATTCTAAAAATATTTCTATCACTGTTAACCAATGATAATGTTTCAATTGTCGTGTATGTTCAATTCTCATATTTAAAGTCTGAACAATCGGTTTTAAATATTGAAAAGTTCAAAATGTTAGAGACTATGTTGGTCGACTTATTACGAATTAATATAGCCTTGGTTTAGTAATCATAATTAATGAACTGCTGTGGAATCGTTAATTGGGTCAGAAATATTTCTGCGCGCACTGTGTATACACAATAATAATATAATATCAATCGAAAACCCAAGTGCTGGTTTGCCGCTCTGTTGTATATAATATACTATATACGTTATATTATTACATATTGTGTGTACAGCGTTGATAAACGTATAATAATATGTAGTTCCAGCGTAATGGCATTGGATATCCGGCAATGGTTCTATTGTTATCTGTCTGGTGTGCTGATAACGACGATACAATATATATATATATATATATTATAGTAACTTATAAGTTGTTGAGGCGGTTACGTAATATACAAAACAGAAACAACGAAATTCCCACAGAGGACTAGGCCACATTACGTCCTATATAGTCCTACGTACACATACACATATAATATAGTGTCAAAATTATTAAAAACGTTATCGTCATTCATCACAGCGACATAGCGTTTTAAAAAAAGTTTCGGATATGCCTCAGTGACGTGAAATGAAAATTCGACCTTGATTTCAGTTTATATTTTTTTGCTAATATTAACCTTGAACAAGGTTTTCTTCTCCGATCACAACATTAATCATAACAAAAATACAAGTTTTTGCGATACTTTCCATAATATTATATAAGAATTAAGACTATAATATATTCTTGTCAGGCTGGTTATAATATTAATAATAAAATAAATACAGAAAAACACAAATAACGATGATATAAATTACAATTATGTAGTATTTTAACTAGATAACTGAGATAGGTGAAAAAAACAAACCAGGCTAAATCTATTTTTGGATAAGTTGTGGAATCGAGTTTACGACCTTGACTGAACCTGAACATATTTATGCCATGAAATCTTGTGACATTATTCAAAATGTCTATTACTCTAATGCTGGATAGCCCAAGTCACTTTTTTATAAATTCATTACACAAAGACGTTCATGAAATGATAGTAAGTAGGTCGGAAATTATGTTTCAAAATTTCAATCATTCTGCTAGTCATTAGTTTTTATAAATTGTAATATTTTTAAGGCACATATGTATAATAATGTACATTAAATGTTGCCCTCTTTTCTAACACTTAAATACTTGATGAATATGAATATACTAACTGTACTATATACAAACAATGAGAAAAAAAATTTAAAAATTTGAACACATTTAGTTTTTTAACTTTACAAGAATCATTAATAATTAAATAAAATATATTATGATGTATAAATAACTTCTTACTCACTAGGCACTACTTATTAGTTATTAATATTCAAACAAAGTTAATAATAATTATACTTATACATAAGTACTTGATAAACTAAATTAGATATCAATTTCAGAATTAATACGACAATAATATTTAATATACCTACAGTAACTGCATATTTTAGGGAATTCTAAAGAAATAATACCTAGTAGCTAACACCATGTTTTGAAATATTTATTGCAATAACATTTTTTATCATAAATACTAAAACAGTTTTTAAGTTATAAGTAAATATCCATAGTAATATTAAAATTGAAAGTGTTATTTGTTCAATTACGATTAAGACTTTAAGGTGTTAAGTTTTTACTAAGACAAAATAACAAAGACTAACCTGATACAGCGAACCTACCTATAACTAATTATTTGATTCATTATCGCGTTGAGTTATCTTCATTAACATTGGCAAACTCTTTCATTTTAATCGTTATTAACCTAATGATTTTAATGGTTTTATCGACAACGAATTTTATGGGTCATCATTTTTTCATTGTTTTATTAGCACGTGTTTGTAATTAAATCGGTAAATTAAAAGTATCTATGAACATTTAAAAATTCAAATTGTAAAAGTTTATACAAAAGAAAATAAAATAAAAGGTTAAAAGGTCTTTTATTTTACACTTGACTCAACTTGTATGCAAAATTGCAAAAATATTTTTAACTGGTTTACCAATCACTAAGTCGAATTTCAGTTTTAATTGACCATATTTACTTTTTAAAGTTTAAACTGAAAATACTTTAGTCAAATTGTATTCTATATTTAAGTATCAATTATTCCTTTAGTAATTATCATGTATTTATATGAGGTATTGATTTGAAATTAATAAACGAGTAGCTAGAATTGTATTGCAATTTACAACTGAAATATTTATTTTAAAATAAAATTGTTTAATAATATTATAGTTGAAACACATTTCTTATAAAATTAAAATTAACTAAATTATGTTATTTATTTTTAATTTTTCTTTTTCATCTCGAACATTTGCTTTTAATTTCTATTAACTGCAAAATAATTGCTCAATATGTTGAAACAATTTTGACAGTAAAATTAAAACATTATTGTAAATACTTAATACAAATTAAATGCGGATAATTTTAATTATTTGAATACTAAATATATTTAAATGTTAATATAATATATTAATATTTTTCAATTTACAAGACAATAATATTTTGTAATTATCTTTTTTACGTATTATAATACGATCGTAGGATAATTGGATTTAACAGTTTATATTATTTAATTTGAATTTATTCATGTTGACTCAATAAAATATTCAGTTAAAATTATTCCTATAACAAAAATTAAAAAGTTTTGGATAAAAATAATAGTGCATTTTAATACCCTTATTGCTGCAATTAAATGTAGTTTAATCATTTTGGTAGTTTTATTTATTATAATATACACAAAAGTTGAAAATTATAAATTAAATCGCTATTGGTAAATTTCCAAGAGCGTGTAAGTCACAAAATCTGTTATATTAACGCTTTCCCATTAGATTACACACACAATTATATTAACCCGTTGGTATCTTCTCTATTGGCCATTGACCTATATCGTTTTCGTTTTTTTTTAATTAACCATTTTAAAAAATGTATACAACAACAATTGATGGCGTTCGCGGGAACACGTCCTTTAACGGTTGATGCTTCACCCAAGGTGAAATTTTGTATACACAGTGTTTTCCCCTCCCTTTTTTAAACCAAATTCCTCCACCCAAAGAAAGTAAACGGGTTCCAAGGCAAATACCGTAATATTAGCAAAATCTTAAAAATAAATATTATCTAGAAGGTATACCTACTTTTATTTTTTTTTTTTTTTAAGAAATATTAACAAAAATGATTATACCTCTACTATTACACAAAAAATTTAAAAAAATAGATATTTATTATTATTAAATTTAAATTAAAAATGAAGGCGAAAGTCAAATATGAAAGAAAGTGGCGATAAGAAAAATATGTTGCTATTAGGTTAAATGTCAACGCCTAATAGATAGATAAACGTGCTCTGATTATAATCGAAATCCCTTGATTTTATTTTAAAAAAATATCATGATTTTTCATTTCTGTAATATTTTTACAATAATGAGAAACCCTATGCCAATAAAAATGAATTACATATGTTATATGAAATGCTATCTAATAAATAATTTTGAAAATCTACAATGAGTGTATCATAATTACGCGCCCTAGATCACTGTTGCAAATATCTACTTCGAATAATATCCATTTATCAGTCAGTGGTTTCGATTAAGATTTTATTAATTTCCTTTAAACTGACATCGCTAATAAAAAATTTAATAATTAATTAACTGTGAATTCTAAAAGAGATTTTAAATTAAATTTCACGGAAATACACCTATTTTCCGGATTGTTGGAATTTCCAAAAACATCAAATGATGACCTCCATGCAACTTTATAGGTACAAGCGAAATTCGTGTAAATTAAAATAACGATAAATTATAAAAAAAATATTATTTTGGGACAGGATAGATTTTGATTACTATCAGTTTGATACGTCGGTTACTGCCGAGTTGACGTATAATTAAAAAAAAAAAAAAAAAAATGCAATTAATTATTATTTGGGTTTAATTGACTTACCAAAGGTGGTTATGTGATTCCGTTGGAACTGTTGGGCAGCCAGCGTTGAATTTTAATTCAAAATCAAAAAGACCAAAAACTATGACGGTACATAAAAAATATGTAGGAATATATGTACGATATATTATAATATGTAATGTTTGGTTAATAAAAATAAAAAAAAAATCGATTTAATAATATTTTTAAACCGTTTTCCGTTCGCAAAAAACACGACACTACGATCAAAAACCGTCCGAAAGAGTTTGTGTGGGATATATAATAATATGTTATATACTGTGTAAAAAAAAAAAAAAAAAGTTTTTATTAACAACTAAAGGAACAGAACGGCAGAGTGCACGGAGCGCGTGTGACAGACCGAATGCAAGGCGACCCGGACGGCAGCCACGGCGAGCGTCGCGCCTCGGGGGCTCCGGCCAATATGATGATTGACGTCACAGCGAGTATACGTCACGAGCGGCAGCACCGTTGCTAGGGGGTTCTGACGTCACGGCGGCCCTCGCGTAGGCGTACACACTCGCACGCCGCGCGCGTCCCGGATGTGTCCTGTGGGTCGGCCTTCGTTTCACCGCGGCGGCGGTGGCATAATTGCCTTGTATCCCATGTACCCTCCACACCAAACCACCCCCTTAAAACTACCCTCTCCAACACACACACACACACATACATAATAACAACCAGCCGCAAATCGCACACCGTGATCGGCACAGACTCGCGGAATATTTTCGAGCGAGCGGGAGCAAGCGGCGGTGGCGGCGGCGGCGAAAACGGAATCCCGCGACGCAACGTAGTTGTTATTACATAAAGCCTCCCACGGGGTGGTGGTTTTTAAGTCGGGGGCGTTGATGGGAGGTGGCAAGGGCGAGGGATGATGTGGATCGGGTCGGTACAGCGGGAGTAAGATAAAATAAAACCCCACAGCAAGAGCTGATGACGTCAAACGTTTTGTACAGGATTCACGAGGCGAAAACGGCCCGGTAGTGGTTGACTTCGATGGGAGGTATTGTGTGCGAGTTGTTTGGTACATAGGTCAATACGAATTTTACATCAAAACACATAATAATAATATAAAAACACGTGGCAGTGGCGAATGCAAATAAAAAATTGTAAAAAATTTAAACCTACGGAAAACATAACAATTTGATACAATTTAATATATATATATATATATATATATATATATATATTGCACATAATATTCTCTTTTTTGTCGTTCGTGATTTTTTATGACACATCAATAAGCTATATTTATTTTATTTGTTCAGATTAACGTTCTATAATTGTATTTTTTCTAGATTATTCTTTATATATAATGTATATATTATATATTATAATAGTTTAACTACCTAATATAAGTTTTATAACACTAAAATATAAAAATGAATAACTTATATACATTTCAAACAATCTATATATACTGGGTGATTCATATTTTCTTCAATAATGCAGTGATTCGAATATGATTTTTGAAATTTTTTGCAAAATCTTAGGTCCGTATTTTTGAATTTTTGAGATTATTTGCACTTTTTAATAAGTGTTTTCTAAAGATACAAACTTCTGTTATTTAAATTAGAGCCCACCGCCCTTTCTACTTTAAATAATTTGCCAAATAATTTTTCTGAAAATGTTGACATATTAAAATCAAAGGTTTCGAATGTGTAGTTTTTGAGTGGACAAAGGATAATATTTAGGACCAAGATAATTGGTTTGGAAAATATAGGTGCTATGGTGGTTCTCATATTTGAAAAATAGAAGTTCGTGTGCATTCCTTAGTTAAGTAGTATAAACAAATTCAAGAATTTTGAAATATAATATTTATGTATAATATATAAAAAATAAAAATTCCAAAAATCAGAATTTAAATAAACTCATCAGTAAAGGAAAAAATAAGGCTGAACATGCTTGGCGAATCATATAACTATCTATATAATAATATTATTTATCTTACCATTTGGAATCCAATATCGTTTTAACTATAATTATACATATATAAAAATTAATATTTAAAAACAAATTATCATTGTTTATTATTTATAGGTACCTACCGTCCATTACATATGAATGGTACAACTACGTTGGTAAGTACTGTTTTACAGTTATTAGTAAATATAATTATTATTAATGGAGCACTCGTTTTTTCACGAAAAAAATAATGTTTTCTATACCTTCTTGTGGCTTAAATATTAAAGTGAAAATAGGTAATACGTACGAATACGTATACATTGTTTCAATCAAAAAAGTTTTATTTTTATGTTAATAATGGTTTATAAAAAACCAAGGAAGTTGTTCTGCTGTATAGTATAGGTTTTGAATGCACCTCGCCATTGCTCAGTGCGCAGCTATGGCGAATATGCTAAATTTGAATTCAATTAGGTATAAATCATTGCATATGAAAAATGGTTCTAAGCGGAGACTGTGGATCAGCCTCTATTTCTCGATAGATATTATAATTTAAATTGTATATAATTAAAATATTTATATATTGAACTAATTAACTTAAAAAAATATATCACCTATTGTATAAATACAAAAATAATGTTATGATGATGTATACTGTATGTTTAAAATTCAAATATTTAATATTTATTTATTTGCAAAACTATAGGCTTTAATTAAATGCTTTTTAGCGCACTGGGTCAAATCAAAATGTTAACGCTTGTTAATAGAGGGAGCGCTTGTACGGGTAATGTTGCAAAGTGTAGCCTCCCACCAGATTCAATACAAGTGCTGGCCCGTTTGACGAATTAGCAAATTATTTTCCCGAGTATACAATATTTAAATATTTTGATGTAAAAATGTATCGGAAAATATATTTCTAATCAGTTTCAAACAAAATATCAATCCGTCGGCCATTCTTAGTTGAAATATTCAGCCATTTAGATATCACACACTTAACGAATAAGAAAAAATAAACTAAACGGTCCACATGCAGTTGTAAATACAAAGTACAATTTTAATTTTTGAGGTAATACCGATTAAAAAAAAAAGTGGGCAAGTGGGTATCGTTCTGCTGTACAGTAGGTTAGTGAGTCACTGTTATGGATATGTTAAATTTGAATTCAATGATATAAAATCATTGTATACGAACGACTATTCTGAGAAAAGACTGAAGTTTGTCAGCTTATGAAACTAAAAATATTTTATGATTTTGTTGCTTATTAAAGTAATATATAAATTATTTATTTATTTGTAATAAGAACAGACGCACAGTAGGTTGAATTAATTATTGTCGAATAAATTAAATTTTAAAATGTCATTGTGTGTCTAGTATATAATAATATACTTAAAAAGTTTCAAGTACCCATAAATAATATATTTAAATTTTAACGAAATAAATAAAACATCGTTATTCTTTGTTTAAATATCTAGTATCGTCCAAATTTGTACTTAAACTGTCTATAAAAAAAACCTACGTGAATATATTTTTAACATTGTTAGGTTATAGTATTAACAACTTATGAGAAGCCTCGTTTTAAACTTTTAATTGTTAATTATAAAAATTAAACATTTTATACATTTTTAACAATAAAATAATTTGAAATGTTTGTGATTTTGATGAATTTTGTCAACATATGAAATTTAAATGCTTATAAAAAAAAAAAAAAATCGTGTTTATGTTTTTTTAATATTTTTCAACTGCTATTATAACAACTAATGAGGAACCTTGCATTACATTTTTAAGCTTTTTAACTCAACAAAAATAATTTTATTGACATTTAAAGAAAAAAAATAAAAAATTTCTGATGCCTATAAATCTTTTAAAAACAGTCAACATATTTTTAAAATAGTACAATGTATAGAAAAATATTATATAAAAATTTGGTGACAATTTCAAGTACTTACAAAAATTAGTTTTTTGGGTTACATCAAAAACAAAATAGGTTTTGTCAAAAACTAATTATGCGTAAAATTTTCTGTTTTTCCTTATTTCTTTTTTTCGTTTTTTACCGGTTATTTCGAAAAATACTAGGAATTTTTTCTTTTTACTCCCCCCCTCCCTAAGTACCAACTATATACAATTTTTTACCAGAAATCATCTTCAAAATAAAATATTTTACTGATCCAAAAGTTACGACAGACACAATTTTTTTTTTAAACATTATAGTAAAATCAATACATAACATCGCTCCGGTCAAAATCTAAAATGTTATGCCTTTAAATCGATATAGTAACTAATTTTTTTTAAACAAAATAGTTATAAATCAATCTGAATTATATGTAAAATAAATTTACCTATATATAAAAACTTAAAATCGTGTCGTTTTACGTTTTACACTTATATTTAAATATACAAATTATGATTTAGCGATTTGTTAAAAAGAATTTAATTTGTGATAAATTTCTTGCCATTTCACGTGTTAAATGACGCGGAAACACGAAACCATCACGAGTTTGTATATGAGCTCATTCGCTTATTTTTTAGAATCCAATAGATTAATAATTATTAATTATATGTATTTTTATTGTTTTTGTTGTACTTTAAAGTATAATGCAATAACTGGATAAAACAATTTTCTAAAAATGATTTTTCAAAAACAACTTATTGACATATTGTTAATTTATCTAAAGTTAGAAACAAAAGTTAAATATTAAAACATAAAAAAACTTTCATTACAATCTACATTGCTATTATTTGTCTCTACGAAGATTATGCAATAATAATAATTCAAACATCTTCATAATGTTCAAATGTAATACGTTTATCACTGTCTAAAAAAATAAAAATAATAATTTTACTTTTAGTTTTGATAAATAAATAATGAGTTAAGGTTTAAGATGTTATTTTTTTAACAAAAATACTCAATCTTGAATATTAAAATAATAAAAGTAATTTATATTTAATTTTTTGGATTATTGAAGTGCAATAAATAATAATGAAAAAAAGTATCAAATGTCATTTCAGAATAATATAAAAATGTATTTTAATTTTAAATGCAGATACAATTTTCTAGCAATCCTTTCAATATATGGTGACTGAGACGATATCAACTGACCATCGAATGTTAAACAATTATAATTAGTTAAAGATTAATTTATGAAGGTTTGGTAACTGGTAGGTCTACTTTAAATTATCATTATATGTTTGATATAAAAAAAAGTGATGTGGTAAATTAGTTTTAGGTCGAGGTCAAATCTAAAGATTAATATTTTTCAATGGCATCACAGAACTATAAAACATTTAGTTAGTGATTATATTTTTATGAAAGTAGTTTGACAAAATTGTTTACCATGTGTTTTGCTAAAAATTATTTTCTTTGGATTTGAAACGTAAATGTATTACTTTTCAATTTTATTTGAAAATATTATAATATACCTATATATTATGTATAAGGTAAAAACAATAATAGTGTACGGAAATCTGATATTAAATCTAATGTATTCTATAAGTAGAATTAACAGTTAACATATACACAAGTTCAGACTTCAAAATAATTATAGTCTGTCTTTGCAATTTATTACAAATAAGTATGATTTCAAAACCTTTTTAATTATTTTTTTAGATTTTGAGTGGATGAATTTAATGATTTAAGTTAAACAATGAAATGGGTATTTTTTTCATATTTTTTTTGCGTCTGTCATAACTCATCACCTTTTAGAGCAGTAAAAATATACATTTAAACGTCAATATTTTTTCTGGTAGGAAAATGAATGTAGTTTAAAGGGTCAAAAGTAATAATTCCAAGTAATTTTCTGAAAAAAATAAGAAAAGCTTAAAATTTTTACCTAAATACGACTAAATTGAATTTCTAATTTTATTGTAATTCAAAATCGAATAACCGTAGATATTTTAAATTTTTATCAAATGTTTAATTTATTATTTTCTACACATAGTATAATATTCAAAACATTTTTAATTTTTGATTTTTTTTTAGTTTTATTTTTTTATAAATGTTGATAAATAGTTTTTTGCTTAGTCAAATAGCGTGACATTTTAATACAAGATTCCTCATACATTTTTATTATCTTCATTAAAAAAATATCAAATATACATGAACATTTTTGTTATTCACATTTGAATTTCAAATCTTGACAAAATTGAATATTCAAAATTCAAATTATGAAGAATTTATTTTTATACGTTTTGAGTTTTTTTTTCTTATAATTCAGAAACTTTTAATCCTTGTAGGAATTTTTTATCATTACATAAATCATTGTTTTCCTGACACAAAGAAATTTCAAAAATATTACAATTAATTTTAAGGTCTTTATGCAAATAAAAAATCCAACTAAAACGACTAATTTTAATTTAAAAAATTGCAATCAATAAATTGTATGAATTAATAAATGTAATCGTTAATACTTAATATTATGTATGGTTTTTATACGTGCAACTGTGCAAGCACAAATCATATTCGAAATAATACTGGTATAATTTAAGAGAATTCAAAATATTGAAATTGTTATTGTTTAAGTCATGTATTTAATAGGATCATTTTACTTCTTCGAGACTTATCGAAAGCCAATAATCGTCATTACCAAGGTCTTCATTTTTAACCAAAAATACTCGTAAATATAATAAAGGAAACGAAATAATCACTGTTAAAATATAAAGTATTTTCTGAGTATTTATTAATTAGTACAAGCTTATTTAATTATAGAAGATAGAACATAATATCTTGTAATTTTAATATTAATATTTTTATTATTTAATATACATGTTTTTGAAAAAAATATTATAGTTATATTTTACTGGTACGTCTAACATTGTATATTGTATAATGTAAATGTCGTAGCCACTTCGTGAAATCTAACATTTCATGAAACGGAAACGTCATTTTCACATTTCATAAAATATGAAAATATTTCATAAAACGATCACTTTTTCGTGAAATGGTTACTCCAATTTGATATTGAATATTTTTTTCACAATGTGGTCATTCACTTTATGAAATAAAATTTTTATCAAACAAACATAATCTTATTATTTATTAATGTCGTATTTAATACCATACAATGTTTTTTACATAAAATATATAAATTTAAGTTGTGTTATACAAAGATACACTAAAACTTACACAGTTATATTTATAAATATTTTAATCATATTAAATATAAAAAAATTAAAAGTAAGTGTGTAAACATAAAAAAAAAATTATTAAATTATATGAATACTTCCTAATTACACGTCGTAGTGCTGGATACGAAATTACAATTGCCACAATACACTGTACGAACTAATTTTTAATTCTTTGTCGAATATTGAATTTTATCAACTTGATATCATTAAGTTTGTAATCGTAAAATTATTTTCAATAGCAATTTTATTAATAATCGATAAAGATACTTCTTATGTATAAATAATTAATTTTGGGAATTTTACCTAGAACGTTATCCAAACGCGATATTGGCCAACAATATTACATTTATAGAAATAGTTACATTTTTCAAAAAATATTCTAATATAAAAACAAATATTTAAACATGTATTTTTCCTAAAATATGACAAAATATGCAAGAATATGCAAAGTTAAACTTTGTATTTTATTTCAATTCTTACAAAACAAAATGTTAAATTTTACTTAAAATAATTAACAACCACTCCAAAAAACATGCAAATGAAAGAAGTCCCAAACCCTATTTATAACTAATACCTAAATCTAATAATAATAATTATGTTCTATAAATATTTTATTTCAAAAAGTGAATTATCACATTGAGAAAAAGATTAAAAGATATCAAATTGTGACCATTTCATAAAAAAGTGATCGTTTTGTGAAATATTTCCGTATTTTACAAAATGTGAAAAAGCAGTTTTCATTTTTTGAAATGCACATCTTAAATATTTTCATGAAAATATCGACTTCATAAAGTGGCTATGACATAAATATATTTTTATAAATTTCTTAATTTAGCTTTGTATATAATTTTGTCATCTAGTTAATAGGATAATAAATTGTTCGTTCTCGAGTTAAGTAATAATTTAAAATAATAACTTTTATTAAAATATAAGAATGATCTACTAGCCTTCATTACTAACCTCACATCATAAGCACTAAATTAATTAAGTACCTATAAGCTCCATTAAAATAAACTTGTGCTAATATACCTATGCATTTAATGTTCGTGTAAAACCTTCAGTCTTTGTGTAAGTGGCCAATGATCATAAAAACGCACGTGTTATTACTTGTTTTCCTAAGTGTAACTCGTATCTAATTAGTAATTATTTGCTTAGGTATTATTCGTTCGGTAGTATATCTATTGATTATAATTGTTTTGAACAGTGGCATGAAATCCTAATCTGAACTGTATGTCTGCATCGCTTGAAGATATGACATTGTATAATTACCAGTTATCACCTAATATAATATAGACTATGATCTATAATATAATTGTGTTCATTTTATGAACCTACGTGTGGAAATAGATTGAGATATAATTATTAACGTTCCATCCGAGGTTTGTTAGTTTGCTATAGGTACACGTTTCATATAATCTTAAAACCTTAATGCTATCTAAAACGTCATCCTATATTATATTATAATAAAATATTATAGTTGTATGGGCGGATAGCATTTATTATACTCAACACTATCATACAGAGCACAGATGGTACGGCGAACCCTGTAAACTGTAAGAAGTATACGACAATATTAGTGCCTATTATACATTTTAAGGTATATGAATTTTCCTAAATCCAAACGCCCTTTTATAAAATTATATTAACGTGTATTGAACACCGTTTTATCAATACGTATATCTGAACATCTATTATAATGTTGACATGTCTCATGGTTATAAAATGCCCTTTTACTTATCAAATGGTTAAAATATTTCAAGTATAAGTTTAATTTTTTTATTTTCTATATCTTAAAATTTAATTTATGGAAGTTTAAAAATATAATACATTTTGTATAACAAGCGACCTTTTTAGTTGAAAATGTTTTTTAAAATTTTTACAAAATCGATTGTCGAACTTTATACTTAAGATTTAAATTGAACGATATTCTCAAAGTTATATTACAATTAAATAAACTTATCAAATATTAATATTTTTATGTAGCTGTTAAAAATCTAAAAATATATCGCATAATAATAATAACTACTTTATAATTGGGGGAGACTACAACGCTAAACATCAACCTTGGGGCTGTTGGGTCAATAACTCTAGAGGACTTGTCTTATATAACTTTGTTTCAAATAATAATTATAAAGTATTTGCTCCGTCTGGGCCAACATATTGGCCAACTTCCATAAGGATTAATCCTAATATCCTAGATATCTTCGTTACTAAAATTCCCAATATGAATTCATAATATTATTGAAAACCTTTTAAATCTAAACACTAATCACTCCTCAATATTTCTAACCATAAATACTTGTTAACCAATCCATCCCCAACTACTTAAACTATTATATTCTCACACCAATCCGTTTCAATTCTATGATCTTGTCCAACAAGAAATTAATTTAAATGTGAAATTAAAATTTACAGACCACATTGATTCAGCAATTAATGATTTTACTAACTACATACAAATAGCTGCTTGGACATCCACAAATTTAAATGAGCTTCCCAAGGTATCTAATCCAATTCCCCTATACATAAAACATATCATAGTCGAAAAACGCAGATCAAGAGCTCAGTGTCAACGGACTAGACTTCCTTCGGATAAATACAAATACAATAGCCTGAAAAATAAACTAAAAAAATTCTTATAAAACATAAACTAAAATCTTTTGAAAATCATTTATCTAATCCAAGGGTCTCCAAACTACAGCCCGTGAACAAATTTTCACCGGCCCGCTAAATGACGGTAAATAATCTAAAAATATGTATGTAACTTTGCTCAAAAAATAATTTCTTAACTTAAAATTCAATTCTAACATTGTCTTTCTGACCTTGACGTCAAATCTGAAGAAATCAGTATTTTTCAAAATCCGTTTAGTTGTGATATTGAGGAGTTACCTAGCACCCTCTACAAATGGAAACGATTGATTTGCAATGTAATGATGCATTAAGAATCAAATATAGCGAAGAGACCTTGGTTGATTTTTATAAATTTCTCCCAGATACTCAATATCCAAATTTAAAATAATTTACAATTAAATATATATCTATATTTGCTACTATTTATTTGTGCGAACAAACCTTTTCTAAATTGAAATACGTTAAATCAAAATGTAGATCAGCCATGTCTGACAAACATTTGGAATCAATTTTGAAAATTGGAACAAATAACCCAGAACCTGAATTTGATAAAATATTGGCAAAAAAACATTAATTTAATGTTTCTCATTAATAAAAATATATTATTAAAAGTAAGTATTTTTGAGTAAAATATTGTAAGAATTATTTTTTAAATATTTAAAATTATATATATTTCTACAAAATTAAAAATTATATGTGTTCATACATTTTGGCCCATTAAGAGCTTTTTTTTATTTTATGCGGCCCTTGAATAAAAGTGTTTGGAGACCCCTGATCTAATTTATTCATTAATGACGGAAGTCTATGGAAGGCTACTAAGCAAGCTCTTAGATACAAATCTACTAATATTCCGATCAAAAAATATAACGGTATTTATGTCTTTACAGATTCAGACAAAGCAGAATTTTTTAAGACTCGTCTATTTAATACATTTCAACCCCATGCAAACATAATCAATCACGATACTGTTAACTGAGTTAATCAGTTTCTAGACTCACCTTTTCCCTTATTTACTCCGGTCAAACATTTTTCACTAAATAATATCAAATACACTGTTCAAAAATATTTCAACCGAAAGTCTCTGGACTACGACCTTACCACCATCAAAGTCACTAGGCACCTTCCAAAAAAAGCTTTCATTCATCTCACACATATTTATAATGCCATCTTAAGACTTTCTTATTTCTCAATAGTTTGGAAATTTTCATCTATTGTCCTTTTTCCGAAACCCAACAAACCCCCTGATCTAGTAACATCTGACAGACCTATAAGCTTATTACTGTATCTTGCAAAGTTACTAGAGAAATTTATTCTTAAACGAATTTTACCTAGTATCAGCGAAAATAAATTACTTCCCGACCATCAGTTCGGTTTCCATCAATCGTATTCCATTATCCATCAAGCAAATAGGATAGTTGATACAATTTTCTACTCTCTGGAGATAAAAAATATATTGCACTTGTATTTTACTTGATATTTCTCAAGCATTCAATAAGATATGGCATAATAGCCTACCATTTAAACTTAAAAAATGTTTACACCCTTCCTACTACCTACTCATAAAATCGTACTTAACTGATCGTAACTTTCAAGTATGTTATGGCTTCTCTATCTCAAGTATAGCCCCTATAAATGTAGGTGTTCCTCATGGTGGTATACTTTACCCGATTCTATACAACATTTATACCTCAAATCAACCTAAAAAAATATTAACATTTAAAAACAATACTATTTTTTGAAAATAATACAGGTAGGTACACATTTAATATAATATATTAATATGCTCTTAAATTTAATCCAAGGTCCAAGACTGAGTCAACCTATACCTCGTGACCATGTCAATTGGTTATGTTAAAAATATTAAAACGAGCGTAATTGATTGTATGAAAATATTAATACCATATGAATATTAACGTACCGATTTATAATATATATTATATACTATAATGCATGACTACATAAAACTAGTTAAAAAAAGAGAATTCTCTAGGTAAAGAAAAAAATATGGCTTATAAACCATGAGCCATGGTTTTATAGACTCTTAGTTACAAACAATACATATTTAAATGTATTTACTTAAAAGCTAACTGAATTTTAACTCAAACACCGAATTTTATCATGCATATCTCTATATGAATCTTAAATATCTCGTTTAAATCTGCTATATACGAGTATATATATATAGGTAGTAAGTACACTTGTTTTTCTTGTCAAATATGAAAAAAGTAGACTAAAGGCCTAAAAGCTAAACTTATTTATCTTGCGTATCACAAGAGTATTATAATTTAAAGTTGTTTAATGTTGACATTATATTAAGTATAAAAATATACATTCGCACATGGCTAGTACAGTCATATTGGTAACTGGCAAACTAATCATTTTTAACCTAAGCCATATATCATTATAGTATATTAGAAATTTATCCAATATATTTGAGTAAGACTATTTTTAAAATATTATTTATAGGTATTTATATAACTAGACTAATTGGCGATTATCTAAAATTAAAAGTCAGTAATAATAAAGTAACTTATTAAAGTAAGTTACTATGAAAATCTACAATGCATTAAAAATGTAGCAAACGTATAATAAATTAATATTATATACCATAATTTAGTATCATTATATACAGATTATCGTATCTTATCAGTTACCTAAATGTAAGTATTTTTAAATATATATTTATAATTAGCTGCTTTTAAGGTTATAGACCTTATTATATCATTAAAAAAAAAACAATTAAAAAAAAAATTCGGTTTTTCTTTAATTTTCTAACGTTTCATAAAATAGCACTAGTAATTATTATTGTATGAATAATTATTAAACTAATTTGGATTTCAAGAATAAATAGGTACCTAATTCATATTTGTACTCGTTAATCGAATATTAAAAATGTATTGTCTATTTGTCTACACTTGATTACTTCTGAAATGTATAAGTATACCACATAAGAACGACATAATACAGTTAATTATATGTTTATTAAAATTTATATTTGTATTTCATAAACATTTTATTATACTATACTACAATATTTTTAAGTCATTTCAATAATTTAAACGAATATTTACAAATTATTATTACTATATTTATAAAATACTCATTTCGTACTAATTTACTTCTACGACAGGTTATTGACAAATGGTTAAAAATAATTTATTCATGATGTAGCAAAATTTTTTTATATTAATTTACCTAAAGCAAAAATAGATGATTAGGTAATTTTTTGTTACACATTCGTACAATACTATTTTCGTTACATGCTTACGTACGTGATACGTCTCATGGTTTTGATTATATATACAGTTGGATATAATGTTCTTTTAGAATTTGCAATATGCTAAAACGTAGTTCAACGCCACTATTGACTGTTTTTATCGTTTATCTACGAACAACGATAGTAGTATCTCCAAGACAGACGCAACGTTATATCGTAATGTTGAGTTCTGCGGTAGTGTTTTCAATTCCAATAGATACATTCTTATCTGAACAAGTGCGAATTAAAACCACGATAAGCCACTGCGCCGGTTTATCATTGGAGAGGTCGTGTCAGTTATCAGCTACCACCTGGACTTGTAGAGTGTTTAATATTAAAGCAAGTATCCAACTGGCAATTTGTACTCCCACCTTAAAACTTTCTATATTATTGCGGAGTGAATATACGTACTCTAGCTAAGTTAGCAATACTAAAATATGCAATACCACCACTTCCTATTACACTACTAGAGTATCTAGTTGAAGTCATAATATATTATGTACCTACCTATAATAATGTTACAGTCTAATATATAACTATGATCATAAAAAGCAATTAATAAATCAATTTCATTGCAAAAGTTTTTTTCTTAATATCATTTTTGTTATAATTTTATTATAACTTTTTATTATATTTTATTTATTATATATATTTTCTTATTTTATTATAATTATTTTTGTATCATATATTTTGTTCTAATAATGATTAGAACAAAAAATTATTAAATGTAATAAGATTTATTGACAATTATATTTGAATTATATGAGACTATATCGTCACCAAAGTAAATTGTTATCACGTGATTTTACGGCACGTGCGAATAATAATTATACAATTATTTTTTTTTCTGAATAATAAAGTAACATACCAATTTATTACCTACATATACCTAATTATATTACTAATATTTCTTTAAAGTAAAAACAACAATAATATTATGAACAGTATTAACAATAATTTATTGTCTAGGTATAATAATAATAGGGTATTACCACTGGGTATCTTCCCTAATCGCATTACTCATGTCATTCTAACCTCACTCATCAAACCTACTTATTATACTAATTCATGTATAGATTGTAGATTTCTCAAATAAATAAATAAAAAAAAAAGGTATAATAATACAATTTTTTTAATAAATATATGACCAATGATTATATATAACTGTGTTACTTAATTAAATTACTATATTAGTATATGTAACAACTTTGAATCAAGGTGAAAAGATAAAATTAATGTAATTTTACGTTAGACGTGTATAAAATACATGCAATAGTATAATACTAAAATTTAAAAGAAACTAAAATATTATTTCACTATCTTTAACTAATCAGAATTTTTAAGTAAAATTAAAAAAGTAAAATTTTAGTCACTATAATTAAAAATGTTAATAATTAATAAAAATAATATTACAAATCATGCAACGTAAATATTTTGATACCTACTATTTATTATGTTATTACCTATTTACTTATAATTATAATATTATATATATCTATAAATAATTTACAATTTATAATGATTATTAAATTAATTTAACAAACTTTTGATATCTTGTTATGTATAAATTTGGTTCGATAATATTTTTTTTTTTTGATTTGAAAATAAACAATCTATGCTAGTGGAGCACAATAAGTAAATATGATGATAATTTACAGGTGAGATATGATTAATATGAGGAGGGAGGCCATCCATTGATAGAACCCAACATGAATTATTTTATTGGGGATTTATTTAATTAAGTCTCTACACCATTTTCGTTTCAACCGACGTATAGGGTTTCCAGGAAGAATTTTGCATGAGAGTGATGAGATTTTTGGGTTTGGATGTGTAGATAATTTAGAGTGGAATCTAGAGTAGTGTTTTAAGGCTAACTGGCTGACTGCTTCAATGTTTAGGTCATTGTGCAGTGTATCGTTGGATATGTACCAGAGTGCAGAGGTGAGGAGTCGAAGTGCTATTGATTGGAAAGCCTATATAGTGCGGATTTGCGAGGGTTTTGCGCAACCCCAAATTTGAATGGCATAAGCCCACATGGGTCTTAAGAGAGATTTATATATAATATTTTTTGTGTGTGGGGATAATTTGGATTTAAGTATTGGTCGTAGGAGGTGTAGTCGGCTGTTTAATTTTTTTCTTTTAGATTTTAAATGAGAACCCCAAGTTAGTCTCTTGTCAAGGGTAATTCCAAGATACTTGACTTAGTTGAATTTGGGATAAGTGATCCTTGAAAATATAGTGGAGGGTATTCGGTTTTTTTGAGTATGAAATTTATGTGAACCGACTTCTCAGGGTTTATTTTGATACGCCATTTGGTTGCCCAATTTTCAATTAAGTTGAGGTGATTTTGTAAAAAGGTGGAAGATTGGCACTGTGTCATTACCTGGGGAAATTATTGCTGTGTCATCCGCATATAAGGCCATGGTTGTGTTTGTTGATTTTGGCATATCGGCAGTGTATATGTTGAATAAGTCGGGCGAGAGGTCGCTGCCTTGAGGCACTCCAGCTTGAATACGATAGTAGGAGGAGAAGAAATTAGATTGCCGAACAACAAAAGTTCGGTTTTCAAGATAAGATTTGATTAATAAAAAGTATGGAGCTGGTAAGAATTGTTTTAGTTTATAGAGCAGACCTTTATGCCATACTCGGTCGAAAGCCTGCGATACATCGAGGAATACGCCAGGACAGTATTGATTTTTTTCAAATGATGATGAAATTAGGTCTGTTAGCCTATGTATTTGATGTATGGTTGAGTGTTTAGCCCTAAAACCAAACTGAGAGTCGGGGATAATGTTGAGTGACTGAAGGTTCGATAATATTAAATTAAATAAAACTACAAACAAAATTTAAACCATCTCAATGATAAATATAATGTAAATTATTAGTCAATGAAAATTAAAAATATTAAATCAACAGCATGCCTATATTTGTAAATAATATGTACTTAATATATTTGTTTAATGATACACATTAAGTACTTATCACAACTCACAAGTTAACTCCTTATTTCAAAGTAAAATTAGAAAATACATACTATACAATGATATTTAAATTGTTAACTGACTATACAATTCTCAAATTAATTTTATGCTTATTTCTTTATTAATTATTTACAATTTATATTTGAATGTCACAATGTAGCATCTATCATCTATGTATTCATGAGTATTTATTTTTTAGTTTAAAACATTATACTTAATACTTATCTGTTTTTAATGATCAATTAAAAATGATTATTTACGACTTGAGCAAGAAATATTTCACTAAACAAAAAGCATTATACATATTATTGTAGTGTTACAGTGACGACATACCGAATGACACTATGTGTATATGTATGTAAATATAATGGTAATATTATGTTTATTATACAAAATTAAACGTTTAGTGTCGTCGGAATATTAGAAATATGTTTCTTTAAGCATTAATCGGTTTTTGACTTCACTCTGTCATATATGTATATTGTATATAATTCATGATAATTATAACATTTAAAATAACTAGTAAGTGAACAATTCAATTATGAATTATCTATATGGCTACAAAAAAATACAATAATCATAACTTTAGTTTTCTCCTCGACGTAAAAAATTATATGTTAAAATATAAATTCTATAGTTTAGGTAAAGTTCGTATAATCGGTTCAAACGAATAAAATATACCGTTTGGGTGAGTGGGGCGAGTAATGAGTATTATAAACTTTAAGCCCTAAACTAATAAACCAATCGAAACATCATTATTGTTTTGTATTTTCACGTGTTTAATAGGTACCTAGATATGGCTGCTGTTTAATAATATTTTATAATGGTTATAAAGTTATTGATATTGTGTTTTATTTAATTAAATTATACTGGAAGTTGTTATGTCATTATTGACAACTTTAAGTATAGCGAAGCAAATAAACTTTTTTTTTAAGGATTTCAATAAGGAAAGAAAATAAGGGATGACAAATGTCGTTTTAACGGTAAACTATTCTTGCTCAGTCTTCCAAACTGTACATGACTCAAAGATTTTTTAATGAATACGTACCTCCTACATTATTTTTTCAATTAATGTTATTTGGGATTCATGTGAATATTTTTGGCTTATAACAAGCAGTGTATTTGGTTAACGTTATGATTCGATTTATTAATACCTATTGGTCAATAATAATAACCGGCGAATAACGTTATTTTCCGTTTAACGTAATTTACCGTAACATATATATTATTATAGTATGTGTTTATTGTACATAGTATCTATTAATTAAATTACTTGTATCTATAAATTATAATAGATGTTTTTTTAACTATAAAGTATTTACAGGTTATATTATAAGGACTATCTGTCTTATAAAATGTAAATTTTGATCCAAATATTAGGGTTTTATTCAATACTTTTACCATATATATATATTTTTTTCAATTTGCGTTTTATAATTTATTTACAATATATACTCTAGCTGTGTATAATAGTCATTAAGAAAATTTGACCTAGTAATAAATTTGACGTAAAAGGTGTTAAAAAGGAAGGCTCATTCAGTTGGGTCACTTGGACATGAATTATTTAGTTGTGATTACATGGTATTTGTTATATTATGCTGAGTAAGTCTCTTAGCCATGTCGATGCCTTTTTAGATTGCGACATTGTTTTCTTTTAGCACTACTATTGGAGTTTATTTACATTATAGGTGGTGATTTCGTTGGTGTTCCATTTGAGTATGGTTATGGATATTAATTTTTTAGCATGTATTTTTAAAGATTAGTTTTTCTATAGCTATGGTGAGTAGTGAGATTAAAGGATTTATAAATTAATGTAGCAAGTTATTTTATTTGGTTTAATTTGCTAAAGTTGCAATAATCATTCTAGATGGGGTTGGTTATTTGGTTAGAAAGTTTTTGAGTGAGCAGAGGAAAGTCTGTTGAGTTGATTTGTGGTGTCTCATTAGTATTAGAAATTTCTGGCTGAGGTAATTTGTTTTTTAGATCGACTATGATTCGCTTGTTGGAATTTCCGGAATTAATTTAGGACTTTGTAAACATGAAATTAGATATTTTATACTTAAGTATTAGTAATGACTAATGAGTTACGAAATTTAAAGATCAAAAACTGTATTGGTTTATTTGGAGAAGGAATAGAGATAATATTAACCCGATATAAATAAGAGCAAAATATGTGAAAAATTCAAATAAATATTATATAGGCACATTTAAGAAAAACGTAAAACTCAGATTTGTAATATAGGTATTTCATGCAAGTATGCAATAAATGTCAAATATATTATGCAAATAAATTTATTAATTATAATATATGTGCCAATAACCGCTTCAAAATTATCGTTAATTTTGATTGTATGGACTAGACACTAGTACCTATTTATAATAAATAATTACCTACAATAATATATGAAATAAATTACCTTTATTGTATAGAAATTAAAGTATTATACATAATACGTAGGTTTTATTAATTATTATATCTAGGGTGTTTATTATAGGTTTTGAAATTCTATTCTAGCCCCTAATGTAGGTAGGTACTTAAAAAGTGTGTATATAGTTATTTGAATTGCATATCAACTAAAAAACAAAACGTCTAATTGTATGCACAATACCTCTATAACCTTGTTCACACTCCACGTGACCACAATCATAAAAAAGTTTACTGCAGAAAAATCGATTTACTCTATGCATATATAGATAGATGTCCTATCCTGCACACAATACGAGTGAGATAAATGCGCTCACGATTGTGCAGTGTCTTGTGATGATAATCATCAGACTTTCCTTTACTATACATTAAGTAAAAAAGAAAAATTATTCTGAAAACTCGCGTTCCTCCAATCCAATCAACTCGTACGTTGTGAGAATTTAAAAAATATTATCACTTACGTCATAGACGCAATCGTCAGTGTCGATGCCGAACGGTTCAACAAGTTGACAGTTAAAACCGTTTATTGCTAGTAAAATTTTATGATGGATTAATATAAACACGAGTACTACTACAGTATACAATACGCACGGACTGAAAAAAAAAATTATAATGTCATTACCTTTGTTTAACTATAATATGCAAATACTTCTTAAACATAGTTTTATTGGGATTTCCGAACATAGTACCTACGTCACTAATTTTTATATTAACAAAAAACCTTATTCATGTATAAGCAATAAAATACTTTAATATATAGTAGAAACTATATATTTTTTGGTGTGTTGTTGATGTAATAATATATATATTTGTCAATTATTGACACAAATTTAGCCTATTACTAAGATTTTTCTAGACTTATCCCAAGAAAATTAACGGATTATTAGTTATAAGGCACAATTTATTTTTTTTAAGACTGTGTACGTTTGACCGTCGTATTATTGTTTTATCGATTTGATAAAGACTATTAAGATAATAAAACTATTTAGTATTTACAATTTACTAATATTGACATATTATCTATGAGCTGTATGTATCTAATAAGCGGAATATAATTTTCATTATATTATTCATTTTATTATCTATGTACATAATTTCTTTCTTTTAGACTTTGTAGTGAGACAACCTAACCAACAAATCTACAAAATAATATTTTTAGTCTATATTCTTATTTTAATACATTATGCACTAAGCAAAAATAATGTACAGTGCAAAAAAATTTAAGGTGCCTAAATAAACAAATATTCTTTTCGTTGAATTTAATTTGGAAACGAATCATAATATTAAATTAATTAAATACATTTATTTATTTCTAAAAAAGTAACGAATGCAATTCGTGCAGCAGGCAGTTTTTTTCGGATACTAAAATTGCGTGCGTGCATGCATACTTATGGATTGTTTGGGAGACTATTTGGAAATATGTAATCTATTTTAATTAAATTATTGATGGTAAACCTACGTACTTAAATCGGAAGTGTCCAAAGGTTATAAAGGTTAAAAACAAACGTTCTCATAGACAATTATAAGCGATTCGGGTTTCTTTAAAGCCTAAAAAACAGTTACCACAATCGCTTTACTGCCTGAAAACATTATTCACGGGACACCCATTGTTCTACCAGGTGTATCATTATTGCGTATATTTGTTATTGGTGCGTTTACATTATTTTCTTTGGATTACCAATTCAAATGAGACCTCATAATATATGTTGTGCTAGGGGAACCGGATAGTATTGAATTCACCTGGCTACTCGTCAAACATGGTGTGATATTACCAAGCTATACAAACGTATACAGGTCAAGTACCTTTTAAAACTTAATTTTAAAATCACACTATGCACATGTTAATACATTACAGCAGTAATCAAAGAAGAAATATATCCGAAGACGAATTACGCTTATAATATAACAACGGGGGAAGATCTTTTTGGATATTAAGGAAGGTTTCCAAAAACAATTATTAAGTATCTATAATATATAAGGTGTGGTATATGTATACTTTGTCTTAAAATAACGCATAATATTTACCAAAACAATTGTAGTATCCTTTGATTTATGAGGGTAAGGAATATTAAATTGCATTGTTTTCATTAGCTCTGACTTTATTGCAATAACAATAAATAATAGCAAAAGGTGTGTATAAGCTATTAAAATAAAATTATTAAATTTAAACCAACATAATATCATTCAATTACCAAAACTTGGTTTAGATTTTTCTCATGTATGCGTGTTAAGTGTAAAACGTTGTAGATGATACGAATCTGGGGCGAAGAGGTTCAGAAGTTATAGTTATATCTATTTACATTATACATTCATACTATTTTTCAATATATTTTTTGTCTTTAAACTATCTAATCTTTATTATTTATATTGGCCGTACCCGTACGTTTCTTTTTACAGACTAATTTTTAAGATGATATTTTGAAATATAATATATAGGTACAGATAAAGCTGTACTTCTTACATATATTTTCTTTTTATTAAAATTATGATTTTTTATTTAATTGTTGTTTATTTTTTTTAATCGAAATAAGCAGTATTTACAATAAAATTCACAATGAGTTTACATACTAGTATTATGGTAGACAAATGAAGAAATTGTTTAAGGAACAACCTACTACTCATTAGCAAAATAGCAACAATATTTACTTGATTTTATTTTTTCCCCCCTTTTTTTAGCCGTAAACGTGTAAATTATTATTATACATTTTTAAGTTGATTTCTATGATAAAGTTAATATTATTAGTTGATAAAAAGTCACAATACAACTTCTTTTTTAGTCTTCATCCAGAATTTTCTGGCGGTGTTAAGATGGAAATATCAGTTATTAGTCGCTCATAAGAGATGACGTGCTTCTTTTTCAATAGTTTTTATAAAAAATCATAAAAAGTGTTAGATTGGAGATAAATAGTGACGCGTTAAATTTTTTTGTCGGAGTGAAATATTTTTGAAAGCTTGCGATGTCTGTGCAGGATTGATTTTTTTGATGCACTGAGAGCTATAGTTTATACATCCATGCAGATAACTATATAAGAAGAGTTTTACAAATTAAAAAAAAAGTTTGGTTTTAAACTGATACTTTAATTTCTAATTGTTATGGCCTCAGCATACACATTCAAGTAAGGATCAGTTTTGATTCAATTACTTCAGACCCAAAAGTCGTTTGTCCGAATTAATCCTCAATTGCTTAACTATATATCGTAATTAGGAATTGTTACGATATATATACAGCGCATACTAGTTGGGTCCCAAATTCCAATTGTTTACCAATTGAGTCCCGTGTAAAAAAGCCTACTCTACTAGTTGGGTCCCAGGAAAAAAAATATTTTCCTTCCCATTTTTACAGACAGGACTGTCTAATAACATTTATAGTTATTATAGGTATGGTTAAAAATATTTTTTTTCTAATATTTATTATTTTATTTTCATGATATATAATCGTCGTATAGACGTTAATAGTTAATAAATTAATAATTGGGTTAAAATTTATAAGATATTTATTTAACAAATTCGTAGCAATTAATTTTTCCTAATATTTTTTCCGTCATTTTTTCCTTTACGAAATCTTCCTTAGATATTATATAGTTTCTTCTTCTTCCCCCTAGACTTCTCATTTTAATATAAATGTCGATTTGAATATTTTTCAAAACGTGTATAAATTGAAATATATTTAGGTGAGCAGAATAAAACATAGAATTGAAGTGTGAATAAAAAGATTTAAACACGTTTGTAGTTTTTATTGTACTAGGCTTAAATTCAGACCATAATTTTGGAGAGAACTTTGCGTCAGGGCGAATATAGTTTTTTAATAAATATTCTGTAATTTTTTGTAATCGTTCACAATCTGGCTGAATACTTATTAAATAATTTTTAAAACAGTTTTCAACTTCATTTGGTGGTAAGAATAGAAATCCAAAAATTTTTTAGGTAATTACCTAACTTTTCGTTTTTTTTATAATCACCACTTAATCCTAGATTTTGGATTTTTCGTTACCAATTTTGGCCTAGATGAAATCTACAACCTTAAATATTTATTTATGGTTAAACTGTTAAAAGAGCTGTGTGAATTGCTACTTCAAAATTAACATAAACTACGATAAGATATTACTATTTTTATACCTAATCAGTGCATAATTCAATTTTCAACGGAAAGTACGTGATCCATATTATATTCGTTCGTTATATGATTCCATAAATAATTATACACGAACCCAATTCGTACAAAATTTAAAACTTATATTATTTTTGGACCCAACTCGGATGCACCCTATATATATATACATATAAATTCACCTTGGAATTTCACCTTGTTCAATTGTGAATGCTATATAATATGTATCAGTATATGTTGGTTTATTTTAACTCGCTACTTATCATGCCTATACCACTTAGACGCATGAGATAAGATACTTGTTTTGTAAATTTGATGGACCAGTTAAAGAATCCTCATCACTAATAGAAATAATGATTTTGTCGTTGGCATTGTCCACTATAATAATTTATTGAAGAATGACTGATCAGGAGTATAAATGTTAAAAAGCTAGGGAGATAAGATGTCTCCTTGGCAATACAAATAAAAAAAAGCAATAAACCTATGATAAGAGTAAAATATAAAAAATATTGATGCTATGCTTATGTCGATGCTATTCCGTTTATCTACTTAAGCTATTCCTTAGCTAAAAAAAAATTGGTTATTAAACAGACTTATTAATAAGACCATTTGTTGAGGTAGGACCTCACCCTCTCCCTAAGTTGTAAGTCTATTCATTCACTCGCCTGTACGAATATAAAAAGTTAGACAATTTTATATATTTTATGCCAAAAGTTCTATTCCATTTATTATATTTCCATTTTTAATAATATCAGTTTAAAAAAAAGATGTAATATAATATTATATTACATCTTTTTTTTACATGCAATATTATGCATACAAATTCACAGTACCTACAAAATTATATAATATGCCTACAATTTATTTAAATGTAGTAAAAGATTAATAATACCATAATAATAGTGTGCATTTTTTATGAACTCGACAATTGTTTTTTTTAATTTGTCAACTCAACAGGTAAATTGATAAAATAGATAAGTAGGTAGGTATTTAAGATAACTAAATTGGTTTTATCTTTATTAATTAGTATATTGCAGAAGAATATTTTAAAATTTAAATACTATAATATAATACCATATCATAAAATAATTTTGTAATAACTAATAATTTTATATTATATTTATGCATTACGCATATTTAATACGTGAATATGTAGTATCTAACTTGATGATAGTATGTGTTAAATTTGATTAAAAATATTAGTAATCATTCTTTAATTGCATGTTTAAATTGAATTCGATTATCTTATTAAAGTAAATAATGAATTAATAGCAATTATTATTCATTATAGGTATCTAGTTCTAAAAAATTTGTTAATTTGTATAGGGAAATAAAAGTACTTATAACAACTTTGTATGTTTTTGTTAACGATTTTTGGGTAAGAATAACGAACGAGACAAGTTATACACATGTTATAACAAATAAAATTTAAAGTAAAGCCAATCTTACTGAAAACTAAATGCTTGACTGTTAAGATGAGATACAAATTAATTATAGTTAGCAAAATTGTAGACGTTTGTTATGCTTATGACCACCATTAGTTTTCTTTCAAAATAGTATTATGCCAGTATAAATATGTTGTATTGTAGGCGCCAATATAATCTATGTGAAGAGCTTTAAGTTGTCTGTAGATAAGATAATATTAAATTTGTTTTGAATACACACATTTTAAATCACATGTTCCTAGATATACAACATATATGCATATTGTTTACTTGCGTTTTAAGTTAAAAAAAAACAACCATTTAAGACATTACTCATGCACCGAAAACCGAAACATTGTATGATAATATGTATCTATATAACATACCTTAATATAATATACAATAACAGTAGGTAACCTTATAGTTGTTTAAGGGCCCTAAACGTTTATCTTTCATATTTTCCATATTTTCTATAAAACTATAGGTAGGTACCTACTACCCACCTAACTGCCAATTATATATACCAGCACTGAAATCTTGATGTCGTGTCACAATTTACTAGGTATACCGACACACCGTTACGGTATATCATAAATCCAAAACACTAGAATAGTAAGTACCGATAAACACAACAAACACATACAGTACCTATTTCATATTTTAAATGTTTAATAAAATATTAGCTTTATGGTGTGCCATTACATTATAAGATACAGATCGATTAAATGGAGCCGGTATTATTTTATTATAGAGCAACTATTAATGTGTATGTAAACAGTTTTAACGTTAAGGTATACAATATGTATATCATTTCTATTACATTCAAGTAAAATATACCTATACATTGTATTACTTTTATTTGGTTTCATCTACTATAAAATATAGTAGACAAGTACATTTGATGGTATAAACTGTAGTTTTAAAACAATGACTAATGCATAATTAAGCCATAATAATAAGTGATAACTAATATTATATTAAATAACTTTTAATTTATTTATTATCTTAGTTTGATATTTTAATCTTTTAATTTCTTTTATTGTTATTTAGACAATTATATATAGAAATAGTCACACATTCAATGTTTGTAATAGGTACACAAATGATTATTATTAATCATTTTAGATTCCGAATAAAGCAATTATTACGTATTATACGTAGGTATATAAATGTACGGTTTTACAATAATCATGATTTACTGATATAACTATCATTATTATATTTTCTGCGGTAGAAGCAGAAAACTGTGAAACGATGACTGTAATAAATACCAAGTACTTTTAGTATAGTTACTAATATTGGTAATCGAGTTTGGAGGTCTAGTTGGTACTTTTATTAATAGGTAATTTTTCTATTTTTTTTTTTTAAATATTTTCTCACAAGTGTAAGGAACTATTGGCAAACATACAACTTGGTTGTTGAAATGTCACTAGCGCTTCGATTAATTTTTTGAATGTAATGATATTGAATTGCTTTCAAATTTTTTTCTATTAAAAATGTAAAACAAAACAATCTGTACAATAATGTGGTACCTATGATACGTTATTTAATATGATGATAGGCTATATATAATTGTAAGAAGTGTGAATGTGGTGATGAGGAACCGGAGGAAGTACCTATATTGATGATAGGTATCTCATTATTTAAAAGTAGAAATTATTTAAATGTGTATGCCTATTAATAGGTATCATCTCAAACAAGAGTTAATCAAATATACTCGTTAAGACTTTAAAATAAGAAAAAGAAATTAATAACATGTATAAAAGTCGCCTGTTGGAAATACTCGACTTGCATACTTCCTCCACTTATCGCAGTGAATCGCCTGCAGATAATGTTATTACCTACGAGTACATGACTATTATACATTTTATACTCACTCACCCATTTAAATCAAAAACAATGAATCAATACAACTAATGAAATTATTTTTATGAATTCTAACAACGATTTTGGGCGGAGCTCGTTTCAATAAAATATTATACATGTTATTTTTCATAGCATAAATATTTGACAAGCGACCCGTTTTTGCACAAAATATACACAACTCGTGCACGACCCAGACTATATCTGTACATTTGGGTCACGAGCCTATACCGAGGCCCATATAAAATATTCCCGGGGGTTGTGCGTCGGTTAGTAGGTCACGGTCGTTATATTGGTCTATAGAAATGCGCAAGTGTCGTGCGGGGATGGTACTACGAAGAGTACACGCGTATCCCGCACTGAAATACAGAGTGATTCTGTAAGAGTTTTGTATAAATTTTAATTTCTATTAATATATTATGAAGATGTCATGACGGAGTTACAAACAACTCCCATATATAATATAAAAATTGTGATTTGTCATTAAAACAGCATTTTACCATTGTATGTAATAGTTGTTGACAGAGTTTATAGTCTCAGATTTTCAGTTATTTGTGAAAATTTAAAACAAAGCACATAATATATTATACTTTAGGTTATAAGTATGATAATGTTGATATACCATTTTTCAGCTAATCGAAAAGTGGCATATTTTTCTGATAATTATTTTTATACTATTCAATAAATCTTACAAAGTACGCAAATATAACATTATATGTTTAATAGTTATATTATGTATAAATAATTGAATTATTTACATGTTTAATACAATATAAACAAAATTATATAAAATATAAGTATCTACCATTGTATTAATATATATTATACGTACTATAATATGTATTCAAAATTAAACACTGTGGTATCTAAAATATCAATTGTAAAAGCGTTTCAAAATGGAATAAGTGTAGAAATCGATAACGATGATTAATGATAATATGAACCTTGACTTGTTTAGTTTTTTTTTATTTTCGTAATCAGGGGTAGTTTTTCACTGCCTAATACCAGGCCAAGGACATTGCTAGTGTGCATCCTAGCTATAAATCGTAATTTTGTAACTTTAGAAGTTCAAAATAGTTATAATAATATATCATACCGTATACAATAAAAAAAAAAAACAGAGAACTTACTTCTACAACTATGTATAATATGATAGGTTTAGAGTGTTCTTCTTCATTGAATAGGTCACAATTAAAATAAATTTTTATATTTGAATTTAACTACCTATTATAAATCATTGTACATACGAACAACTATTTTAAAGAAGAAAACGAGTGGATCAGTAAATATTTCTAAGGTTTCTATAGTTTGTTATATTATATTAGTATTTTCCTAATTCGATACCTATATGAACGAGTGTAGTTAGTTCATAATTGTTGCCAAAAATATAACATATAACTTTTAAGTCAATACCTACAAATCTGCAATATAGTGTGAATAGGCTTGTGTTATGCATATAGCTTAAAATGTATCCAATTATTTTAAAATTGCATTGTGTATAAAAATAATACTAAACTGAATGCTAATATATTTCGCCTCTACGATTAATATTTTTTGAATTACAATAAAATAACTAAAATTAATTGAGGAAAAGCGTCAATTTTTGTTTAAATATTTCATTTTGTTAAAATTTGAACTTCAAAATATAATAAGAAAAAAAATGAGTGAGCTGGTTTGACAGAGAAACAAAAACTTTAGAGAATTACAAAAAAAAAAAACAACAAAATTGATTTTGTCCAAAACTTATGTTCCTTAAAAATTCTCATTTTCCACATTTTTCCCCTCCGACTATTTTGAAATGTACGATCCAAATTGTTATGACAGATACAAAAAAAATGTCTTTCTGATTTTTAGAATAGAATACTACAAACAATTACAATGACATATAGCTAATTCATTATTTGCGTAAGTAATGTGAGATAATGATCATAAGATTAGACAATAGTGTACGTTAATATAAAAGTATAAAATAAAATAATCTAGCATATTTAAAAATTTTATATATATATATGCATATGTATTGTACATAACTATAAAAATGTTATGTTTAAAATAACTTATTCTCCAACTTCTAAAAAAATTACATTAAACGAATTTCATGGTCAAATTTTAAGTGAATTATTTATTTATTTTAATTATTTACCTTGTGTTTAGTTATAAAACAAATCTTAGTTGCTTTACGACATAAATTATATTATTGTGTCGATACGGATTTTTTCTAAATAGCCGTGGTTGATTATAAATACAATTCAATATTGATGTTTGCATTAATTATAATAATATTATACAACTATATAGGTATCGGGAGGCAGCAATGGGAACCTATATTTCCCTCCCTGGCTACGATTCCTAAGCGAAAAAAAAAAGGTATCTAATATATGATACATTTATATACATATTTAATTCACCCATACAATGTTAATGTTTATTCAAAAACAAAGATTTCATTTCCTATTTAGCATAAAGTAAGATGAAATTTTTATGAAATACGGTGGAATGGTTTTATATTCTTACTCAAAATTAGTAATTTTTAGACAACCCTACATTAACTTAATCTTATAATTTTTATATTTTACAAAAAATATTTATTGTAGGTAGTTATCTTGTACAGTTGTACGTTGTACCAAAGTTTTCATTTACTTTTAACTTATTAAATATTATTTATTATTATTATTCTTATTATTAATAATTATGTTGAATTGTTAATTAAAATTTAAAATAAGTATTTTTAAAATAAAAAAATAGAAATATAATATTTATGCATAGGTATAACACCTAATAATTATTCAAACTCTGCAATTTGACACATTATACGGTACCTATACCGACAGCCCACATTTAGTATTAACAAACGAGTGATGTTCGCCATCATAGGTATCGATATATAGTTCAGCGTCTAAAATGTGTTTATTCTACCGTATAATAACCAAATTTAAATTATTGTTTGAATAATGTAATTTAATACATTTATCCATTAAAAAAAAAATATTACAAATTTACATTTTTTAATACTCTAAGTAAATTGTGTACTGCACTTCAATATTACCTACACACAATTTTAGTACATAATACCTCATAAGCATGTAGTTTTGAATTAATTTTAGATTGGATAGAATTATAGACGATTTTTAGATCGTCATATATTTATTATTCTTTAATACGATACAAATTGTTTTTAAACAAAATGAATTATTAAAACGTATATATAAATATGTGTGTGTGCTGTGTATTACACAAGTATAGATCTAATACGATATGGGGTATCGATCGTACATGAAGTCACGTGATATTGAATTACTATATAGACAGAAATATAGTATGAACACTTATACTACCTAAAATAATCTATAAATCATTTTATCAGTATAGTAAATAAATAGGAAAGTTCAAGGTACCTTCAACGTGCATTTATTATAATATATTAATTAATAAATTGAAAAACGTATTATTTTAAACATACATTTTCTTTTTAAATCATTTTTCGGTGATTGTTAATACTTCATTTATATTTAGGTACTCTAGATTTCAAATTATTAACAATGTATCGACAAAATCGTATACAATTAAACTAAATATTTTATTATTATAATTATTGATTTATATTAACTACCTACCTAATTAATTTTTTTAAATTAACTATAAATATATTGTATGCCTGTCTTTGACAATTGCTTGCAATATAATAAAAACACAGTTTTTTTAAAATAATATTTCGTGTACGAAGAATAGTTCAACTATACAATATGTTACCTAATTAAAACAAATTTCTACTTTTGTTTCCCTAATAATATGTTACTATTAATAACAAATTTGGTATTCTACCTATCTATCTATACAGACTTCTAAAGGTTATTGTATTATGACTCTCTAAATTAGTTTTCTGGCCATCCTATTTGTAATTCTTCACATAGCAATTAAATTGGCAAAAGTTCAGTTGATTACTATTGGCTATAATAGAAAGTGATCACACATCCATAGGGGTCAAGACAATTCAAGAAAATTATAATATTTGTTGTTTATTTAGTTGATATAGATTATTGAATTTAAATTTTAAACAAATCAATGCAATTATTATGCATGAACAAATAATTACGATATTTTATGTTATTTATAACATTTGCACATGGTACACATTCCATGTGATTTTATACTTATATTCTTATACATATTTTTGAAACATTTTTTACATTACTCAAAAAAATTCGTTATACTTGTAACGTCAGACAATATTAATATTATTATTATTTTTTTAACATAATTTTTTATTAAACAATCTGTTACATAATTGAACAATAAGCTCATTTGATAAATATAATATGTACTATATGAAACACAGAGTGAAGAGACCTCCCAGCGGAGATACTTCGACATTAAATAGTTATAGGCTTAGTAAACTAACTTACATGCATTTGAATTTACATTATTTTTATTTTTTTTATAAAGTTAATGGAATTGTGTACTCATGTAAGCAAGTCACGACACCACTGTCTTTTTAATCTCTTTTGAAGATTATCAGATATAGTTATGGATACGAGTTCAGAAATAAGTAGATTGGAATGACAATATAATCGTTTATTCAAGCGTTTGTAATGTAGTTTGGTTAATTCCGTGACTGTAGATATTTTTAGAGTAGAGTGAAGAGATTTATTTGAGACATAGAATGAAGCTTTTTAAATGATACGAAGGATTTTTGACTGAATTCTTTGAATACGGTTGGTGTTGAAATTTTTGCTGGGCCCCAGAGCTAGATGCCATATGTCCAAATAGATCTAAACAGTATTTTTTAAATCAATAATTTATTTAGTAATTTTATATTTTTTGAGGTTAGTAAAGGACGGAGGAGGAGTAGGTAATTATTTAGTGATTAAACTTTTTGTTTATTTTAACTCCCCAATTCTTATACCAGGTTTCAAGAAGGTTGAGATGATTTTGGACTTTGGACGTAGAAGAAGGCTAGATATGGATCTGCATTAGTGGCTAGATAGCTTTATCGTCGGCAAAATCACCGACTAGGGTTTATTTCGAATTTGACTGATCGGAGATGAATATGTTGAATAATATAGGGGCGCTCGGTCACTATGCCTTGTGGTACACCAGCATTAATTCTTATCGGAAAGAAAGTAGCGGAGTCTACCCGCATTGTGGAAAAGCGGTATTCTAAATAAGATTTTAGAATTAAATAGTAGTGGCTAAGAAGAATACATTTTAGCTTGCAAAGTAGGCCTGAATGCCACACTCTGTCAAAGCAGTGTATAGTGTCATAATAACTATATATAATAATGTTACATAACACAAATGCAAATACAGCTTTTTTTAAAGTTATCAAACCCGACGTAGTCACGTAATTAAATAATTAAATCTTCATCGAGTGACGGTTAAATGTCAAGTTTTTGTAATCTACCGATCGCAAACGACATATTCATAGAAGTTATCGTGCTTAGGGCTCAAAAACTGTGACTATACAGAAAATATACAGACAGAAGACCTATTTAAATATATATTCATAATTTGTATATATATATATATATATATTAAATATAATTATTAATATAATGTACTCCCGTAGTGGCGTAATTCATATAGGTAGTGGTAGTCAACATAATACTAGAAATACACGTGTTTATAAGAGAGTGATTCAAGCCCAAAGGTGTATAGAATAGACAAGAAATATATTTGAAGCCTGAACAAGACAAAAAGAAGCTATACACTTAAAATATATGCATTTTTTTATTTATTTTTTAACAATAAGTTTTAACACTTAGGTTACCATATATTACCTGTTACATCATATATTTAATGAGATATATGCAATGTACAATATAAAATAAAAGTCAAGTTATGTAACATAACTATAATAAATACCACAAAATTACGCTGATCAACCCCGAATTTGGATACGCAGGTCTAGTGGGCTGGCGACAGCATAAGTAAGACGAGATATGATAACACCTTTACCTTTAAGTGTCATTATTCCCAACGGTGTTGAGCCTCTAGGCCTCCAACCAAAATCAATAGTCTAGCGTTGTTTTATTTAATTGGCACAACCGTGATTGACTATATTTCCTTCCTATTTTATTTAAAAATCTTTCAAGGTATATCTTAGTTCAATGATGATTTGTATGATATAACAAAACCGTGCTGAACAATATATATATATCAAGTTCGTGTTTATTAAAGTATTCATTTAAATTTTGTAAAATCCAACGTAAATCGTTGAGGTAAGTTTAAATAATTTATATTTCTAAAAACGGTGAATTGCTAAATAAGCACAACCATATTATTTGTTTGTAAAACAAACAAACAAATATTATCTCATCTTAATCAAATATTATAAAATATACTTATATACATATATAAATTAATAAATACATTTATATACCTATTAAATACCTATTTTATTTATTTTAAGAAATTAACCATAACCTATTCACAAATTAAAATTAAAACAAAAGAATAGGTAGGTAAAGGTTACAGTTACAAGAGAAAGAGAAGAAAAAGAAAACAGACAAAAATAATATATATATTTATAATATATTATATTAAATTAAATTAAATAGCCTGTATGGTTAAAAAAAAGATAAAATGTAGAGTATAATATTTGTTATTGTTGATTTGAAAAAAATATTTGGGTATCAAAGGGAGTGCTGGAGGATATAAAAAGGGACTAATACATGTATATTTCAGTAGAATCAATAAAAAGTAAAAGTTAAATTATAAAATAATTAGCATATATACATTAGCATTTGAGATTTTCTACCACTCTAAAAATATATTGTGATATAAAAATTAGTGATTATAATGTATAGTTTATATTGTCAATAAAGTATAACTTTGTGTATGTTCGGATTTCAATATTTTTTTTCTACATAAATCACCAAAATGTGAACTTACTCCATTCTACTTACCTAAATTAATATAACTAGTGTATTTGGTTCAAAATTTGATATATTGTTTATATACGCCGATGGTAATGCTACAAAACTATACTGTATTAATAATAAAAAATAAATTGAAAAGTCATATTCTTTTTAGTCTCATTAGCCGGTATATTCACAATTTATATAGTCATTCAACTAATGAAAATAAACATGGCATATAATTTATTATATATAACTATAAAAGTATACATATTATTTGTATATCGTGTACTGTGTAGATATTTTAGGTACTTATATACTTATTTATTTAAATAGAGTCCGCTTGAAAAACAATAACTATAGGTTATGTAGGGTATATAGGTGCCATTGCAACTGTTTGTTAAATTAATAATTATTTTCCATGATAATAATAATAGTTATTAGTAATTAGTAGTTAGTATAGGCGTAGGTATAACACTCACGCAATTTAATATAATAGTAGACACCACTTTATAAGACTGACTTGGTCATTGATATTGAAGTCGATGCCCACTGACCGACTCTCCCGTTATAATATTACAATCAATTTAAATCCGTAACAAAAAACCTTTTTAACTTTTCATTAAATCTGCATATACTCATACGTAAGGTCATTAGTATAATATAATATTGAGTTGATTAAACTATAAAACGATTTCCAAGAAACAGTGGCGTCGTGCATGTTATATATTATCAATCGACGAGTGCCGACGCCACCAACTGATACAAATATAAGTACAATACTAAATACAATAATGACTGTCATTGAATGACGTAAACATATATCATTATTATTCTACATATATACGTTTATGTGTTTTTAATTTATTTTCGTCTGCACATTGCACTTGGTATAAAATAAAAATAAAAGCTCTCTGCACGGGCCACCAATTATTGTAATAAAGGTTTTACAAGCTTATTATCCGAACAAAATGCATTATCGTTATTGTATAAATATTTTACAATATTCTATAATATTCTATAATATATTATTATATACATCATAATATGCACTACTTGTTGCATTCACTATTTTAACTATTACGTGACCATATAATTATGATTTCAGCAAATAAATACCGATACCTACGTATTACACATTAGCTATTTATAAAAATGAATAATGATATAAAATATTTTATAATTCAGTAATATAACTACAAAAATTATAAATTAACAAAACCATCTTAGCCAATAGGTCGAAATTAGAAATTGCACAATTCAAAATTGTAAAGTTTCCTACATTATATAAAGTTGTGTACTTATACATGTATACAATTTACGTACGCATTTTATAATTGTATAGTTCCTAATTGTGTCGATCGATCGCAAACAGTGCTCTGTACAGTACCCCCTACCCTTTCCTATCAATATGCCATCATGTATATACACGTCATAACATTATAAACAAAATATTATACAAACTACCTTTATACATTACAGTGTAAAATAGCAATAAATAGTTTTGCAGCGCACTATACAATCATAATAATTAGCATAAAATGTAATATTATTATCAACAAAATTTCATCAACGTGAATAGTGTTTATACCGAGTATTGGCGTCCTAACCCCGGCTGGAAAATTGCCGGGCGGTGGTGGAGAGTTCGCCACTAGGGTGTGTGCATGAAACGGTCTATATTGTGCTGGTGAGGTAATAGCGGTGGGGCGATACAGTGACCTTGACCGAGTAGTGTGTGTGTGTGTGTGTATATGTGTGTGTTGTGTGTATGTGTTTAGTAATACGCAGCGAAGACGGTTGCAAACTTTACGATGGAACAGACAAAAACCCTACTAAAAGGTTGTTGCGGGGTTTTCCTCGGCGTGGGTGGCAGAGTAGATGGTTGGTTATATATATATATATATATATATATATATATATATATATATATATATATATATATATATACTTATATAATACTAGTGTACAGCTGTTTAACGGCAAAGTCGATATTTCTTGTCCCAACAATAATATTATTATTTTTATTATTATTATTATTACCGTAATGCTTAAACCATAATGTAATATATAATATAAAGCCATACTGCAGGGTGCAGTAACAGCAGGAACTGATCTAATAATATGTAATTACTAATTATAACTAACTATAATATGCAATAACTAGTATTCTAACCAATTAAAAAAAAAAAAATTATTTATAAATTAAATGAATGATATGTCTTAGCTGAATAAAAAAATAAACAATAATACTGATTAGAACAAAAATTATTGCATATAGTTGCTTAATTACGTTTATCGGCTATATTCCTGTTACACCCTGCGGCAGTATACATACAGGACGATTCTAAAAGTTTTGTCCAAGACTTTAATAATATAATCAATAATAAGATTTGTACTTATATATATATATATACAATAAACTATAGGTAATAGGTATAATGCATTTATGTACATGCAGCAAACACGAATCTCGGTGTAACATATAAGTATCTACATAATTTTATTATTTAATAATATTATGTAGGCCTTTAAAACGAAATCGAAATACTTAATATGTTAAGACCTGATATCCATCACAAATTAAAAACAAAAAACGTGCTGCAGATTCACTGTTATAAAATTTAAAATATATAATATTTTTATATAAAACGACAGCCATACATATAATATAATAATATACTGTCTAGCCACGTTGAATTCAGCGACCAAATCGTGAACATTGCATATTATATAGATGTACATTATACTTAATATAGGTATTCAAAAATATTGCTTTTTCTGGTCCGTTTGCGAGCTGATATTATAACTAATCAATACGAAAAGGTGTATACCTACGCACATATACACACGGCGGTGACCCAGTAAAACGGGCCGCTGATGCAGCAGCAGCCACCGCCGCCGCTACGATTTCTTTGTTGTTCGGTTCGCGATGTTCGGGCGGAGGGTGAGTTACGTGCGCAGGCCGACCGAACGGTGACGGTCATATATTATGTTATATACTTATAATATATATATATATGTATGTATATGTACACAAGGATGGTGTAGAGAGTAAATCCCGCTTCACAATGATAGTATTTAATATATACACAGGGTGATTCACCAAGCATGCAAACCCCATCTTTTTTCTTCAATAATGAAGTCGTTCAAACTCTGATTTTTAGAATTTTAAATATACTCAAAAATCATAGTTTTAATATTTTTAGATTTTTTGTATTACTTAAGGGGTGTCTTATGTACATACAAACTTCTGTTTATCAACATTAATAATTTATAAAAATTATCAACATTTTATAAATAATAGATCCAGTATTACATGCATTTTATATTTTTGTAAAACCACATTTTTATGCACAATTTTCTTTAAAATAAACATTATAATAACTGAAATACAATTCGTTCAAATTTAAAATTAAGTGCATCAAAATGTTCGAAAAATTACCCACTAAATAATTTAAAGTAAAAAAAGGAGTTCTCATTTGAAAAACAGAAGTTTGTATCACCACTGCAGGACACTCTTTGTAAGTAATACAAAAAAAAAAAATCAAAAAATTGAAGAAAAAAATGGTTTTTGAGTGTATTTAAAAATTCTAAAAATCAAAATTCATTATTAAGGGGAAAATGAGGGTAAGCACTAGTATACTTGATGAATCACCCAGTATATGTGCATTGTGTATGTATGTATATAATTTATATGTGTCCGATTCCAACCGAAATATGTGTTCGTTGTCTAAGCACGAAAATAAATTTAAATAAAAGGTTTTCGTACTATGGCGAGTGTATAATAATATATTATTTATATTGTTCGCAAACGACCGTGCGTGAGTGTGTACAGGATGACAGTCGATGTTAGGAGAGTGGTATGAGGCCGTCGTTAGTTCGCTTTACCAGTGCTACTACAGTATATCTGCAACGGCATCGGAAGCCGGAAAACGTCACGGCTTGTTATAATATAATAAACGACAAATATTGTTGTCGTCGATTGTGTAGGTTTTTTTTAATTTTTGTATACTATATAATAATCAGACGGATTCAATGTAATATCATGCGATGATGATGATGCCGATGATAGTGATATAAGTATCGTAAAATATATGTACACGCTTACGAAAGTGCAGCAAAACCGTTTTGAAAAAAAAATGTTTGATGGAAAGATTATAATATCTTTTATAGTGTTAGATATATATATACACTAAAATCTATTTAGCCGTCTAAAGGGGCTATAGAGAGGCTATAAGAAGGACTATAGTTACTCTGGATGACAAATTTTTGAAATAATTCCCCATGCCTTACAAGATAATTATAAAATAAAGATTTCTAAGACAAACAAAAAAAAAATATTTTAATTTTATAATTGCTTGTTTAACATAGTGGATATTATAAATTTTATCAATATAAATCATTTCACATTGTTAAAACTACAATGATTATAAATAAATACATCTGTAACAGTGTGATAATTTATGTACATTTCCGCACATACGCCTAGATATTACATTACAATCGGTAAAGCTAAATAAAACCTGTCGAAGAGTTGCTAATACTATGTAAACGCATTGTTAATAATACTATCGTACCGAATACCGGAATACATATCTATGTTTATTAGGTATATTATACATTTATATCATAAAACAATATATAATTATAATATATTATTTTACATATTGTGGTCTGTATTAGTTTTTTTGTTCCAGGCTCTTATTATTAAAGATTTCATATCCGACGTCTCATTTCTAGCGTGTAGGTATAATAAATTATTATATAGATATATATTATGGAGTTGAGCGATTATTATAAACGCGTTAAAAATTATATAATGTATAAAAAATAATATATTGAAATATTTAAGAATCGCGTTCAGAATCTGCTGTGATCGTCGTTCCACCTATGATGCCATAAGAAGAAAGATGAAGAATTTTGGTTGATGACACCTCCAAGAGCATCGTCCAGATAGCAAAAAGATCCAGCTTCATTTAAGCCACTTTTCCAGGGATTGTCTCGCAAGCTGCGATAGGGGCAAGACTGTTTTCGACTAAAATTATGCCCTTCTTTTTTAGGCCAAAAAAAAAAAAGTTTAATATTTACTTTATGTTATACATATAAAAAATTATTAAAAATATAATAATATAAATTAACATCATTTTTATATTAATATGTCATATAATATGTTTATTTAAAATATGTAATTTACTTACGAAAAAAAGTCCGTATAAAATGTTACTCGTGGATGAAAAATAGGTTTAATTATAGATGGTAATTGTGTAAATCTTTCTCTATGTGGAGCCATTTATAATGATAACACGACATAGTATAATATAATATTTTATATAAATATTATTAAAACTTTGAGATTGAAGTATTACACTACGCAGTAAGTATATTATAATTTCGACTGATGTGTTGGTGGGTATAAATAGACTATGTGTACCAAGGTACCAAACGGTTCGAACATTTAGAGCATCTTGCGTTTAATTATTTTGAATAATGTATTTGAACGCGTCGCAGTAATAATTACAGTGAATTGAATAAAATATGTAAATATATAATGTAGGTAGGATGAATAGGTAAAATATGTCGGATATTTTCCGACAACAATTCAGGAGAAAACATGATAGACAATGAGGAGGACAGTGAGAATTTAATTTAATATTGTGGAAGCTTTATGCATTATATTAAAAAAACTGTAAACTAGTAGAAATTAACGATCGATATCTTAAATAGAATTATTCAAAGTTAAGCCATGGTATCTATTATATATACATATATACTGGAATATTGCATTTATACATCCCCCCCCAATCCTTATAATTATATGTGAAGATACGACGTGCAAAATGTATTAAGTATTAAAAGGGAACCCAGCGAAGTGAACAGAACAAAAATTAAATTACTTATATAGTAGAGTAGTAAATATTATTCGTGCAATGAGTTGAGTAAACAAAAAGTATTATAGGTGCCTATCTGTTAACGCAGTAATCTTGTAACCCGAATTGGTGAAATTTACAATGACATAATTTTTATTTAATAAGCCGATTCCCAACCGTTGTTAGAACTCAGGAATGGACAGCCAATACTCAATAAGAACAGTTGTATGCATTCGGATCTTCGATTTAGTAAATTGTAAAAAAATGAATTACACGCAGGCAATTGATATTCAAAATTCGCAAAAATCAAGAAAATTTACAAAATTATTTTTTTGTTCAAAATTCATAACATATTAGATTCTGAGCGGAACAATGAATGTATTGATTTTACAACAATGTGTGTATTTTTTATGTCTGTGTATACACGATAAGTTGTCGAAATAATGCTTCGATTTTCAACTTCAGTTTCTAGTGCAAAAATGAATCTAGTTGGTCTTGTTAAAATTTGAGAGGTCAGTTTTAAAAAGTTTCAACAGTTTTCAAAATCGTCGAGAAAAATCAAAAAAAAAATTAAGGAAAACGGAAACTTTCACGCAAAAACAATTTTTAAAAAAATCAATTTTGTTTTTTTAGTATAACACGAAAAATAATAACCGTAGATATTGTACTTTGTGCACAGTAAGAATGTTAGATATATTATTTGTTGCCTGCAGATGAAATCGAGTTGAGTTTAGATACCATAAGCACATGTATATAATCGAATAAATTAATATAACATATAGCCATAAAGGCTTATATGTACCTACATATATTTATACATTATCAGGCAGAATTATTTACCATCGAACTTTTTATTAGCTGCTATTGCCGGACCCAATAATAAAGATAATTCCAGGCCGAGTTTATATTACATTTATATTTTCCCGTCAATACACATCCAGGTGTGGCCATTTCTGGTCTAAAAAAGGCTGGCTGATTTATCTTCAATAAGCTCTTTGCCTCTGTAACATTATAAACTATTTATCTATTTATCTATAACACAATTTTCCCCTTGTATTGTATAATTATTCATTACTACTGCTATTATTATTACTATTTTTAAATGTATTTCCTCCTTTATAAAGTGTACCTATGTTTGTCAATGTGTGAGTATTGAATAGTCTGCTATGTCAATATGTCCATGGCAACCTATATATTTTAGATAGCTCACTTTTAATTTAATAAAGTTGTTATATATATATATATATATATATAAACATATTATATATACAATATAGATACAAACAAATAATCCAACTATCTTAGATAAATTGGTAATTAAGAAATATAAAAAATAATTTTATTTTGTAAATATAGGTTGCAAGAAGTTTGCTTCTCAAATATTAGGTATTCAAGGAATATATAAAACTGAAAATTGATTTTGAACATTACATCTTTATTAGTTGATCTCTCTAAACTGGGCATGTCAGCTATGCGGCCCTCGCTCCTTATTTTTATAGCTCGTGGCTGCCCGGATTATTGGAAAATTAGGGAAAAATAATAAATAATTAAATCGATTTTTGTTTTTTATTTAATATCCAATAAATAATTAAAATTATTTAATAATACCTATAATATGATCTTAATGAATAATATTTTAAAGAATTTGTATAACTATAATTTGTATAAACTGTTTTTTGCGGCCCGCGTGTACATATAATATACCATATTTGTATTCAATTTGTTTTACATACTCTAAGCCAGCGTTTCTAAACCTATGGTATGCGTACCACTAGTGGTACGCGGAAAGTTCACAGGTGGTACGCAAAAAAAATCTCTTTTTATATAAACAATTGGAATGAACCATTTTTTAGCATTAAATATTATTTGATTTATTTGATATTAGCTGACCTTTTAATATATTGACAGCATGGAATTATAACCTGAGACATGTGTGGTTCTTATGCATTAAATTCTTATTTTGTCATAATTTTGTAGTTCCTAATAAAATAAAATTACATACGTCATGTAAAACAGCGTACACATTTTTGATGAGCAAAATAAAAGAAGGTTATTATTATTAGTGGTACGTTAAAAATGTTCAAACTATGTTAGTAGTACGTGGATATAAAAAGGTTGAGAACCGCTGCTCTAAGTGAACGTACTAAAGTGTTGTATGTTTAATTGCCTATATCTATAACGCCGTAAATTATTTTACTATTAATTATTGAAAATAATATAATATCAGAATATTGTGAGATACCAAGAAAACAGACTATATAGTATTCGTATTGTATGTATTAAATAAAGAAAGAAACAGTCACGTCAAAGTGTGTACATAGTAGATAAATTATAATATAATATGCATACATAATCGAATTGTATTATATTAGGATATTAGGACTACTAGATTAAGTTTAAAGGGTTCAAGAAATAATCTTATATGATACATTTTACTAAATAAACTACAAAATTTATATATATTTCTAAAATATATAACATTTTTATAGTAATATAATCGTACGAAGACTGACGAGAAAATTTTCCTAAATTCCTTACTGTACCTAGCTATTGCCTATTTTAAAAATATTCTATAAAAATGTATAATAATAATCCCTCGGAACATATTGTAAATTATTGCCAGGGGCATCGATGGGCAGCATAGTATATGGATTAACATAGTCAACTACAGACTAAAAAGTTACTAAGGTCTGAGGCATTTTTAATTAGGTACATATAAGAATAGTACGTACTCAATATATTTTTCCGTACATATCAAAACAGCTAGAATTAATTATTAAACATAGCAATGCTTCAATAGCCATAACTCAAAAGGGTGTCACTTAAAATTTTACAAAACCTTTAAGTTCAGACATAGATAAATTGACATAATATTGAAATTAATTAAAAACTACAAAATCATCGCGAGTAATGTTCTATGATCTATATTATAATATACTTCTTAGCATATTGCACATAAACAATGTTACCAAATATTTTAAACATCTATACTGTCTTTTTTGTACATTTAATATTTTTAATTCAAATGGATCGAGACTACTAATTAAAAAAAATCAAATATTTACATTAGGATTAGGTGAATAATAGTGAGAAATGTGAATAAAATAATATTAAAATAATTACTATTTAATAAATGTAATTTGTTTTCAACAAAAAATAATTTTAACCCAAACCTTCTATATTACTAATAGGAAATAGTAATAAACCATGTATAATCAAATATATTTTGAAATATAGACTGATAAACCGAAAAAAATAAAACCCGGAAAATAAAATTTAACACATTCATTATTATATTATCACTATAATAGTGACAAGGTGCACTAGAAACTTATTACACAGCAGAGAAACTTCCTTTCATTTTTTTTTCAAATTCAAACTTCAATTACGTAATTTAAAATTTACAAATACAATATAAACATCTTCTAAGGCATTAAAAAAGGTTTAACTTGTTTGTTTTTAAACTTAAAGGGCAGAAAAACAAATAAAAAAACAAGTGGGTACCGCTCTGCTTTACAGTATGTGTCGAGTGGATCACTTTCATGGATGTTCTAAATTTGAATTCAATGATAAAATCATTATATACGAAAAACGATTATAAACGAAGACGGTCTTTCAGCCTACATAGCTAAGTGTATTCTATGATTATTGCTATTAGAATAATTTATATTACTATTAATAATACAGTATGTTTAATTAATTTTCCAGAAAAACATTGCATTAGAAAATTTAATTGAGTGTATATAATAATATACTTTAAAAGTTTCAAGCACCCACAAAAAATACCTTTAAATTACAACGAAATAACTAATATCGTTATTTTTCATTTAAACATCTAATTTCGTCCAATTTTGAGCTTAAAATGTCTATAAAAAATTATTTTTTTGATTTTTTGGTTAAACTATTAAATACTTACAAAAAACTTCATTTTAAATTTTCGATCCTTAGCTATAAAAACTGATTGTTTTATACATTTTTAACAACTAAATAATTTACAAAATTGGAGATTTTAATGAATTTCGGTCAAAATTCAAAGTTTAAATGCTTATAAAAAAATTGTGACTATATATTTTTATTATTTTTGATCTATTATTTTAACAACTTATAAATAAAAAATCTTGTATTAAATTTTTTATCGATATTTAAAGAAAAAAATTTGAAAAAATAAAAAATTTCTTAGGCCTACAATTAGTTCACAATTGTCAAAATATTTAAAAATTTTTTTTTTTGTATATAGAAAATGGTAATCTAAACATTTGGTGAATTTTCAAATGTACGGTTATTCCTTTTTTGAATTATATCAAAATAAGAAAATCGTTTCTGGAGAAAATGGATAAATATTCTTATATTTGAATAAAAAAATTTTTATAAATTTCCTAATCAAAAAAAACTGCAAAATTTTATGATTTTTACGTATTTTATCGAAATATCAATTTTAGATGCTTATACAAAACTATTAAACTCACACTCAACATTTTTTTTAATTTTCATTTACGACAAGTTATGAAGAATATTGTATTAGATTTTTAAGTTTTTTAACCGACTGAAAAAATTTTATCGGCAATTATAAAATATAAAAAAAAAACTGAAAATTTATTATACTTATAAATAGCTCAAAAAAAGTCAAAATATTTTGAAAATTTTATAGTGTATAGAAAATATTTATATAAACATTCTGTGAAAATTTCATGTATTTAAGGTTATTATTTATTTTGTTACATTAAAAAAAATTTTTTGTAAAAATTTGCTTTGTGAAAAAATTCCTGTTTTTCCTTAATTTTTTTTTTTTTTTTGTATTTCTCGGAGCATTTAAGAACTATTGGGAATTTTTTACTTTTGACCCTTAAAAATAGCAACTAGATTCAATTTCCTATCAGAAAAAATACTGATGTAAATTCGGAGCACTTTTACTGCACTAAAACATGATGGCAGACATAAAAAATAAAAATAAAAAAAAACACACATTGAGATATTTTAATTTATTATGGCATACCTACCTAAAATTTATAAAAAAACTAGTGCTTTAATGAACATTAATATAATATTCTTAAAGTATTTTAAATAACAAAAATTTGACACTATTAATTAAAAATAAAGATTATCTTTTTAACCATAACATTTGTAGATATTAAATCAAAAGACTCACAATTTATTATTCGCAATCATGATACTAATACAAAAATAATTTCTTACTTTAAATTGATTAATTTCATAACTGTTAAAGAAAGCTACCCATTAGTGAAAAATAACCGCATAAGATACATATTATATATTGCATTATATGTGTATGTTATTGTAATTTTAAGCTTCACGGATAACTTAAAATCATAAATTACCCTTTTAGTTGCTTTTTACTCAAATATTTTAATAAATAAAAATTACGAACAAATTGATGAGTACTAAGTCTAAGTCTCTGCTTGACACATTTTTCAATGCCCATGGTTTAAAAACCATGAAAATGTATTACTATCTATTTAGATAAATACTTAATTGGAAAAACAATCGTTATACTTATTTAGCATTCTTCATGAAGTTAGTCAAGTAAATTATTGTTTTATACACACGTTTTTCCTATCATGAACAATTAGCTCCTGGAAATAGTCAACAATAAGTAGCCAATCACTGAGCCGCTTGCTATCATCAAGAGCAACATCGGTTTTCGGGACCTCATTTAACATGCATGAAAGCAGTGGATTCTTCAGAAATAGAGTATAGTCATTTATATTGAGTGTATGTAATGTATACAAATGTTGGATGTTAGTTTTGAAAAAAAAAATAATTTCATAATAAATGTAGTATAAAAATTAAACACAGATTGAATTATAAATATTACTATAAATACATTAATTACCAGAAATGTATCCCAAAAAAATAATACAAATTTGTAAATTTTATACTTTTTTTTATTTATAAGTAATATAATTAATTACATTTATTGAGGGGGGGCTCTGCCACGGCCAAATCCACCAAATGTACCAGGTCCTCTCTGAATAAATATAAAAATGTATGATTAATATTCTTGTCAAGTTGTATAAATAAAAATACGTTTTTTACTATAAATATAAAATTATACTTACAAAGTCTAATTCAGCAGTACCAGCACCCACTTCAGCTTTTTTGTCTGTTCCAGGTGCACCTGGAGCCCGTCTGTATGTTGCTCTGTCTTCACCAGATCGACCGCCCTCAGGCCTTCCTCCTGGTGTGGTTCTGGGTCCTCTCGGATCTTGTCTAGCTTGTCTCTTCAGTGTAGCTGGAACAATCTGAAGACAAATATTTATAAAATCATATTAATATAATATAAAACATATAAAAATATATATCAGTTATTGACTATTATCAGGGTAATAGGTTTAACAACAAGCATAACAATCTTGCCAAGTCCATATATAGAAAATCGCTTTATGACATCAACAATAACTCAAAAAAAAAATTTTAATTTGTAAAATAATAATGCATTTATCCAAAATATGCATTATTTGTGAAATAATTAAAATTAAAAATTAAAATTATTTTTCAAGTTATTGTTTTGATAATTAAGTAGGTGTTAAATTTTTTAATATCCATCAAAAACAAAATTTGTTTAAAAAGTTTAAGATTACTATCTACATTTAAGAATAAAATCAATAAGTCAGCGGTTTAATGATTAAAACTAATAGTTGCATGTTTAATAAAAACAATTATAAACAAACACACCGACAAAAATATATATTTATTCATACAAGTTTAAAATCAAAAATATTAGGATACAATTAAGTTTTGTTTTAAGTAAAAAAAAATTTATTAACAATTTTTTTTTTTGGGCATATTTAAACAGTTTTAGAGATGTAATTACCATCATCTTACTTCTTATTTTAGTGAACGAATATACAAGCCCTGATTATCATCAATACTTCATGTGAATTAATAATACCAATACAAATTTATAAAACCTTGTATTTACCTCGGTTGGCAAATGAAGATAATCCCTAAGGTATTGAATTCCCTCGTTCGTCAAGTACCAATAATAGTGACGCCATGCAAACTGTTCTTTGACATAATCTCTAGATTTCAGACTCTTAAATAAAATTGGAAAACAACATTAATACTTCAGAGGAAACACAGAATAAATGATTTAAATACCTGCATAGCTTTGATAACTTGTAAATTTGGAATGCCTTCAATATCAGGATGTACAGGTTTATGGAAATCCTTTTCAGCAACCATAACTCCTTCTTTGAATAAGTATTCGTAGATAGCCCTCCGATTCTTTTTTGGCATCAACATTCTGTTAAAAAAGTATTATTTACTAACATTTGTATATACGACAACTCAATAAGTACACATAACAAGAGATGTAACTTTTGATTTTACGTCAAAAATCAAATTTATCAAACAGGAATATCATTAAAAAACGAATGAAACAATTAAATAAAAAATAAATTTTTCAATTAAATAAATACTTACTTGGATGTTAGTGGATAAAAATTCTAAAAAACAAACGAGTGAAGCTAGGTAGTAACTACCACAATTATTCAGAATTCAGAAAGAAAATACTATGTTATCAATCGACCAACCTCAAAATATTTTTTGTCAACAGACTACAAGCTCGTTTATTAACTACTAACGCGGTATAAGAAATATTGATAACAGTTACCACAATCCCGTTGACAGATTGCGCCGGCTCAGTTGTAGTAGGCTGCTTCAATGCTGTTGCAACTTGCAGTGCATGGCACATATGTTGTGGTCTCTTGTCACTATTATCTAAAACTATAAATAATTATAAAATATTTTATTTTTCTCTATATTGTTTTCGGTCGATTGAGCAACCTGTTTTCATATAGTCTGTGGTAATATGCATAGCTGTAATTAGCACTGTGTATACTATAGCTAAAACTATAGAATAAAATATAAGTAAACGTTTAAATTATATACACTTTTTACTGTTGAATTTCAATATTAATTTTCAGATAAATATATATTTTAGTAGATAATAGGTATTAATAAACGTAGGTTTTTCCTCACATTGGTTAGAATCACAGAAATCTATAGAAGTTTAGCATAATATATGTAATTAAAATCTAATATCGATACTTATTATTTTTTTAATTTAATTTTGCATTTTAAAAATGTGGGAGATCACTTGTGATAATTTTTATTCCGAATTACCAGTGATCGAAGCCGCAATCAAAGAATCTGCTTTTATTAGCTTAGATATGGAATTCTCCAAATTATTTGACAATGTATCAAAACCATTTAGGTAAGTTGTTTACATAATTCCAAAATAAAAATAAGAATCATCAAATTTAACATGGCTAAATAATATTTTTATATTTAATTAATATAATATTAATATATATAGTTTATTGTGAGATATTTAAGTTATACTTATTACTTACTAATAAAATTATCGAAAAATATATTTCTTTAGTTGCATACTCAATGCTAAATTTTACATTATGTAGTGTGCCGTTATTTCAGTATGGGATATGTGTGTTTATAATATTAACTTCATAACCCAGCTCAAACTATAAGAGATAAAAGATAAACTCGAGTATAACAGAAGTTTCTGACATTTCTTAAAAAAATGTCATTATTGGCTGCTAATATTTTCTTGTACAATGAGCTTAAACACAAAGCCACCGTTACTGGGATGGTGTCTAGTAGTCCAACCCCCCCCCTCTATAATTTTTAAAAGTAGATACATTTTAGTAGTGACCAAGTCTATAACTTGGCAAGTATTCAGTATGCTACTTGGTGATAAAACATTTTTACTAAAAAAATAGTTATTCCCTATTTTTATGTTTAGAAGTAAAATATCTATATTTAATAAAACAAATTACTACCCACTTATATTTATATTTTGGTTTATTTGTTAACAAATTCAGTGATTTACAGACATTTTTTTGATAATTTCATCCAATTAGTTATTGTAATTTACTAAAATTATAAATGCATTTACAGTTTATTTGATACAACTGAAGAACGATACAATAAATTGCGTCAAATAGTATCAGATATAACCTGTATTCAGTTCGGTATGGCAATTTATGTTTATGATGACAAAAATAAAACATATAAAACGAATATTTACTCATTTTATACATACCCTCAGACATTTTATAAATCTGATAGTGTGGTACATTTTCAAACATCAAGTGTTGAATTTTTATGTAAACATAATTTTGATTTTAATAAGGTAAATCATATGTTGTATTTATTTTAATTTATATTTTCCAATTATTTAATTACATTTATGATTAGTTGTTTAAAAGCAGGGTACCATATTTAAATGACGAAGAAGAATTAAAAATAAAGTCAGAAATGTTGGATGAATTATTTTTTGACAAATATTTTGAAACTAATATAAAATTTTGTTCCATTGAAAAAGAAATAATAAAAATTTTAAAAATTGTTTCTGAATGGTATGATACTGCTAATTATGGAGAGCAGACATTTTTAGAAATAGATGGATGCAATGAACCTGCATATATTATCTTAATGCAATATTATCTTCTGAAAAAATTAAAATATGTACTCATAAATGAAGTAATACTAAAATAAAAAAACAATTGTGCATAATAATTTGTAAAATATTTATATTTATATATTTTTTTAAGTGTCAATTTGGATTAAGTATTACAAAAATAAAATGTAATACAAATTCAGAAACATTGAACAAAACAATTTATGAAAACCTAAAACTAAATTTATTAAATAAAATGATGGGCATCAAATATTTAATAAAACTAATAGCAGAGTCTAAAAAACCATTAATTGGACATAACTGTGCTTTAGATATTTTAATTTTATCCAACCAATTTTTCACACCCTTACCTGGTTAGTATACATACATAATTTTACATATTTAGCAGGCTAAATAATTTTAAATATTTCCATAGTAGTAATTTCCTAAGGTAGTTTACTGAAGTGTAATATTATGTTACCATAATATAAAATTGTTGGTCTTGCCACAGAATATATGAAATGCAATATTTCATATATTCCGTGGTTATACCATTGATAATCAATGGTCATACATAATCAAATTTTCCAATATTAATAACCTAGCACAATTTTTTAAAGTTTTTAAAACATGATAAATTAAATAAATATACATAATATATACATTTATATTTCAGGAAACTTCAAAGATTTCCAAAATTTTGTGTCTAACAATTTTGGACCAATTTATGATACTAAATTATTGTGTAAGGAAGTTAAACGTATAGTACCTAAAAATGGTTTGTAAAGTTTATTAAATTATAAGATTCAGATTGACTCGTGATTTTTTAAGTAAATAGGAATTATTTTTGCATTAGATAAATGGATGGGAAATTCTCTTTCAGAAATATATTCATATTTAAAAGATGGAGATGGCAAAAAGTATTTGGACACTAAATGTATTCAATTGACTGGTATTGAAGAATGTAAGAATATAATATATTTCAAAATATTCGTATTAAATTCAGTAGCAAAAATTGTTTATTAATATTTTAAAAAATAGTATAAAAATAACAAAGTATTGCCTTTTCTTATTCTATTTTTAAAAATCCATTAATTTAAAAGAACCACTTATATTAATTTCTTTTAAAAGTAGAATAAAACCTTTTAGCAATGCACATTTTTATGTTGAAAATATTTGTATAATAATCTATAATGAAAGTTATTTACATAAATTATGTTTAATTTTAAATTAATATTAAAATACATACAATTATTTCTGTTTAATAAACATTTTTAATGCATTATTTGAATTCATTATAATAAAAGTTTATTTTTTATATTCAAGTTCAAGATATGAAATTACATCATGCTGGATGGGATGCCTATTATACTGGTTATTGTTTTGTTAAAATGATTTACATTATTAAAAGTTTTTCTTGTAAAACGTAAGTAAATTTATCATATTAAAATATATTATTTTAAAAATATTTTACCTGTACTAAATATATTAGATTTAAAATGATAAGTTAAATTAATTTATAATAATAATTATTAACCAAATTGTTAATACTAACTTATTTTTCTATTATCATAAGTCAGCAATTAATCACAAAAAATTAGTTTAAATTTTTATAAATTTTATCTTGGTTATTTAGATAGATATAAAAATAGTACCAATAGATACATTTATTTAATTATTTAATTATTTATTTATTATAATCCCAATGGTGTTTAAACCAATATGACTAGTTAAATTCGATATGTATAATTATTATTCAAAGATACTGTACGCTTTATAAAATATAATACATTTAAAATAGTAAACAGTTAATGAACATTTATAGTGAAAAAATGAATCTAAGATATACCTTAACAGAACTTTTAAAATCAATAGAATTTTCTAAAAACAAATTGTTCATCAGTCGATCAGTATCAAATATTTTGGTGAGTATTCGTTAATTTTGTTAGAGAATATGTTTCATAAAAAATTACATACCATATAAAAACCTGAACAAATATGCTTTACTAAAGGATTTGGAAGCAAGTGTACACCATAATCAAACTAATTATTTAATTATTCAGAATAAAGGAATTTTTTATCAAGCTTTGGATTTAAAAAAAGTAAATTATATAATAAAGTTGTATTAATAATAATTAGAGCAAGAACTTTCATACATTTCCATATTTTTTCTGGTTGACTGTATTATATGCTTAGTAAGTATACAATATATTTCTCAACATATTTGATCAAAGTCACTATATTTTTATTGCATATTTTGATATTTTTGGGTTTAAAGGACATTTTTAATTATAAGAGCACATTAAGTTTTTAGTGTATAGTTTGATAGTTTATCGAAAATCAAGTACTTCGGAAAATATTTTTCATGAATCAAGATCAACAATTACAATATTAAACTACAGCGACATTTTGAATGAACAGTGAAATTGGTATTAGCTATATTGTTTTTTTTTTTGTACTTATAGGTACAAGGTACATACATTTTTTACCGCATATATTTTAACTTGTGAACTAATTTCACAAATAATATTTTGTAATTACAATATTTTTTAAAAAAATGTAATTTTTTAGTCTAATGTGGGAGTGTTATTTTTTCGGTGGGGGGAGGGGGAATTTTAACTGTTTTTAATTGCAAATTTGATAATTTTTTAGTACATAAAAGTCCTTGCTCTAATCATGATATTATATATTTGTATGTTATTTATTTCATTGTGATTGTGATTTTTTTTCAGGTTAAACACGATCTCAATCAAATTTGTAGTTTTGATATAAAATTACTTTCAAACTATACTGCGTTGATTGCCTTCCCTTTCATGTACGTTTTCTTAAATTAATTGTATACTTTTTAATGTACAAATTATGTTATACCTTGTTAGAATAAACATAACATTACCCATGACAATAATCTAAAGCCACTATTTTGTAATTTGTTAGTTTTGAATTTTATACTTTTAGAATACGAAGTAAAGATAGCAACAATATATATTGATATATTGATATTTTGTTGAAACCTTAAATCACTTAACACTTGTGCCTTATTATCCTGTTTAGTGTTTATACTGATCTGAGTAATAGGATGTTAAGGGTGTTAACTTGTTATTAAGTTATCAAAAATTAATCGTTAATAAAATAACATAATTAAAACTAATTTTTCTTAACAAAAAAAAAAAAAAAATGTTTTAAATTTTAATTGAGATTTTTCATAAAAATAATTTTTGTTAAAAACTAATTATTATTTATTATGGTCCAGCTTTCATTCAGAATGTGTATTTTTTATTAGTATTATTGATTAAACTACAATTCAATTGTTTGTGTTTGTATTTTACTTAAATTTTATGAAGATGAAATGAATGATAATATTTAATTTATTATTTGTATTTTTTAAATTGTAGCTGTATTTTTCGAGTTTTAATTTATTTTAAATTATTTGTATTAATTATTACTATTTATTTAATATTATTTTTTAACCTTTTATAATAGGAATAGTCGTATCATTTATAAACTAAAGGCAAACTACAACGTTGAAAATTATTCAATATATCAAAGAAAAAAAAGAAACAAACAAATTATTGGCTTCAGCTTAGCTATGTTAGTATTAATAATAATTAAAAAAACAGTAAAGCATTAATAATATAATTTTTTTTTTCAGAATTACCACTTGTATAACAATTATAAAATATTTAAGGAAATAATTAAGGATGTAAGTAAAAATTCTAAATATCTTAATATATTTGAACATCAATGTACAATTTAGTTACATAGAAAATACTGTATTGTAATATCATATTTATTTGAATTTAAACTTGTTTTTATAAATATATATAATATATATTTTCTTTTTTATATTTATATATTTTAAAGTAATCTAATATTAAATATTTTATACTATAAAAAAAAAATATGACCCATTAAAAATATAAATAAGTTCATTTTTGGACCGTGACTCAGTTTGGAAACTTCTGACCCATGGTGTTTTTAAGCTTTAAAAAATTTGGTACCACTATTTTCCTAGTCCTTAGTAAAAATATTTAATTTGTTTAAAAAATTATTGTACAAACTTTACAGTTTTTAATTTTTTTTTTTCAGCCATTATACAAAAACCTATTATTACTCAATTTAAATAAACAATAAAATATATTTGGCATAATATATGAACAAAAAAAAAAACAAAAATTTAATTAAATAACATGGAGTTTATTTTAATTGAAATATGTATGTAAGAAATTTAAAATTGTATTTCCGACTGATTTAAATAATTGTATGGCAACTACATGATTTTATCATCAACTTTCAGTATCCTAAACTTCCATACTAAATCAAAAAAAGCTAAGAGATCATTTTTGTAAAAATTAACACTGTCACAATAAAACCATCACAATTCTGAAGGCTGTAAGTTAACACTGCTTATACTTTAATCTGGATTTAATGGTTAAGGCAGTGAATATAATGTTCAAAAAAATTCAAATTAATACACCTTTAAATTAATTACTTTTTTTTATTCAAAACAAGTTTTAACAATTTTTTAAGTAAGTCGTAATAATAAAACTTGATTATCTTCCAATAATATGGTAGGCTGACAAGGCACTAAATTTGACGCAAAATCCCTATATCAACTATAGTGGTCCAATACACAATTCTGATGCTTGATCAAGATATTATTACTATAAGGTTATTTTTTGATTCATATTTCATAACGATAATGACATAATAATGAAATTCTAACTGGTAAATATTTAACATTTATTATGAAATTTTAATAATACTCTCTTTATTTTATTACCTTTTCTTATTCTAAAATTAATAGTAAAATAAATAAAATTCAAATTTGTCAACTAAATATGATATAATTCTTAGTTGTATACATAATATTATATTCTCGGATTATTGTTTTAACATGTAATTATGAGTGATACCTAAAAAAACTATGATAATATTATAACTTTCAATATTTACTCGTGCCGATACAATCTACTGTAAGTTTTGTTTACAATAAGCATAATATGAATCAAAGAAATAAACTATTAGTAATATAAAATTTAAATTTTATGTTCATATTAATTATTTGAATAGAATATTTATTTTCCAATATTTTCACTTTTATCCACACCCACCTCCAGAACATGCACTTCTCCTTGGAGGTCTATAATTTGAACCACTGCCAGATCCCATTAAAGGATTGTAATCTAAATTAAAACATATATAAATTAATAAAATTATAGGTATTTAAAATGCCAAATTATGTTTATATCAACTTAGTACAGTTTTATAATATATTAATACAGTCAATAGTGTCATTTTAATTTTTAATAGGAAGGAGCAAGTCTTGATCAGCCCATATAACTTTACCAAAAAAAAAAAAAAACTGCATCGCTCCAAACTAACTTTCACTTATATTTTTATCTCATTACAATTCCCATCTTACATAACTTTATATGCGTATGAGACAAAACTAACCTTATTAATAGTAAAACGCCCACCTTGCCACCCTCAAATGATGCCACTGAATACAGTTAATATATATATATATTTCATTATTATGAAAATGAAAATAATTTTTTAAGTGAACATGGTATTTAGTCTACAAATAGTTGTCATTATCTACATAAAACATCATACCTAAAGGTTAAATTTTTATATTTTTTGTATCTTAAAATAAATCTTGGGTCAAACATACAAAAAAAAAATATAGAATAATAAAATTAACTTTATCAAATATAACGAAAGCTAGGAATGTGAAAAAATGATCTAATTTTTACTAGTGGCAACAGGTTTTAATGAATATACAACATTTAAATTAAAAATTATTATTACCTGTTTTTGAATTTTTTGACCTGTTAATTGATTGTCCAGCCGTTCCATTATTTAATAATGCTCGTTTTTCTTCTAATAGTTTTCTCTCTTTCTAACATACAAATTATATTTTAATTTAAAATGGAACTATAATTTAATACACATAATAATTAATTATTGTTACTTCTTTTTGTTTTTCAAGTGCTATTTTGGCATTTTTCTCATATTCTTCTTGGAATTTTACTCGAGCTTTTTGTAATTCCTCTTGTTTTTGTTTAAATAAATCTGGATCTATAATTTTATATTGTTAGTGAATTTTTATTAGTTTTTTTTTAATGATAGTTTTTATACTTTTTTTTATGTCTGCATCATATGCAGCTACTGCTCTTTGTTCTAACCATTTTAAATAATGAGGCCATAATTTTGGGAACAAATATGCCAACAATATTATAAAAGCCAGGAAGTACCATCCATTATTTTGAACAAATCCTAAAAAATTCCATAGGTAGTCTATGTTCAAAAACAAGACATTTTAATTTGATTAATTAATATACTCGAAATATATTTTACAACCTTGACATTTTGTTTAAAATTCACCTGTAATAGATTCAAAATATGAAGTTTCTTCTTCATCTGCATAAATGATTTCCTCATCCATGTCCATATTTACTATTTATTATTTTAAAAAAAACAAAATTGTATGTGTTTTTTCGTGTTAACTTAAAATTTTTCTAAAGAAAAACAACTACTCGATTGGTCATTACTTCCCTACCTGTTTGAATAATTAATTTCACAGAATGACTGCAAGAAGTTACAAAACATAGTCGAGGTTGTGACCACGAATAATGATAATAATTACTAATTGTTATCGTGTTACTATGTAATATGTAGTTGATATTGAATGATGATAAACAATTTTCTATTATCAGTAACAGTGTCACCAAATAAATGAAGCACGAATTATGGTAAATAAACAACATCATTAAAGAAATTAAAGCATAGACAATATATAAATGATTTATATGTCAATAAATTGATGAACATTAAAGTTATTCTTTAATGTTCATGAAACCTCTAGATCTAATCAAGGTGTACAGAAGATATTATCTTCTTTACAGTCCACGAATTAAGAAATATAAAGTCACAGAACAATTTAGTACATCTTAATTTGTGCTACAGACCCATCGTGGATGAAATAAAATTGACAATTGTATCCAGTGTCGGCCTGGTATATAAAAGGCCTCGGCCGCAATTTTGCTCTAGGGCCCCAATTTTTTTTTTTTTATATTCTTCATAGGATATTGGATTAATGTATATCCTCCTACCCTCCCCCCACCAGCCAGCCGAAATGTTATATTAAAAAAAAAAACGATTAAGTAAAAAACGACTATAATTGTATGATTTGAAGCAGACTGTTAAACACTGACTGTTACTCCAAGCCATGGAACTCTGGCCCCTTCTTCTGTCTCATCTCGCAGGCCCTGACAGTGTCGTGTCAGCATATTTTTAGTTCCATTAATTATAAATTTAAAAAAAAAGCACAGGGCCTCGGCCGCGTTCGCAGCCCCGCGGCCCTGACCAGGCCGACACTGATTGTATCTACATTGAGAATCATCTGGGGATATAATTGAGTTACATTCTTCGCGTTATGTATCTGAAAGATAACAGCGGCTGCAGATTGCGCTGCCGTGATCGTCCGGACTTCTGTCCAAGTGCAACTATACCCTAAACAATTTTTTAGATTCTGTGTGGAGCAATGAATGTATTGATTTTACAATGATGTGTTTTTTTATTTTATTTTTTTGTCTCGTCATGTTTTGGGCTGTTAAAGTGCTTCGATTTTCTTTATTATCACTTTTTCCGGTAGGAAGGTGAATCTAGTTGATATTTTGAAGGGTCAAAAAAAAAATTCACAAAAGTTTTCAAACGCGTTGGGAAAAACAACAAAAAAACTATTTTTGCAAAGCCAAATTTTAACAAAATCGATTTTGGTTTTGGTGTAACATCAAAAATAATAACAGTAAATACATGAAATTTTGACCAAATATCTATATAAGTAGTTTCAATACACAATACAATTTTTAATATATTCTTTTGAGCTATAATAGGCATAATAATTTTTCTTTTTTCGTCGATAAAAATGTTTTCAATCGGTTAAAAAACTTGAAAATATAATACAAAGTTCTTCATAATTTGTTGTAACTGAAAATTAAAAAAAAGTTAAGCGTAAGTTTTGGTATAATAGTTTTTTATAAGGGTCTAAAGTTGAAATTTCGACAAAATAAGTAAAAATTACAAAAAATTACAATTTTTGTTTGTTTCAGGAATTTATTAAAATGTTTCTAATTAAATCTAAAATTTTAAAATTCAACACAAGATTCAGTATATGTTTTTCTATCTTTCACCAAAAAAATAAATATACCGGAAAGTCGAACTAATTTTTTATAAGCGTTTGAAATTAGATATTGGATGTTCACTCGTAAACTACCGATTTCTCAGGGAAGATTTTCTTATTTTGTTGTAATTTAAAAATAAATAACCGTAAATATTTGAAATTTTCACTAAATGTTAAGATTATCATTTTTTATACACTAAAAATGTTTAAATCAATATTTTGACACTTTTTGAACTAATTGTAGGCCTACGAAATTTTTTGCTTTTTTCTTATTTAATAACAACAATGATTTTAAATTTAAATATCTGAAATTTTAAGATCTTAAAATCAAATATAACTTTAATTTAAAAAATTTAATCCAAAAAAGTGGAATTACCGATCTAAAGTAAACCTTATGAGGAATTCAGATATGTTTTTAGAATGTTATCATACTTATTTATTTATGTACTTATTAAGTTTCTATGTTATTACTTCAAATAACATTTTATAATGTAGAATGTAGAAACAGGATCACTTGGACTATAAAAACGTATTATTTGTTTTCTTATAGTCCATATATGTATATGTTCCAGTATTACACACAGGGCCGTATAGGTCATACGTCCGTATTCAACGCAGGGCTTTACTAAGTGCACAAGAGTGCAAATTTCAGAACTAAATAGTTGTAGTAGGTTCTAAGTAATTACAATTTCTTACTTATTACTTCTAAAACTTAAGAGTCAAGTATTCAAGTGTATTTATTGTGTGAAGTTAAAATTTATAAATAAAAAAATCTGTATATATCTTATCAAGCTTTATACGTATACGAATATAAAAATATATTTTAACTTATAACCATAAAATGTTTTATTTTAGTATATTATATATTTAAATTTTTTAATAAGTACCTAGACTAAAAAAAACATTTGGAGAAAAAATAAAGAAAACGAAAAATGTTAAGCAAATAAAATCTATTGGCAAACTCAAAATTCTGATTAATACAAAGCTGAATATTAGGTATATACAATTTTTTGTACGGGAGAGGGGTTGTAATAACAATGATTTGCTAGAAGCCCTAGCTTAGGTATCAAATACAGCTCTACAAATATGATATTATTATAATGTATACCCCGGTAAACAAATTAAGTGCTGTATATATTTAATAACATTCTTAGTAAAAGCCCTAATAAAATGATGATTTTCAGCTTTTACTAAGTACAAACAGTAAATTTTAGCATTAATTAGTAAAACTTAGCTTTACCTTGTGATCAGACTTTTATGGTAACAAATACTTGTATTGAGTAATTATAAAGTATCAATTTTATCATCAGTTACAAAACAATACTGATTGATTTTTCGTACAATAATTTTATATGTACTTTTATTTTGTTTATTTTACAACTTAAGTTATTTTTTAGCATTTTTTTGGACATTTTCCTCCTCTTGAAAAAATTCTAGTTGCACGGGTAGTTTAAATAATTCCTATAATATTTCTACATTACAATATGTGCCTGCATATTTATTCATTGAATTTAATATTTCCTATACACTCATAACCATTATTTATGTAGGTACAGAAAATTTAGATCATAAATTATAATAAATTAAAGATAATTATTAACAATGACCGTCATAAAGCCACGGGGATCTCGCAGCGCCTAGCTCGCGGTTTGAAAATGGACGAATGTTCGAAAGTATAGGCTTGGCACAACAATAAATTATTAATTAATGATTATGAAATATGTCACAAATAATATGCCATGGCGTTAGTTATTGGATATTGTAGTAACTATAGCCATCAATACAATAGGTAAGTACTAAGTACATTATATAATATAATTATAGTCCTCCTTGCATATATCCAAGTGCGATACTCGCACACATGTTTTTATTATATATAATAAATATAGGTACTTCTATTTTATGTCATGTGTATAAATATTTTTAGCTTTCGTGATTTAATTGTATAAACTATTGTGGTCTTATTTTGTTTTATTAATAGTAAAGAGTGTTAGTAAATATACGCAGTGGTTGTTTCTGGATACCAACATTACAAACATCTGCGTGATGATGAAGGCTTCAAGGTTGGAACAAGTTCAAGCATCAGTGGCAATCTATAAACTATAATATATTATACTGAGGTGTACTCTGTGGCCTTAGATATACCAACTGTGTATAGTGTGTAATGTAGTTATAGCTTTTATTACTCTAAGCAGTAAACTGTTAATTGTAATGCATCCAACAATAAACAAAATACACATATATAAACTATGCGGTTTCAAACTAGTTTTAAAATTGTTCTTAGTTAGAAATAACAATTGCGCCATTGTTTATAAATATTTTAATTTTATAAAATATTATTTTCGGGGAATATTATCATGTTCTTAAACTTCGAAATCCGTAATAAATAGTAATGTCCTATGATTAGGGTAAATGTAACCTTGATAATCAATGAGTATATATACCAAATATAATAGAGCACTTATGTTAGCTAACGTTCAGTATTATAAAACGATAAATATAAAATAATTTAATACGATAAATTTTAAAAATGTTTTTAAAGATATTAGGTATACTACCCATAAACTAAAATATTTATTATTTACTTTTAATAATAACAAAAATAATGTTCCTATAAAAGATTGAAAAGTAAAACTGTAAAACTTTAAACCAATTATTTAAGTGAGTTTTTTATTAATAATGTTAAAATTGTTATTATTGTTCATTGCGTGATGTATTAGCCATTTGTACATAGTAGGTAAAAATAAGAAGTAGATTAGTTGTATGAACCATACAAATCCAAAGTAATCAGTCAATGCTTAAAATGCCAAGAATGTGGTCATAGTATGAAGGGTTTATTATGGCTATCATCCTTGCTGCGTACGTTGTGGAGCTGGGCATTAAATTTCGGAATACCCCAATTCACGAGACGCCCCACCAAAATGTGCACTCTGTTCTGAAAACCATTCTGCGAATTGCAAAGGCTGTTCAAATTATAGAGATATACAACGTCGGATAAAACCAACTTCAAAAAGTAACTTTGTAACTGATAATACTAGATAGAAATCCTCAAATGTATAAAGTAGTCACTCACCAAAAGACGTTTCACCCAACAAACATTCATCCCTAAACCAACTTAAAACGTATGCTTACACCACTTCTAACCAATCCAATAATCATGCACACCCCTTAAATCCTTTAGCTCCTGATGCTGATGTAAATAAACTTATATCAAGCTTCTTAGAAGAATTTCAATCTCTCATAAACCCACTCTTATTATTATTTACTAAAGTAATATCAAATCGCCTAGACAAGAAAAATAATTAACTCTCACAATACAAATTCTAGCTCTGTTACTAATACCTCTCTCTTAATCTTACAATTTAATGCAAATGGATTAAAAAATCATACTCATGAACTAGAATTAATTTTAAATAATAAGCGCATTGATATAGTATTAATTACAAACACACTTCACTAAATTTATTAAAATCTCAATTTTTGGTTAAAAATTAATCCATTTCTAACCATCCTGATAACACGACGCATGGTTGTGTAGTTATATGTCAAATCAACCATTATGTTCCAATCCTTAATAGTTTTTCTCAAAACTCCATTCAATCTTGTGAAATTACTATAAAATTAAATAAAAACCATTTTACTATAACTGCTATTACGCTCTTCCCAAACATAATATAACGTTTTCCAAGTTCTCTAGTACGACTCTTGATACTCCTCTTCAAACTTCACCATTAGTTAAATCTTTTCCACCTAATGATGTAAAATATCTCATTTGTAATCCACTCAATAAATCTCCTGATTTTGATTTCATTACTGCTAAAGTTACCAGAAACCTACCCAAAAGAGCCTTTGTTCATCTTGCCATATATACAGTTCAAAACTCAGATTATTATATATTCCACTGCTTTGGAAATTTTCAAATATAATCATGATTTAAAAGCCAAATAAACCTCTCGATTTTATCTTATCCTATAGACCAATAAATCTCCTACTCTTCTTTGCAAAAATCCTAGAGAAACTTTTGCTCAAACGTATCGTTCCGATCATCGATGAAAAACAAATCCTCCCTGATTATCAATTTGGCTTTCGTACCTCACATTCAACCATTTACCAAGTTCACCGGGTAGTAGATGCAATTTCTTACTCTCTCGAAAGAAAATTGTACTGCACTTGCGCTTTTTTAGATATTTCTTAAGAGTCGACCGTATTTAGCACCAAGGTCTTTTATATAAACTAAAATCCTTCCTCCCTACATCCTACATCCTACTTATCAGAACTTATATCACAGATCGCTCATTTAAAATATGCTATGAAACTGCCATATCTGAAATAATAAGTATAAATGTCGGAGTTCTTCAAGGTGGTATTTTACCTCCATTACTCTACAATATCTTTGTCTATGATCAACCCACATCACCAAACAACTTAGTTGCAGACTATGCTGATGATAAAGTGATTATCTCGATTAATGAAGACCCAGTCTTGGCCTCTTTATATTTGCAAACTCATCTTGGCCTGATAGAAAATTGGTTTATTAAATAGAAATTTAAAGTTAATCAAAGCAAATCAGATTAAACACACTATCAAACACACTACTTTCACATTTAGACAAACCCCTTGTCCAAATGTACTATTTTATGACATCCCTATCCCTTCATCACCCACAGTAAAATACCTTGGTCTAACACTGGATTGACGCTTAACTTGAGCTCAACACTTACGTGAAAAAAGACCATCCCTAAATAATCAATTACATATGCTTAAACATTTAATTAGTAACAAAGTTACCTCTATTAATATTAAACTCTTTATATAAAAAACCTTATTAAAACCCATCTGGACATACGGACTTCGGCTATAGGAAAATACTAAAAAGTCAATCCAAATAAGATACAAGCTTTTAAAAATATAACCTTAAGAAAATTAATAAATGCTCCTCCATATATTTCAAACTAGTCTACACATAGATTGTAACTTATAAACTATTCATGACCAAGCTAAATGTTCCTATAGAAAATGTCATAACTGTCTTATCTACTCATTCAAATCCTCTCATCAAGAACTTACCATCGCTCACAATCCTAAGTAGTCCCCCCCTCCCCCCAAGATGACTGAAACGTAAATGGTGCAAAGATTTATTACATTAAAAAAAAAAAAAAATCACACAAGATTTAAAACAAATTGAAAGTGTCATTAGTGTATGACTTCTTTCTCCAAATTATGTAACTCATATTTTTCTCTCTTATACACATATACTCATCATGTTGTATAATATAGATTGTATATTTTTTTCTAAAAATAAAATAAAAATAAATATTAGCTGTACGCTGTGTTAAATATGTACCTAGTTAATACTTACATAATATATTATTCTGCATTGCTTTGAGTCTTGGATGTTAACGGTCGTCACAATGAATATGAAGTCGAATTTTACTCAACATTTTTATGTTTTGTTATAAATTTATAACTTATAATATATTTCTTATGGGAAACAATAGGTACCTAAGAGTTGAGGGGAGCCATTTCAATTTGATATAAAATAGTTGTTAAAATTTAGATTGCCAATTTATTCACCACCGGCCATCAGGCCATATAGTAAAGAACATAATTTTTTTATATACATGTTATAAATTAATTCAATTTATAAACTAGGTACCTCTACTATTTTAGTTACTGCGCTCTACAGAAATATTTTTTTCAGTATATAAATATATTTGATCCACAGGATCAGAAATTTTATATCATAACAGCTAGTACCTACATACGGGCTGCGACTTATACGTTATATAGTTATTTACGGAATTGCAGAGAAAAACGAGTTTACCCAAAGAATAAGATCGTTAGAAAAACAAATTTTTTTTAGTTTTTCTACATTATCTACGTGGACAATGTTCAGATTTCAAGTTTCATAATCTCGAAACATTTTATTGTATCTATAATAAACACTATTAAGCCGAGCACCAGCCGCTAAGGAAGGCAAGCAGTCTCCAGTCTTCCAAATGAAACTATAATCGCTGTTATTTGTTGTTGTCAATAAACGATATTGCATGTGGCGCCAAGTCAAATGCAAATAGTTCAGTCCCCATGCAGGAATTGGATTAAAAAAAAGGTATAGATAATAGATTTATTACTACATTATAAGTACCACGATTTAAGGTATATTTTAAACCGTGAATAGTACCCCATGTATTTATATCACATTACGTCGCGCGAAAAGTTCGAAATCTATCGCCGCGCCGCCGACATTAGCGGCCGGTCATCGGGACGCACTGGAGTGCTCACTCACACATGGATTGAAGCCTCGTTTGAACTTCGAAGTGATGGACGGACGTCGCCGCCATTCTCGCCCCCCGTGTTATCAGTGTCCGTTCTGTTCCCCTCAATCCGCTCGGCGAAAACACGAGTGGTGCCATTAAATTTTGAAACGAGTTGAGCCGTCTCGTCCGAGGTCACAGTATTGCCAGCACAACAACAACAACAACAACAACTACTGGCGGCACCTCGCAACCGAAAACCGCGAATACACAGATGCCTGGCTGTCGGTCGCACGCACTCGCCGACACGCTACATAAGCGAGCGTTCACACATCGGTTACGCTCAGTGGATGTGATATCGCTAGGAACGAGGGGGTTCACACACCACAGCGACTACAGCGAATCGTGAGTGATACTCGCGGGCATCGGCTGGAGCGCACCACCGGCAGGCCGTCACGAGCTCTCGAGCAGCGGCGGTGCAAGTGTGCAACGGATCCCGACGGGGATTTTTGTCGTTCCGCATTCGCATTCGCGTACTGTAGTACGACTCCGAACGGCTGTCCTCCCCTCTCCACCAACAAAAACACCGTAGTTTTGCGGCCGTGTGTGTGTGTGTGTGCGCGGGCGCGCGCGCGCGTCGGTGTGAGTAGTTTGTGTGTTGGTGTGTGAGTGAGTTTGTGTGTGTATGGCCCGTCGGTGTGCTTTTGTGTGGTCGGCCTGTCGTACGACAATAATTATATCGCGACGATAATAATAATGTGATGTGCGCGCGGGCGACCTAGTTTCGCGTTACGTACACTTACGTGCCGCCGTCGGTTAAACGACTGTTGTCGTCGCCCAGGTGACTGATATCCGTCCGACACCATAACACACAATAAACGATAATAATAAATAATAATCATTTATAAATAATATTTCACGAACCGACCACCACCGCTGGCCGGTTTTAGTACATTAGTAATTTTGTGTAAACTACTGTCACAGAGGTACCACGCACACTCGCCCGCACCCGCACGACGTTTTTATTTTTATTTTTTTTTTTTTCAATAATTTCATTCGACCCGACGGGAACCCAAACGGGGTGACACTATACATCACGACGTCGCCGGATCGTCGTTGTCCAATTCACCGTTGGTCGTCATGTCCGACGAACGCCATGGCTGCGATGACGACGGCCAGCACGATGAACGCGGTTGTTACGTGCCTTACGGGATCGCGGCCGTCGCGATTGCTGCGAACGCGACTGCCGTGAAAACTGCCAAGTGATAATGGTTTCCACCGAGTCTAGGCAGCCGACCGTCGTGGCCTAGGTTGTTGGTGTGGTGTTGGTCGTTAATTCGGTCGTTATTCTTGTTGCTGCTGTCGTTGCCGTCGCCAATTGTGGTGGTTGTCCGACACGCCGTTCGGCTGTTACCACGACATCGTATTATTGCGATTATTTTCCATCAAATCGCAAATCAACTGCCAAGCTTACCCGGTCGCCCGTTTTTGTCCGTATTCGAATCGCGAGTGAACTACCCGCCGCGCACGATGGCCGACTTGGAAGCCGTGTTGGCCGACGTCAGTTACCTGATGGCCATGGAGAAGAGCAAATGCACGCCGGCGGCCAGAGCCAGCAAGAAAATCGTCTTGCCGGATCCGAGGTAATATGCTCTCGCATGCGCCTACCGTTGAATGTCGATTACTATATAGCATGTACGTTTCCGTCTCGGTGTTGACTTCCTCTGCTCGTTCTTTACTTACATTCAATAAAATGTTGATACATAGATTTCCAATAATTGTTAGTGTGGTAAAATTTACTAGATTGACTTGACGAGCAGTTCACATTGTCTGACATACCCAGGAGTGCTAGATAAATTGTTGCTGTTCGAGTACCTGTCAACATTTGCAAATAACTATTAAAAATATTAAGTCTCGTAGCTTTACAATCTTTATTATAGCAGATGTACATGGCATGTTTAGTTCTAATATTTGTTGTATAAAATTGCAGTCATTAAATTCAAAATGTTTTGAGAGATTATCCCATGATGAAATACCCCCTTTATGAAATTGTAATTAACAGTAGGTAGCTCAGTTCTACTCCATACTATTTATTTATCGTATGGCTTACTCCATACTCAAATATATAAATTATTATAGAATATTGCAGATATTTAAATACTTACTTCTTGGTTGGTATGTTCATATACTTGATAGATATAGAGTAGATACTTGTATAATATATAAACAGGATAAAAAAATTATGAAAATACTTGCTTATTTTAGTAGATAAGTAAAAATTGTCTGTACATTAATTCACTTAGTAAATTTAGAATTTAAACCCGAGTCCAAATATAGCATATACAGATGTGTCATCACTGATAATGTTTCTAATTTCCCCCAAAAGCACAAACCAAATCTAATATCAGTGACATCTGTAATATGGCAATGCATAATATATCAGGACCTGGCTTATTGGATCTATAAAACTGTACAGTAAATTATGTATTAATTGTTGAGTTTGTTTATAAATTTTTAATAACATTGAATAAATTTCCATACAATTGAGAAATTATTAAAAACTTAATAACACTTTTACTGCTCTAAAAATTGAAGAAAAATAAACTTTACTACCCTATTTAAAACATTAACATTTATGAGTATATTAAGAAGAGAACTATCAGAATATTGTAAAAAGAACTAAATAAACTTTGTTTAATGTATTTATAATTTATTTTGACAGAAGCTTGTAATTTGATATAATATATTAAATGAATAATTTTCATCTACTTATTGAATAGATTATTAACATTGGAATAATTGATATATAGTTTAAAAACTCAATAAACTTCATTTGTTTATACTATTTTGAATAATGATATAATATCTTGTTTAAGTACTACATTAATGTGTACTATGCAGATAATATTAGAAAAAACTTGATCAAACATGTCTTATGAATTTAAATAATCTTATACTTTTTAGGTTTAAGCTGTTATAAAGTAAAAATTTCATATAGACAACCAAATATTATTAAGTCAAGTAAAATGTTAAATATCAATTCCTGTATAATATTATTATTTTTTGAATAGTTTTCTTTAATAAATTCTCCTATTTATGTTTTCTTAAATAAAAGTTACTACCATAAAGATATCTTCTAAAATGGACATAATTTATTTATTGTTGTACATATGTTTTTATAGAGTTTGTACAAATGTTAAAATTATGTCCCTTAAGTATTTTAGAGCTTAGCCGATTTCATTTCAATATTAAAGTTATGAAATGCAATTGTCTCTTATATATGAAATTATTTTTAACTTCATTAAACTTAATTTGCAAAAATTAATGTTTTGCTTTTATAGTTTTTTTTATATTTAATGTAAGAAGATAATTTAATAATAGGACATTATTCATTAACATAATTATTTTGCACAGAGCAGAGTATATTTGTGTAATGCTTAAAATGTGTCCAATAGAATTTTAGAACATAGCCGATTTCATTTCAATAGTAAAGTTATGAAATGCAGTTGATTCTTACATTTTATAATTTTAATTAAAATCAAGGTTAAAATGAAAAAAACATAATACTAAATATTTTTTGTAATATTATATATTTTAATGGAGTACTTACTACATTAATTATATTTTTTTCTTTTTTGTTTAAATGTAAATTTTAATTTATTTACTTGATTTGCTAATAAGTAATAATACAAAAGTTGAACTAGTAGATATTATATAGGTACTCTACATTTTAGTTTAAATAATATTACTTATTTGGACATCACACATGTTATCTCTGTCTTACAAATGTATAACATAAAATTTGCAATCAGCAGAACCAACTTTTTATAGTTAGCTTTAATCGAAGAGGAAATTGACTTGTTATCAAATTTAATGTTAAAATCAGTTAAATAGTTATGTAATCTGTTGTTTTATAATATTTCAGTTTTTTAAATGAGTCACGAGTATGTAAATTATTGCAACTTAAAAATCTAAATACAAAATTGATTCTGCTGAACATACTTTTTGTATGTTAAAAAGAAGAGATATTATATTCTCTTAACCATAACTTATTGAAATTATTTTTCTATCTTTATAGCAATTAATGATTTATGTGAAATATCAAAACAATTTTTATTCTATTACAAATGAGAATAAATAGGTACTAGATTTTTGTTAGCCATTATTTTTATATTAATAACAACTTTAATTAGTATATTTTATATAACAAATATTGTTTCTTGTTTTAGTGTTCGAAGTGTTATGCACAAATACCTTGAAAAAAAAGAAGAAGTTAATTTTGATAAAATCTTCAATCAAGTTTTAGGTAATTTATAAAAACAATGTGTCTCACAGTGTTTGTCCACCTACATACCAGCTTCTATTCTATGTTTAACCTACATCTATTCCTCTATTTTGCTAAAAGTTTATATTCATCCAAAATCATGTTTAAAAGTATTAATTAGACAAAAAGTCAATGGCAGGGACAAACACAGAGGATACTTATATTATACATTTATGTATTGTGTTAAATTTCTTATTATTATGCATAATATATATCTTCAATTAATAAACTTAATAATTTCAATATATTATTGCTTTGTATGTTTTAGGTTACTTGTTATTCAAAGATTTCTGTGAACATTTACCTGAAGATGAACAAATACCTGAAATTAACTTTTATGATGAAGTAAGATTTTTAATTAATTTAAATATATACCAATGTATTTACTATATATATTGTTCGGATAAGAAAACAAATTTCTTTAGTCTTAAAAAAAATAATAATGATGATGAATGGATAATTTGTATTTAAAAATGTATTTTATTTAATTTCTATTCAAATAAAATACTTTATTATTTCTTTTTTTTATATTTTGTATTAAATCAACAATTTTCTTAATAACTATTTACGATTTAATTGTAATTGAGTATGATGTACATTGTAGTAATGTATGAGTAATAATTAGCTAAATTAACAAAAACAGTTCTTAAAAATCCAGATATATATGCCAGAGTTAAATTATTTTTTAATCTTTATATACTTCCATTTGCTGGATACAAAACTTTATCACTATTAAAAGCCACCATTATTTGTGATGGCATATGACAGCATAAAGCGAAATAAAAGAAGGCTGGAGGACTGAAGTTTTTTCATCATGAAAATAGGGTGAGCTTTATGGTCAAGTGGAACTGTTAAAAAACAGCCCCTATCATCATCTTTCCCTGTAACTTTAATAAGTGACCTCTGTATACTGTACAGTACTGTAAACACGCCTATTCATATAAATTCATAGCAACTTGACTCTTGCATCTCTATTGAGATTTTTTGTTGTATACACACATTGTTCCTTATATCTGTGGTCTTGCTAAAAACTTATTTGAAAAACATACATGTTTTGATTGTAAATAATTTTTTAGAGTAATTAAGAAATGGAATTATAAATTAGATAGTTAATGCATACTATGGAAGTTATATATTTAATTAACATTTTAATAAATTAATAAAAAAAACATCATGATATTGTATATATTTATTATAGTAATGGGTAATAACCATAATATTATATAAATTATAAAAAAAAATAGTTTAAATTTATTTGTATTATGATATATTATGTACTTTACATTATATGTTAATTATCTAGGTATATACATATTTATACATTGTTTTAAAATTCAATTTTCAATTAAATCAATAAATTAATAATACATAAGATATTGTAAATAACAAACTATATTTTTTAATAGTTATATAAACGTTTCTTTTTCTCAAATAGAGATCTATATGCTAAACACTAAGGTGTATTATTTTATAGTAATTATTTTTCAGTTTATTACCAAAATGCCCGGTGATCTTTTATTTCAATTTAATTAATTATGTTTTAAGAAATTAAAATAAAAACATATGTTTAACATTCTAAGAGTTGCATTATATTATTATTATTATTTTTCAGATCAAAAGGTATGAAAAATTAGAATCGGTGGACGAGAGAAGAAAATTAGCTAGAGATATTTATGATAATTATATCATGAAAGAACTTTTGTCACATACTCATGTAAGTAAAAATGATTTTATAGTCGATTTAGGAGATTGTTTAAACAATATTAACAATTAATAAATATAATAACACAGTCTTTATACTTATACATCTTGGTTTTAACCTTTCTCTCCAATGCTAATCAAACAATTTATCATTTTATTATACTAATTGCTAAATACTTTTTCTTTCCTCCCAGTTCTCAATAAAGATATCATAACCTATTTTTACTTCTTTTAAATTAAAATTCAAATTATATTCATCACATAAATTGTACAAACTATTAACTAATAATTGTGACTTAAAGTAATTTCTCTGTTTAAATGTAATGGTTATTATTCAAAATTTCATTTAAAATGTTTTTACATTGGTTTTAATTATTTTTTAGAACTATCCCAAAGATGCAGTCGCTCATGTTCAAAAATATTTGATGAAAAATGAAGTGCCTGTTAATTTATTTGAAGTATGTAAACTGTCCATAAAAAAGTTTTTTTACTTAATTATATATTTTTAATTTTTAGCCTTATATTAAAGTAATATTCAATCATCTTCGGGAAGAACCTTTTAAAAAATTTCTAGAAAGGTATGAAAATTTTTTATTTATTTTGTAAATCTATTTTATAACATAGTAACACCTATATTAATAATATTCAATATAAATTTTTTTTATTAGTGATAAATATACTAGATTTTGTCAATGGAAAAATTTAGAACTTAATATTTCTGTAAGTAATTTAATTTGGTATGTATGTATTACATATTTATTTAAAATTCTAAACAATATTTTTTTTATTTCAGCTCACCATGAACGATTTTAGTGTTCACCGTATAATTGGTAGAGGTGGTTTTGGTGAAGTTTATGGTTGTCGAAAAGCTGATACTGGCAAGATGTATGCTATGAAATGTCTTGATAAGAAACGAATAAAAATGAAACAAGGTGAAACCCTTGCCTTAAATGAACGTATTATGTTGTCTCTAGTCAGTACAGGGGTAAATAAAAGTGTATTTATTTTTACTTGCAATTGTTTTAATAATTTATTATTTAACTTGGTTTATAGGTAGACTGTCCTTTTATTGTCTGTATGACGTATGCATTTCATACACCAGATAAGCTTTGTTTCATATTAGACCTAATGCATGGTGGTGATTTACATTATCATTTAGCACAACATGGTGTATTTAATGAACTTGATATGAAGTTCTATGCTGCTGAAGTAATTTTAGGTAAATATAATATAAATTTGTTAAATATTTATATATACGGTAGATTTCGTTATGTTGAATCTCGAGGGAAACAGGAAAAAGTTTAAGATGACGAATTTTTTTAAAAAATTTAAAAATAATAATTCATGTATGAATAATAAATAAATCAAATTCTAATAAATATAAAATACTAAATTAATTTTAATATTTTATTTTTAAATAATTTAATTTTATCTTTCTGTTTATTAATTAATGATAATGTATTTGGTGGAATATTGAATTCATTGGCAATTTCACATTTTTTACAGTCACCTTCTTCAACTAGCTGTATTCTACAAACTTTGTCCAAAATTGAAAGGATATTTAATTTACGCTTCTTTTCCATTTCACTACGAACGAATAAAAATGCAACTACCAATGCGCCAAATTAAAATCACTATACTGAATATACTGCAAAATTTTCTATTCTTACCATAATAAAAATATTTGTGTAGTTGAGATAACGAAAAACAATTAATTTTATATCAAGTTGTCAAGAGCAAAACGCTATTAAGTATAATGGTAGTTTCAAGGGGAAATCAATGTTGTTTGAGATAATAAAAAATTCGATATAGCGACGTTTGGCATAATAGGAATCTACTGTATTGTACAAAACACTAATTTTTCTCAATAAAGTTTTGTGGTTTTTTTTTCTTACAGTAAATCTTCAAAATTAATCTAGGAAATTAGGATTTTATGTTTGAAAATCACACTATACTTATTTATTAACAAGTATTTTTCTTTATAATTAGGCTTAGAGCATATGCACCGAAGATTTATTGTCTATAGGGACTTAAAACCAGCCAACATACTTTTAGATGAGTATGGACATGTACGAATATCAGATTTAGGTTTAGCATGTGACTTTTCTAAAAAGAAACCACATGCTAGCGTGTAAGTTAAATAAAATTGACTGTGTTGAATATGAAAATTGTAATATATATTTTATAATTAGGGGAACGCATGGTTACATGGCACCAGAAGTGTTATCAAAGGGAACAGCTTATGACTCAAGTGCAGATTGGTTTTCTTTTGGTTGTATGTTATACAAACTACTTAAGGGTCACAGTCCATTTAGACAACATAAAACCAAGGACAAACATGAGATTGATCGAATGACCCTAACAATGGTATATTTTTCAATTTTTAAGCTTTTTAATTGTTATAAAATTAGCTATTATATTTTTCCTTAAAGTTATTAAGGCCATAAATTAATAATATTACACCTATTTATTGTTTTTAAATTTAATTAATTTCAAGCATGCCTTTAATGCATTTATAAACACATTAAAATAATTAAGTTATGAACTATTATTTATAATATAATAAAATATGTATTTGTTAATTTTGTTAATTCAAATTAACAAAAACAGTTTATGTTGCAGAATGTAGAACTTCCAGATTCTTTTTCAAAAAGTTTAAAAGATCTTTTAGAAGGGCTTTTACAACGTGATATAAATGAAAGAATTGGGTGTCGAGGAAGGGGGTAAAATAATTGTTAACATTTATCATTATTAAGTATAATTTTTTTTATTAATTTAATTTTTTTTTTTAGGTCAGATGAATTAAAAGAACATCCATTTTTTGCGGGACTTGATTGGCAACAAGTATACATGCAAAAATATACACCACCTCTTATACCTCCAAGAGGAGAAGTTAATGCTGCTGATGCATTTGATATTGGTTCATTTGATGAAGAAGATACAAAAGGCATTAAAGTAAATTAAAATTTATCTTATTCTAATATGTGAAGAGTTGTATTGATAATAACTGTTTTTTGATACTTATAAATAATAGTTAACTGATGCTGATCAAGAACTGTATAAGAACTTTTCTATAACTATATCTGAAAGATGGCAAAATGAAGTTGCTGAAACAGTATTTGAAACAGTAAATTCTGAAGCTGATAAAGCTGATCAAAAAAGAAAGTCTAGGCAAAAAAAATTTAATGAACACAATGAAGAAGGTATATTTATAAAATAAAAAAATAATATATAACAAATTAGATAAACGTAATCTTAATTTGTTTTCTTTAGAATCCGATTGTATTCTTCATGGATACATAAAAAAATTAGGAGGACCATTTGCTTCTGCTTGGCAAACAAGGTATGCTAAACTATACCCTAACCGGTTGGAGTTACATTCAGATTCAGGTTCAGTAAAAACTGAAGTTATCACATTAGACCAAGTATTAGAAGTCAGTCCTGAGTTAGTAATTGTTAAAAATGAGCAATGTATTGTATTACGCATGAAAGATGGAAAAGATGGCAAACTAGTTCTTACCAATAGTGTAAGTCTTTACATTTGTAACTTGAATTCATTTTTCCCTCATAATCTTTATATTATATTATTTATAATTTATTTTAAATTTCAACTATAGGATGAAATTGGTTTAAAAGAATGGGCATTGTCTTTACGCTCTACCCATAAATCCACACATGATCTGTTAAAAAAATTGAAAAAACCAGGAAAAATGTTCATTCAAGAAGAAGCTGATCCTCTATCATCTACTACAAACACCAATGGAAATTAGTTACATAATAAGGTATTAGGTTAACAAATCTCTTTGATGAATCTCAATGCTTCTCTTTGAATTAAATTAAAAGTTCTGCTTTATCCATCCCTTTTCTCAGTTTCCAGTTTTTTGTTGACTACCCATGTTTTATTTGCTAAGGTTAGTGTAACACTACTATATAAGACTGTGGTATTTCATTATTTTTTGTCATTTTATTGAGATGGATAGTTTAGATCAATGTAATAAAATACTATTTTTTATACATTTTATAATTTTTTAGTACAATTTTTTCTAATACATACATTTTTGTGCATAAAGACCTTAAAAAAAAAGAAGCTCATGACATATGAAGTATTTCTGATATTTGGTGCCATAAAATCTATAATTTTAATCTACAATAATGTATTGTATTTTCTATTGTACATACATATTTTTTAATTTTCTTTTATTCAAGCTAGTAAATCATTTGAGTTGAGTATTGTGAATCTAATAGATTGTTGATGACTAAATATTTTCATGCATTGATTTAAAATTACATTTTCTAAATTTAATACTGTTCCAAAACAAATTATTTGTGTGAAATATCTTAAGTATGTATAAGATAATATTATATTTTACTGTTTGAATTTTTTATTTAAAGTTATTGTCGTTATGCAATAAAAGATATTTCTTGTTACTTTTTCAAAAATAATCTAGAAATTCTAAAATGTTTTAAAATTCAGTTTTTTAGAAAAATAACAGAAATTATGGTAATTGATTATAATAATATATAGATTTCATTATTTTGTATTAATTATTGAATAGTCAAGAAAAAAAGATGATTCTTTGATATTGACAGAGAGGAGAAGTTTTTATGTTGAATATAATAACCAAACATTGGTGTATTTTGTAGTTTGAATTGAATGAAAATCATACTATATGTTGTAAATTGACAACCTTGTAGAACTTTTCAGTTGTAAATATTGTCTGTTTAGTTTTAACTTCACTTAACCAATTCAAGCTAATTTCCTAAAGTAAATAAAATGGTAAGCAATTTTTATGAATAATATTCTTTTTTCAATTTGCAATTAAATATGCAAGTTCTGTTAGCTATGTAATTCAATTTGTTTATCAATATCTTCAAATGCATTTTGACTGAATCAACATCATGTCTAGTCAGTAAATAATCTAATTGTGGTTTCTTCATTAACATATATCATTACAAATTGGAATACATCATAGTGGTTTTGATATTAAGTATCTGCTTTTTGGCTCTCTATTGAAGTCATGCAATTGTATTTATAACAAGACTGATAATTTCAATGTGTTAAAACAAAAAAAAAAATCATTTAATTTTCATCAATATTTTGATCACTGTCAACTTTTAGGACTTAATTTTTCACTTTATTTGCACCTCATAAATGATATGTAATAATATGAATAGAATGAAATATTTTACTTCAAAAATAAGCCTTATCAATGTTAAAAATATGACTTAAATTTACAAATTTCTCATGCCAACTAATTTATAATTTTTTTTAATGTCGACAATCAATATATATATATATATATATGTATATGTATATATATATATATATCTATTACAATATTGTGGCCAACAAAATTTGTAAATACATTTTAATTTTAAAAATTCTGCATCATGTTATTAAAACTTTGTAAATATTATATTATATATCTTATATAGTCTAGAAGAGTAAGTAATTAGTAATTATCAATTTAAATATTGAATAAATATTATATAGGCCTAATTAGGTTTAATGTGAAATAATAAATTGCTTTTAAATTACTATTTTATCCAATATGTTTTACATTATTACTATTGTTTTTGTTTTTTTTTTTTTTATTCACATCTAGACAATGTACACAGTTTGTCATCACATCAAATTAAATCAATTATAATCTCAATATAATATTTAAATTTTAATGACCATTAGAGAGAGAAGAGAATAATATATTTAAATATAACATACAGTTTAATTGTTAATATTTAAATCTTCTACCAATTTATTGTTCTTTTTATTGTTATTTAATTTAAATAAATAAATAAAAAGTATTATTTTTATTGTTAATCCATTTAAATTTTTTATATCTTTTGTTACTTTATTTATTTATTTTATTGTATTATTATTTATATTTATTTATTATTATTTTGTTATGATGTATATTATTTATTAATTTAACCTAGTCTTTAAAACTGTGAACATTACATCTTTTATTGTTTAAATTAGTATTGCAATTCCATTGTAATAAATTACACAATTAACATCGTGTATACACATTTCAATTTAATGAATATTGTAATTTTTAGATACAATATATATATATATATATATATATATATATATATATCTAATATAATGTTACATATGATTTAATTAGGCGTGATTGCTTTTATATCAAATTATAAGATTGTATGAAAATATAGATTAGAATTTAATATATATATATATATATATATATATATGACTTGACTATCCAGTTATATATAATTATTGTTTAGAGTTTAAAATTTAAAAAAAAAATGTATCAAAGTGTAATGCAATAAATCCCATTAAATGTACACATGTAAAATGTATTTTAGGGAATTTTTATCGACCTAACCTTTGATCTTCTGCTATAGTGCTATGTTTGTATTAGATACTTGTTTTGTGCAAGTAATGTATTTTATTCGATCGCAGCTTGGAATTGTTCCAAATATTTGCTCGTTTTTGGAAATGTTCTAAACTTTCACAGGTATTTCCAAAATCCTAATGTCTTTGGAACTACTCCAATAGCTAACATATTTATAGACTTATTGTATGAGACCAAGTAAAAATGCCACAACGCTATCAAAATGAATTTAACATTGCTAGTAGATTTTTGAATGATCTTGCCAGTATATTTAAATATACGACTGTAACTAATAAAGAAAAATAATACCTGTCTTCTAAGGTTTTTTTAAAATCTTCATCCTAAACTTACAAATGGAAAATTCCTATTTAAAATACTTCTATACTCAATACTTTTTTTTTAATTTGAACATGATCTTAACAATAAAATAAAAAAATATAATCGCCGGATTATTATTGAATTTTTTAATTAGTTGATTTGCTGAATGATTATTAAAATTTTATCGTTATAAATTATAATTCTTTAATAAATAATGATTCTCTAAATTATTTACTTTTGATTTGAATAAAAAAAAGAATGTAAACCGTTGTGACTTAATTTTAAACTATAATAAATACAATAAGTATAATTCCTGCTTAGTACTAAATATTATTTTTACTGAAGTACTTTAATTCATGGGTGGATAGGCTTATCGGGAAACCGGGTATTACCTGGTGAACCCCACTCTGTATTTGGACGATGGAACCCTTTGCCCCTTTTTATCGTTTGATGCAATGACTCATTAATATTAAAAAAATATTATAACAGTCTAGCCATGTAATCTTATATCTATGATGTTTTACAAAAACATTTTTTGTAGGCCCGCATCCAGCCAAATATTGTGTTATGAATTGTTTGTAAAATATAATTTATACACAAGTACATATTGTGGCCTCTATTTTGCATATAAATATATGCTTTATTCATCATTCAAGTAGAATGTGAATATGCGTTGTATAAATAAAAATTTGTCAAAAATCATTTAAGAAATACTATAAGTCAGAATGTATTAGAAAGTCTATTAATGAATATTGAGATATTCTCAACAAAATTGATTCTGAACAAATAATTAATTGTTTAGGAACTAAGAGCCCAGTATTTGGTAAATTGTTTTATTTCATATAATAATATACCTGAGACTTTTTTTCATGTAGGGACCCTTTTTTAAAATTTCCCGGTAAGCCAAAAATGGCCTATCCACCCATGCTTTAATTTATTTAATATATATAATGAAGTTTTTTAAAAATTAAAGATTTAACTTTTTAATAGAAAGTGAACAAATTTACTGCAATAGATTTCTTTATTCTATGAATCATATTTTTTTTCTTTTATAATAAATATCTTAATTGTCACATTTGTTTATCTAAATATATAAAAATGAATGTTTGTATGTCATTTATATATTCCTAAACCGCTGAACCAATTTTGGAGAAAAACATAAGACTACTTTTTGTCACGAAAATAATTCTTGAAGGGGATGAAAATTTGTATACATTGAAAAATTATAGAAAAACTCTAATTTAACCTGTTTATTTATAGTGTTGCCATTGGTTATATATTTTATTACTATTATAATTAGTAGATATATGGATTATACATTTTTTTACAAATAAATTTATAAAAAAACAAATATTTGGCACAGACCACCATCCTGATGTTTTTCATGTTTTAGGTTCTGATTTCACTTATTTTACAAATCTTGAGGGGTCATTAATCCACTGCAGGTGTATTGTCTACTTGATAATATACTGCTCGCATATTGTTCGGGATCTGACCCAATCGAATTATCTACCTATGTTGTTTATTTGCATGTAAATTACCTAAGATTAATCTTAACTTAATCTTTGGCTTAAGTAACGTTAGGCAGGGCAGCTATTTGTTATATAATCACCATTGTATAAAAAAAACTTCCAGAACTTTTGGAACATAATAGGTAATGATTGAAGTAGATACCATGGTTCATGAACCACCTACCTCACGAGTAGTAGATTATGGATGAAAGTTGATACAATATTCATTTATAAATATATAAATTTTTCTATAGTCGAACACTCATTAAATATTTTAATCCTGATTTTTTATCATGTATAAGCACTGTAATTTTTTTTTATGATAAACCACTGGCGAATATTAATGTCTTTTAGTTTTCATTATAATAAAATTCACATGGTTTCTTATAATATCTACAATAAACATGGCTGATGTCACTCATCAATAATTGTTATTAAAAAGAAAAAAAATACCCTTATACAACATTGCTGACCAAATAAAAAAAAATTAATTTAGTCACCAAGATAGAACACAAAATACACCATTTTATTAGTTAATTAATTTTAATTTAGTACATTTTATGTTACTAATAATTAGTATTTTATAATTTCTAACAAAAAAAACTGACATCAATTGATGATTTGTAAAAAAAATCTATCACAGAATGTTTCAATTTTTTAGTCAATAATTTTAAACGGAACAAATTATACTTTCAAAAGGAATTTGAATTTGAATGAAATAAAAAAAGAACTGTAATAAGTATATCAATTGAATATTATGAATATTATCAATTTTTAGTAAAATATACATAAAATTGTAATGAAACTTACACTAAAAATGTATGCAATTTGGTAATATATTAAATACTTATACAAATCAATAATATGAAATGTACACATAGGTTAATCTAATTAATTTAATAAGGCCAAGTTTAATTAAACAGGTAAAATGTACAACAAATATTTTTATCCAAATTTTCCTTATAGTAAGATATAAACTAAAATTTAATTCCTATTACAAAAAGTAAATAAATATAAAATAAAAGTTTATTATTGAATGAAAAATTAAAATTATGCTGTTGACAAAAAAAAAAGTACATACATTTGTAGATAAAATTATTTACTTTTCCTCACACCATTCATTTTCTTTACGTACTTGATCCTCCTCTGCAGCTGTGAAATCATTTTTGATGTTGAAGGTTTTCCTTATTTCTTCTGGTGTTTTACCTTTAATCATATTGGCAACTGTCTTGCAAGTAACATCTAACAAACCTTTGATGTCCAAATAGTTGGCGGCCAATATAAGTTCAAATAGTGTACCTTGATCTACCTTCAAAAAATCCGCATCCCAGCTGGATATATCGTCAGTGCGCTTTTCACGTCCTTCATCGTCTTCGGCAGGTGGTGGGTCGTCTTTATGGTACGTTGCCCACTGGATGACTTTTTTCAATATGCCAGCGTTCACATTTGGCAATGGGACGATCTCCTCATCTTCATCTTCCAAGCCCAAATCTTCGACCATAGTTTTGATGGTTACCGAAGCTTTAGCAATCTCAAAGTCGACTTGAAACACTTCTCCATCCGAACTCTGCAGTTTTATCATAGGCATCTTGTATTGACGAGATGTATCTACCAGCGGATGAAAATACAGTCGAGAAGAACAAAAACAATTAAATTATAACAGTTGACAAACAAATATTAATATTTGATAAGGCGCAACCGAAAATAAAATTGTGTATGACAGTCGAATCAGTTGGAAATAATATGTAAAGTAACAATTGTTAAGTGGAAAGTGCTTGACGGATTGGAGCTTGACGCTTGTAGCTATGTTTTGGTCAAACTGCAAACACTGAAAAGTTATATATGGTAATTTACTAATGTGAATAGGAATGAATTGGGATTTGGGTCTTGGGTACCGTACTAACTACAACCGTGGTATTGGAATATGGATAAATAAAAAATTAAAATACAGTGTGTCCAACGTGATTTTACCAGAAATGTTAATGGTTGACATCACGATTTAAGATTACAGGTTACTTAACAGAGCAATAATTTTGATGTACACTAAAATCTTCGGTTAACGCCTGTGAGAAGGGCATCTATTTAGTGCTCAAACGAAAAATAAAGTAGTTAAATAGTGTACATTTTTATGATATATTTATATATATATATTTAATTCGATTTATGTATTATTAATTATACAGCTGGTTTTTGGGGAACACTTTTGAGACCATTTTCAATGGAGTGTTGACTGTTGAGTAACCTGTATATATTTAATCGTGGTCCACGTCTATTCTGCTCCGACCCCCAGTGTTGGCGAAGTAAAAAACCACATACTATATTATAATTTAAAGTATAAATATTTTAGTCCATTTCCGACGGTCTCCGTCATGGAATAAGAAATAAGAATATAAATAATATAGTATGCGTAACAAACTACTAATTGCATAGACACTAATGCTTAACTCACAACTTAAAAAAAAAAATAAATAAATAAATAAATAATAATTACAATCTACAGTCTACAAGATTGATTAGATTATTTGGATTTGAAACATTTAAAATATCCCTCGATTTTCTATGCTACACCACCTCAAATAGGTCACAAGGTATATTGATATACCAGGTTAAAAGTATAGACTATACCCGTTATAATCTAAAAAAACGGAAAATCCAAAAAAAATAGTGGTAGTGAATTAACGGAAAAGGTCCAAAAAAAGGAATTGAGAACAATTTACACCAATCCAAACATTTAAAACAGGGAAAATGTTTTTAGAATACTGTTTCGGATCCCGCAGAATATTGGCAAGTGTACTTACCCTACTAAGCTATGATAACCAATGATCGAAACGTGCATATTCAGTTAATTAACATAACACATAATATTCATAATGTATACAAATTTCAAAATGTTAGAACTTAAAAACTAAGTTCGCCGCCCAAAATATCTAATTTTACATCATTCTCAGCGTAAAAAAATTTGGATAACTGCGTGAACGCTAAACTAGATTTATACCAATATGTCATAATAATTATATAATATATTAAATAAATAAGCAATAACTACAAGTATAATCTATACTTAGATAATGTATAATATAGATAACATATAATATCAGGTTAGTTACCATTTAAAATTCAAGAACGGCTTGACTGATTTTCATGATTTTTGATTTGTTGAATTCGTCTCCGCCCCAAATAGAATAACTATTAAAATATATCGGATAGATTTATCCTGAAGTGTCCTGAGTGACTGATTCATAGTCAACGGAGAACTGAACCTATAGCGTTGTCGATTTGAAATTTTGATGGTAGATAACCGTGCACTAAAAAAGAATTTTCCAAAATTCTCATTTTAAAGAAGTGTTCACACAACAATTACGATATTCGCGATGGAAAGCGAAAATTATTTTTGTTTATTAATGGTTGCCATTGGTTACAACTTACAGATTATAATGGTAATAGCAGAAATAAATCATAGAAATTAGTATTTTTTTTTTTATATATAAAATATAATTGCTATTGGGTAATGGGGCAGATTTGGTAAACGTATACATCAAATTGTCGCGTTTACGGATTCGAAATAATAAATTATATCATATGTGAGTTGAATATACATTGTCATTTTTTAAGGACAAAGTACGATTGCTATTGATTAAAGTTAATACATTTATATATATAAATGAATGTTTGTCTGTATATCCTTTATGCACTCCTATACTATTTATCCAATTGCTATGAAACTTTTGGAAGTTGTTGAGTACACCCTCGCGAAGGTTTTTGGCATATATAACATTCTATCCTACCTACATATTGTACGCTAAAAATGTTAGGAAAACTGAAAGTGCTATTTTTAATGGGATACATGGCTTAAATATACAAAGTTATTGCAATAGTACCCAACTATATTATTTTATTACGTTAAGGAATTAAAATGGCAGCATAAGAAGACGACCTTATACCTATAATGTCTATACTTAAGATATGGACTGTACCCTTACACTGCCATTTTATTTTGTTTGATAACAATATAGGCTATGTGCAATAACCTTAAATATTTAAGTCTATATATATATAATCTCCGTTTATTTAGGCCGGTATCACATTTGCAGAATATTCAGAATTTCTGTACGGAAAAAAAAATGCTATATGACGCGATTATTCCGCAGGATTTATTTCCTCAGTGGATACAGAAATAAATCCTAACATGTTATTTTGGGTTACACATGTCATATTTGTCGTGGAATCGTAGTATTTTATTTTATTCATCATTTGATTATAGATTCTTCAACGAGAGTCATCATCATATTAGACGTTGAATTATTAATTTCTGAAGTGCAATCAAATCCATGTTTATGAGATTTGAGCGACAAGGAATACAGTAATCGGGAAGTAAAAAAAAACATGGAATCAAATAGCACAAAATATGTTTTCCGATTGGGAAACAATACAACTCGGCGAACGATAAGAAAAACGTAAGTAAATCATTTTAATTTTCAATATCATACGGAATACACTATTTATGAACACGATATTTGTACCTAATTCATAAGTCAAATTTTTAACACCATCACTATGTATCTACTCTAAATAATTATAAAAGTCTTAACTCTTAACTTTTAATTATAAATATTATAATAATAATATGATATTATTAAATTATTAATTATATTAACTTGTAATAAAAACTTCTCAATTTAAAAATAATTAAATCCTGTTATTTTGCCACGGAGCACTTCCAACTTCACTTAAAAATTACTGGGAAAATTGATCCCTAACCTCTTTCCCAACTAAACTTCTAGATGCAGTTCCTCGTGGTTCAATAGCTAATATGTTATCGCAGTTTAAAGTATCTTCAAATGTAAATCCGTCTCTTCGTCGTATATAATTATGGACAGTTCTTGCTGCTTGAACAATAATGTGAATAAAAATAATAATAAAAATAACGTCAAAAATTTAACATCTACATTAACTGATGACTCAAACGATGGTTTTTACTGTGCAAAAAAGTAAACGACACTTATCAAGCTCTTCTTCCACGTCAACCTTAACTAAAAATAAAAATAAAAAGTTATTTAAAACCACTAATCGATTTGAACTCCTTAGTCCAGGTGAACCGCCCGTAGAAAGCTCATTGAATGATTTATTCGTTCACAATAATAGTCGTAATGATACACAAAAACCTCCTCTTCCTATTTGTGTACGAGGTGTGATTGAATTTACAGAAGTGTGTACAGAACTTATAGACCTTATTGGTGTGGACAACTTTTTTTGTAAATCTTCTGCAGACCGGTTAAAAATTCAAACGGCCAACCCAGACTCATATAGAACTCTCGTCCAATATTTAAAAAAAGAAAAAACTGAATACCATACCTATCAACTTAAGGAAGATAAACCGATCCGCGTTGTTATCCGAAATCTCCATCCTACAACTAGGACTGAATTAATTAAGGATGAACTGGAAGTTCGCCTTTTCGAAGTCAGACGCGTAACAAATGTTCTCCATAGAATCACCAAGATACAATTACCTCTTTTCTTTGTTGATTTAGAACCAACCTCTAAGTCAAGTGAAATATTTCAACTCTCCTTGTTATTACATACAAAAGTTAAAATTGAAGAGCCATACAAGCCAATTTATTACTTTATTACACAATTGTAGTAGTAAATAGTTACATTAGTATAAAATAAAACTCAGTAATAACCAATATATTATTTAAAACAATTTTTAAAATAAAACAACTTAAAAATAAAAATGTTCAATTAATTTATAACTTCATAACTTTTCGTAAACTTTTTTGCGACATTGTTTTGATGTAAATGATTTAATAATATCGTAATCAAATCCATATTATTATAATATGAATTTTTAATATTTTTCATTGAAAATAGCATTTGATTTCGTTGAAAATGAATTCGGAATATTAGCAAATCGACTTCATGTATTCCACAGTCATGTGCACAAGCAAAAAGAATCGTTTTCGACTGCTTGTATAGTCCCCGAAAACTGCGCAAACTTGTCATCCACACGTTCCAGAATAATTGTGCAGTTCACCTGCGCAGTCCGACCTCACGGCAAACCGTATCGTGTATGGCTAGCTTGAAGGAACCAACTATGTAGATTCATTCTCCTCCCCCCTCCCCCTTAGAAAAATGCTGATCAATAAAATAGAAACATAATAGACAAAAAAAAAAAAAAAAATACAAACATATGATTGTAAAATCAATGCATCTATCGCATTCATTCTTCGCTCAAATTCTAAACTACATTTTAATAAAACGAATACATCCATTGCTTCAAAAATCCTGTCCCGTTTTGGAAATAATGCATCATTTTTGTTCATTTTGGTATATATCATTAATGGACTAAGGATTAATCTATTCTGTGTACATATAATATAAATTATGTTTAATTAATAATAAATGTAATAATATAACAGTTAAAAATATTAAATTTTAATATATTTAATATATTATTATGGCTGCATTATTTTCGCTCGGTTTGCTCGGGCTACATTGTTTTTGTTATAGCTAGAATGGAAAGAATCCCGTCCCATCCTGAGTTTTAGTATTACCCTATTATACATATTAAATTGCAGTTGAATGCATCGTTAAATAGCCAAGTGGGGTGGATGAGTATATATTTATCATGAAAAAAAATATAAAGTAGTCAAGGTTGTTAGAATTTCTATAATTTAAAAATATTTGTTTATCTTAAGACCTTAAATGATGAAAATAGATATCCCTTATCATTTATCTATTGACTAACAAAGTTCTGAGTTTCTGAGTTAATCATAGTAATTAGTATATTAATATTGTATATAATAAATTAATTATTTTATAACTTTGTATATTGTATTAGATATTGTTTACGAAATTTTGTGTTCAACTAATAAAAAGTTTAACATTTAAATTCCTAAATTATAAACGCTCGATGTTTTTTGTTTAAAGATAATCATTTTTTTTTTTGTACAAAATTGTATTTGATGTAATCACTACTAATCAGTAATATTAAGATACAATTAATATACTGTAGTGACTATACTCATTTAATTTTTATTTATTTACATTGAATTGGAAATGTCTTCTTCAGATATTGGTAAACATATTATTGTATATTTTTTTAAATATAAAGGCAATCGCTATTATTGTAGATTTTATGTACAATGTACACACTACATTAACAGTTGAATAATAAAGTATATTTGATGACTTATAAATTGTTTTTGATGTTTAAGTATTTTTAGATGACAACAGTATAGTGCTAAATGATTTGCCAAATGATACTGAAGCAGCCATAAGGTATATTAAGACATTATTACCAGTTACTCTAAAGGATACATTAAAATACCCACCGATTGTATTTATTCACCAACTATATGATATAGTACATAATAAGACATTGATTAATAAAGAACTGGTTAGTAAATTTATTTTAAATCTTTGTTTATTATAGAAAAATGTATCATTTTAATTTCATCCATAGGAAATATTAAGAAAGCAGTGCAAGATACAAAAACTCATAATTGGAACTTCTGATTCTTCTTCAGCCTTAATATTATATGAAGATTATGTTAAATACACTTTAAACATTTATCCAGAAAATTGTTGTGTTAAAAAATTTTTAAACATTATTTTACCTTCAATAAAATCATTTGGAGTAGAAAAATGTATATTGCTACAAAAATTTAAATTACAGCAATATGAATTGACGTAACTAAATAAATTAAATTTATGTTTCGTTATTTTAGTTATAAACAATTATATTTATTTTAGAGAATTAATCAACTGTGGACTTTTATTGATTAGAAATCAAGAAAGTTATTGGATATCTTTTCCATCATCTGGTAACTTTATAAAGCATTACATTGAAGGTCGAAAATATATTATTCAAATAATCAAACGGAGAAAATTTCAAGAGATATTAGAAAATGTAAGTTGTTTTAATTTGTTTGAAAGTATTAAATAAATTGTCTACTATTATTTTAGTCTCCAGTGTAACACCATAATCTTTCCATTCTACCTAATTCTCAACTTGGAACCACTCTATTCACTCTACAATACAATAAATGTACGGAGTAATAGGTACCATATCCTACTTATTAAAAAAAAAAAATTATATTTTACAAGTGCCTTCCTTGATGTTTCACTAGGCCTACTTTTTAAAATAAAAAAACCTCTAACCACACATGAAACACCACTACATTCAAATCTTAAGATGAAATTTGTTCAAGAAAAATCAAAACTATTTTATAAATGTTTTCATAGCATTTTCACTACCCACTTGTAAAAAATTTAGGAGTCTTTAGGATTCCTGATAATTCCCCAAGACGTCATAAACATATACGAAGTTGTGACCTATCAGATATATGACTTAAAAACCAATATTCCCCAAATAAAAAAAAAAATTCAATTTTAATCCATACTATAGGTATTTAAATTAGGTAATGTCATCAATGGGTTGCTAATTCTGTCAAATGCTTTATGTACAATTTACCTAAATAATTTTTAAATAAATTCTCTTCTTATTCCTACAAACAAACTAAATATCTTGTAAAAAAAAAAAATAATATTAATTTATTGTTAATTTTATTTTTGTTTTATGCAATTTATATTTAAATAAGTTTTTTAGTTAAATTTTATAGTGATATCACAAGGATTAAAATACTAGTTTAAATAATGACTTATTGATGGGGCGTCAAGGTATATTCATTTTACAGGATTAAATATATAACAATTAATCATAAGAACCACTCAATTTTGAGTAAAGATTTTAATGCTCTAAAAAAAAATAGTCTATAGTTATATACTCTGTTCAGCAAGGAAAGACCATGTAGCAGAGAGATAAAAATTCGTTCATTATGGTAGTATAATGTTGAGATTGAGAAATAAAGTTAATTCTTCAAAATTTCTCACTTTTTAAGTTTAATTTAATCTAGACACATTACAGTGGTAGATACAATGGAGGTAAAGAGATGTTTGCCCCCTTCATAGGCTGTAATTAGTATAGGAGAAATAATGCAAATAATTAGCCTTCAATACAAGTTAAAAAAATTGTATTTACATTTTTGTGAATCCCCCTTTCCCTAGAAAACTTCAGGATCCGCTACTGCACATATAGTTATTAAAGAAACAATATTAGTTGTTACCTTCATCACAATACAACAATGTTTATGAAGTTTCGACTAATGTTTTTTTTTTATTTTTTTTGTCATCAAGTTTTGAAGCAGAAAAAGTATCTTAACTTTAAGGATGGTTTCTTGTAAAAAGTGTTAGTTGGTTTTTTAAGGCATTAAGAATAAAAAGTTCTTAGTACTTTCTTACTTATAAAAAAAAAACTAACAAAAATTAGCCGGAAAACAAGAATATTCACAAATACCTATTTATAATTAAATTGATTTTGTTTTTTGTTGTGATTCATAAAGAATATCTAAAATTTAAAATATTCATCAAAGATGTAAATTACCATTTTCTTTACATATATAATTTTCAAAATAGTTTAGCTCTTTAAAGACCTTTTAAATGTTCTACTTTTTTTTTTATTTATATTTTTAAAGGTTTTGGCTTTTAGGTACAAATCTTAAAATTTAAATACAAGGTTTTCATAAGTTATTATTTCAGCAGTTAATAAATATTGAAAATACACGGATAGTCATAATTATTCTTTTATAAGCACTTCAAATTTTAACAAAATATGATAATCAAACTTAGAATTATAATTGGAACTATTTTGTTATAAATCCAAAATAATTGTGAAAATGTAAAATATTATACTTAAACTTTTACTATCATTTTTTACACACTTTGAAATTTTCATAATATTTAAATTGACTTTAAATTTTTTGAACTTTGTATAAATAACTGATTGCAGTTGTTACTGCATAAGTCTTAAATTATCATATTATTTTATTAGATTTAAAAAAAATAGGTATAATTTCAAAAGTATTCTTAAAATTAGGATATTCATACAGATATGTATACTAAATCCAGAATTGATGGCATCCCTATTTATAAGATAATCCTATGTTTACTTCAGGAAATTGTTTTTGAAACATCTTAGATGAATATTGCAAGTTTTTTTAAATATGCAAATATAATACATTAATATATAATATAAATTTTATATTTATCATTTTAGGACTTAGAAGTTCGATGTGCTAATGTATCAAAAATAAAAGAATTCGGTTTTAAATACTTTTTACATGATATTAAAGGATCAGAAGATATAATAACGTAATATAATCTATAAACAATATATAAATAATAAGTATTTTATTAATGAACATATATTTAATACTTAGAATGAATACAACATCAGGATGTCTTTTAAGAATTGCTTAATCAATTGTTCTTATGAATGGAATCATTTTACACAATATATTATAAGGTATTGTATAAAAAAATAAAAAATAATACAGATGAAACAGGTTATTTAATAATTTATTTAAAAATTCAATATTACTTATTAACACTTATTTAATCCAACTCTATCTCTTGGTATAAGCCTCAGGTCTGATCCATGTTTTAGAAAAACAACACCTGCGGTCTGTTGTGGATTTATACCAATCCCGTCATCTGTAATGATGGCAGATGTTTCAGGTGATACTTTGAACTCTTCAGCTGCGAATTTTAAAACTGCAATGAATGGAGCAGCTTCTGGTACTTTAAGTATTTTAAATGGTAGTTTTGGATCCGACGTTAATGTTATTTTGAATCCTACTGTTTGAATAGAATCTCCCATTTTGTACAATATGTAATAGCACTATGTTTCAGCAAGTACTTATATATGAGTTAAAAGACTTACAACCAACAATATTTGATTAATATTTACAGTCAGTCAACATTCAAGTAAAATAGGCTTTTAGTGCCTTTCACTAATTATTTTTTCTCGACTATCATAAAATTGATATCTTATCACCGCTGATGTGGTATTCAGGGTTTCTCAGAATGTATTATCATTCATAACTACGTGTTTGTTTCTGAGTTCATTCATATTATTTATGTTAATATTTAATACTTGGCAGTTTTTTAAATTCTATTCAACAAGACTAGGCAATATGTGTGTACGAATAATAAATATTCAGTTATACAAGTTATACATTTTGTTAAAAGATTAACAATTTATATAATAATATGGAAAACATTCAACTTCACAATTTTAACAGTATAATCACATTAAAATAGGAATGTAAAATTTAATATCAATATTATTTAGTTTTAAAATTTGCAAATTTTCTAATTAGGTACTATGACTAATCTTTTTAAAACAAACGAATGAGAAATACAATTTTAAAATGAGAGCTCATGTAATGACATTGGCCAATAGTATTATTGGTGTTAGCATACTAGCTATGCCATTTTGTTATAAAGAGGTAAACATGATATTGTATTAAAATTTAAAAATATATATCTATTAAGTACCTTTCTATCTTTTCATATATACAGTGTGGATTAGTACTTTCAACATTATTATTAGTATTAAGTAATTTAATGTCAAGAGCCTCTTGTCATTTTCTATTAAAGTCTGCTATTAAATCGAGGACACGAGATTTTGAATTTCTTGGTAAGCAACTACATTTATCTTTACAAAATTTGTTATTTATATTTTATTTTTATCATTTATTTCAGCATTCCATTTATTTGGAAAATTAGGGAAAGTCACTGTTGAATTGAGCATAATAATGTTTCTTATGGGGACCTGTATTGCATTCTTTGTTGTTATGGGTGATTTAGGACCACAGATTATTGGTGACACTTTCAACATAAAAAATACTACAGCTCTTCGTCCAAGCATTATGATTGGTAAATAATTTGAAGATATTGAAAATTGTATATTTTGAGGTTAATCAAAATTTTTACAAATATAAATTTTATATTTATATAACTGTTAAGATTATTTAACTGGCCTTTGGCTAATTAATATTATGCAATTGCTTTTTTTTATGTTAATACAAAATATTTATAGGTTTAGCTGCATTTGTAGTATTGCCATTGGGGTTATTACGTGATGTTAATAGCTTAAATACGATTTGTACAGCAGCAATAATATTTTATGCTTGTTTAGTATTTAAGGTATGTTTTCGATTAAATAAATAATATTTGGCAATATTAATTACATATTTGATAATTTGTTAAACATTTTCAGATTTTCATTGAAGCTTTTGACAAACTTTTCTCTTCTGCTTGGATTTCAGAAATATATTTTTGGAAACCAGTTGGTCTTTTCCAATGTTTACCAATATTTTCAATGTCTCTATTTTGTCAAACGCAAGTATTATATATTATTTGTAGTTATTATAGTATACTATAGTTAATAATAATGTAATAATAATAATAATAATAATTATTATTATTATTATGTCTATAATATTATAATAATTTTTTTCTTTAAACTAAAATATTATTTCATTAAGAGTTGCTATATTACGAGCCATGATTTAAGAATATGTTGTTTATTCATTTTAAATCCATCACAAACAAACTGTTTAAAATATCTTATTAACATTAACATCTTTTTAATATTTTATTTTTTAATTTATATTTATATTAATTTTAGTTTATAAAAGCAATTAAAGTAGCCATTTTGACATATGAGTAATGTATGGTGACTGTCCAATTAAACAAAAATGTTAAGAGGACGCTATACCTGTATGTGTTGTCTCCGTATTAAAAATGTACAATATAGCAAAAACTGTTTTGTGTGGGGTAGAACCACTAAGGCTTTAGTAAAATTTAGACTCCAGATTTATATAGAATAAAGTTGAGAACATTATTTGTGAAGTATTGTTTTTATTCTCTTTATATCACTTATATAAAAAAAAAAATTTTATTGTTTCAAAATCCATTATTTTTGTGTTTTTCAAACTCTAATAATTTTTTTTGTAGTTCTAATATTGAAAAAATAAAATAATATTTCACAGCCGAAGTTCTCCTTTTTATGTGGTGAAAATTTCATTTCTTGGTTATGATTATGGCCTTTTCAGTTCTTTTCTGTGCAAAACAGTTTTTGCTATTTTAATTTGTAAGATGGAGACAACACATATAGGCATAGTGTCCTCTTAATAACTACTAATATTAAATGTAGTGTATGTAGTGTATGTATGTACTATTATAATTTTTATATAATATTAAGCAATTAAATAATCAAAATAATCTTTGAAATACATTTTTTGATTCAAGATTCAAAAAATACAATCTCTTGAAAAAGAACTTAGTTCCTTTATGATGAATGTATATTTTACTTATTTTTATAAATATTCTATATAAAAATGTTTAATAATATAATATCTTGTCTACCATTACAAATTATTTAAAATATTTTCATTTAGTATTTGTTATTTTATAAAAGTTTATAATTGTATTTGTTGATAGTTTTTTTAAAATAAATAAAATATTATTTATATTATTTATAATCTAATTATAAAATTGTATGATTAATAGACAATTGTTCGATATATTTGAGACAATTACAAATGAATCATTGGATAAGTTAAATGCAATAATACGCTCATCAATGAATATGTGCACTAGTGTTTACATTAGTGTAGGAATTCTAGGATATATTGCACATTACGACTCTGCGTTGACAGGTAAATTATTATTTTATTTTATCAATCGTAAATAATAGTTTGTAACAAAAAATCAGAATTTTCTGACCACATACAATTATTGTTATTTTTTCTAAATGTTTTTGACTTTCCACAAAAGTTACATGACCATTTAATTGTGCCTTTGGATTTTTTTATTGTACGACATGTTACAGTTTTTCCTGGTATTAGCATAGTATCACAACCTTTACAGATATTTCTTTTAATTTCTGGATCAATTTTTAGTAAACTTTTTTGAGATAAACCTTTCATTATAGAGTTATATGTTGATGATAAGCCAGGACATTGTTCAGCCAGAGCTGTACTTAATTGATATAAGTAATTAATGCGATTTTGGTTTATTTCCATATTGAATTCTTGTTTTTTCTTCTCAGTTTTTGTCATATTAGTACAATATTTTACAGTTATTTATTACCTAAAACATTAAATTATTTTCAATTAGTTGTATGATATTTATCTGTATGAATTACTAATTAGTAATAATAAATAAAAGTTCTATTCTTAATATTTCAACATTTAAATCAACTGTACTTACTTCTGTGATTTACTAGTTAATTTACTAAAAAAGTTTAAATTTGCGTTTTATAATTATTTATTTAATGATGTATATTAAATTATTTATTGTTAATTAATATTTTATAATACTTATTACCCTTACTCCCGTTTTATTGATCAATATTATTTGTTTTGTTTACATCAGCAAAATATAGTTTTGTACACTATCAAAATATATGATAGTGTTATTATATTGGTAATAAAACCACATAACAATAATGATAAAACTGTTATCATTTAGATGTCAGTGTAGGCAACAAATGTTTTATATAATTTTTAAATTATATATTATTTTATTCTACTTACAATTTAAAGAATATTAATGTTGAACAGTATTTTAATATTATTATATTATTTATTTGTATTAGCATAATTTTGTGTATACTGTTTAATTTGTTTGTAAAGATTAAAATGTTTTATTGTTTTCAGGAAACATTCTTACTAGTTTTTCTCAATGTCTGTCTAGTGACATAATTAAAATTGGTTTTGTTATGTCTATTGCTGTTAGTTTTCCTCTGGTTATATTTCCATGTCGTTCATCCATATACTCTCTACTTGCTACAAAAGTAAGATTACAACTCAGATAGCAATGTGATTTTCAATTAATTAAAATTAAAGTATAATTCATTTTTATCCTGATTGGTAAAATATAATTTTAAATTTGTTTTCTTAAGGACTATGTGCTTGTTTCTGGAGGAAGACAACATATTGCAGAAACCCCTTTCAAATGCATCACATTTTTTATAGTATTATTTTCCTTAGTCACCGGTCTGTTAATGCCTAATATAGAAGTCGTATTGGGACTGATTGGATCTACCATAGGAGTTATGATAAATGTTATGTTTCCTTCTTTATTTCTAGTGCGTGTTGGCAATAAAAGTCCTAAAGAAAGGTTTTGGGCTAGAGTAAGTGTATCAACTTTTAAATTAAATGATAATAAATGATGTGTCAAAGTATTACCAACTATACATTAATTTTTTGTTTCAGTTTATATTTTTTGTAGGTATTTTTATTATGATAATGGGAACTTCTGCCAATCTTTATGCTATTCATCAAACATTTTCAAATATGAAAACAGTTCAAAGAGGTAGTGTAGTAATGAAAAACATTATTTTTACTGATTTTATAGATAACATATTAAATAAAAACAATTATCAAGTATATGACAACAGTATTGATAATCAGTTGAATAGTATTTCGTATCAAACTACTCACATTTAAATTAAAAAAGTTGTATTTATTTTAAAATAATTCTACCAACCACCTCATTGATTGCGTATTTTCAAAATATAATATTCAATATACTTTAAATATTAAAAAAAAATTGAAGAAGTAATTATTAAATTATTATTTAACTTTGTATGACAAATTATATCTTTGACATTTTAGAAAATTGGGATTAAAGAGTTCAGTAAGAACATTTCCTCGATACTTGCCAATGTTTAGTTATTTTTATTACTGTTACATAGTATCACCATCAAATTTTCATAGTTTTGAGATATCTTGTTCTAGTCTTGTTACTAGTCTGTTAGGCCCAATATTTTAAATTCTAAAATTTAGATTTGATTTAAATTACATTTATAATAATATATACTATGCCACTATGGCATATATCTTTAATCATATTTCTATTAAAATCAAATATTTTTCTAATTTTAATGTTAAAAAAACATTGTTATAGAATCCGATTCATTGAATTTTAAACTTATGGATACACATCATGACATTATAAATCCAAAATTGAAAACATCCAAAGAGATACGAGTTGAACCTCCTATTCCTGTGGAACCTATTATAAAATCAAATGATTTAGTAAAACAAGAAAAATCAGTAAAAGTTGATAATGGAAATACCATAAGTAAAGATGCAATTAAAAAAGAGGATGAGGAATTGGAAAAAAGACCTGAAATAGAGTTACTAGAAAAGTTAAAAAGTCATGAATATGAAGAGAAAAAAATATTAGCTGAATCCAAACAAATTTTAGAAGAATTAAAAGGAGCTCGTCAAGTCCAGTTTGAAAAAAATAAAAGAAAACCTATTAACAATGTAATGGACTTGAACTTCAATATCAATAAACAAGAAAATAAAAAAAATGATAAATCTTTGGATGAAAAAAAAAACCAATTAGTCGTAGATAAGTTGCCTTTACCTTTAGCGTTAAAAGAAGCCAACAAACCTAATAAAACCAAAATGGAAACAAATAGAGATAAACGAGATTTGACATCAACAGTACATAGTAATGATGATGAGAAAGAAGAAAATTGTAATAAAAATGAAAAGGCTGAAAATGAAGATTCCACGAGAGTTAAAAATGTTGATGACATAGAAACATGATATAGAAAATATTAGTATAATAAATTGAATATTAAATATTGGAAACATACCCACTTCTTCTTCCCACCATTCCCATCACCATGGTTGATCTCTATGTTTTGCAATCTTTATAATATATAATTAATTATAATATAATCGTAATATGTACTTACCTCGATAAATAAAGCTGTAATATTTTTTTAACGTGGATAAACTTGTGATGTTTTTAATATTTATTATTAAGTATTTACAACATTTTTATGTGTATTAAATTAAAAGTTCCTATATGGTTAATGGTAATTACAATTTGTATTTATTATTTTCGTGTTATTAAAGTTATATTATATTCATGAGGTACTCTTAAAGAATGGAAAACAAAATATTTGTTCAATTATTCAAATGTAATTATTAATATTTAATATATGCTTCTATATAAAATTTTAATGAACTATTTATAATACTATATGGAAAAAACTGTAAAATTGAATTACTATAACATACCTATGTGCCTTAACAGTTTACGCATATATAAGTATATTTTATTTATTGTATATTTTCTGTTTTAATATTGTACATTTATTAATACTTTTAAATAATAAATATATACTATAATAATTATTAAATATGTAATAGATTACTTTATGTACAGTGGCACCTAGATGTTCATCTTATAATTCACTAAAAAATGTCACATAAAATATTTTTCAGCATTTTAAAATCAAAATTTAACTGCTTTTAGTTATATAAATATTTGTTTCACCTAATTTTTTTCAAAACCTCGGGTTGTAAAATATCACAAATTTGTATCCATATTTTACTTTTTACTCGCCATATTCTCTTTTTTTTTTTTTTTAATTTCAAATAAATTCTAATTTTTTTCTGATTCTTGAAGATTCTGCACCACCTATATTACCCTTTATTCTTAATCATTTAAATATCCATCAAAAAAAAAGTTTACCATATTCTTATATAGGCCATTTTTACTACGTTTATCATTAACTCAAGTTTTAAAATGTCTCAAATTGTGTTTTTACTAACCAATATCTATTCTTTTCTATTATTTTTATTTAATAAATAGAAATTATAAAAAAAAAAGGGACACAATGTATTTGTAACAATAAATAAATTATAAATAATAGTGGCAAACAAATTTTATATAATTTACCTATATTTTGCTAAATTGTTCATGTTAAAGAAGTAAAATAGGCAACAATTTTAACAACATCAAAGGGAATAGTATTGCTTAATAAAAAATTGTTTGTCATTGTCTTTTTTTTTTTTTGTCTCTTCGTTTTGCTGTTTATAGTTAATTTACAAAATTTAACATATATTATTAAATTATCTTAAACTGTACTCATAATCTTTATTAGTTAGGTATTTAGGTATATAATTGATGACATTGCGTTGTATATATATTCCCGATTTACAGTTATTTTTTTATTAGATTTTACTGATTATTAAAAAAGTACAGAAAAAATTGCGTCAATGGATTTTTGATTTGAGGTACACTCATAACCTTATACAGTTATACTCAGTGTATGAGGTCTATGAATAGGTATGTACGAAACCCACTATATTATACAGCAGAACGACTTCCCCGGTCTTTTTAAAATTCTATTTCGATCATTAGAAAACTCTTTCAATCCACTAATAACTTACATAATATAGACTTATAGTTACACAGGTATACCTTTATTGTCATTAAATCTTTGTTTCCAACTTAAAAGGATATGATGCCGGGCTTATTTGGTTTAACTTTTTTAACCTTTTATTAATCTCTGACTTTTTTTCTTTTATTTTTACAAGAAATATACAATTTATACATTTAAGCACAATAAGTATATGTGAGATAAGAATAAAAAAAAACATGAGGTTGCGTGAATAAGCAGCCACCCATTAGTAGCACTTAGCTTGGAAGTTACGTTGTTATAGGATTTAGTTAAATGATCTCTACACCATTTTCTTTTAAGTCTCCAACGGGGATTTTCAGGAAGTGACGGGATATATAATTTTTTTACTAGAGGATTTTCATGGTTTTCTAATTTAATATAAAAACGTTTATAGAAATCGGCAGCTTCTACTGTTTTTACACCTAGGTCTTTGTGTAGAGTCAGGTTTGAGATAAGAGTAAAGCGTTGGTGATTTTCCGCAGTGTAATATTTTGGAATGCCTGAATTTTATTTAAATTTGATTTTTTTGTGGAACCCCTAGTTGGATTCCATACGTCCATATGGGTTTCAGAAGAGATTTATATATTTGTAATTTAGTTTTTAGGGTTGAGAACTTATTTTTTGAGAGTAATACTTTTAAAGTTCGGGAACGGGCATTAAGTATTAATCTTTTTTTCTTATATGATTTTGCCAAGTAAGTCTTTTATCGAGATTTAGACCTAGGTATTTAACCGTATCAAGAGAAGGGATAGGTAGATTATTAACAGTTATGTTAGGGAAATGTAGTGGCTTGGTGTTTAGCTCTAGCTCTGCGTTTCTTTATTATTAGGCAGCGCATTTGGTCAGACACCAATGCATAGTTATTTTTAGAGTTATGTGTCTTGTTAAGCTTGGTGGCTTCTCATGCAGCTGATTGAATTTACATAGTTAAATTATTAACCGCTTCGTCAATATCAAAATTTGACTTAAGTTTCATTTTTAGATTAATTCGTTGGTTAAGGATGTTTTGAAATTAAAGACGGTTAGTTAATGGGGAAAAAAGTCTAAGCGGTTCAATTCGTTCAAAAACTGTGGCGGACACATTGAGTACAACAGATGAGTGATCAGAATTAAGATCTAAAATGTTTTTAGTTAGTGTAGATTACTTGGAATTTTGGCTATGGATATATCTAGAAATAATAATTTCTAATTAATAAAATATATTAATGATTATTTATTTATAATAATAAAATATTTTATTCTATTAAAAATAGAATATCGGATTTTTTTTGTAGAAGAAGATGGCCAATAGGTAGAGTCAGAATCTCAGGCTAAGTGTTATTAATGAATAAAGAGTAATGAGTTGCTTCATAATCATGTAACCCCCATTTATAATTACCTTCCTCATTAAGTACCTACTAACTACTCAATGTGCATGTACCTGTATAAATTCGTATACTCTTATTTAAATAAAACAAATTAGGTTCAATTATCCTAACTCCTGAGCAAAGCGTCGGGGATGCGGAGTTCAGTTTGTAATTGTTTAAGCAGCGTGGTTTTTCATATTTTTATTGTTCTGAGTTTATGGCTTTCTGAGGTACCTGCCTACTTATTGAGATTTTCTATAATAATTTAATGTAATTTTTTTTAAGACTGTCCTTACGGACGGGACCCGTTTCACCCAAATTTTGTTTTTATATGATTCCCGTTTCGCCTAGACTAGTTCAGACCAATTTAAAATTAAGTTAGCAACAGTTCAGCCAAATATTATATTTTAGCGAACGTCAAGAAGAAACGATGCTAATTACACATTATAAGTTTCTGATTACGAAGAGATGACTGTTATGAAATCTATAGTAGTATAGACATATAGTACCTAATAGAATTACAGGTAATTGAGATAGGAAAATAAAGTCAAAAGAAATATCGTTTGTAAATAATAATATATAAAATCAATAGCAGATAACGCATAAGAAATTCAGTTGTTATCGAATTAAGATCGAACAAAACCTATAAAGCGCACACTGAAAGCGCATCGAAAAAATGATGTCTACGAATTTATCAACGCCCTGCATGATCACCGTAGTTTTTATTTTATTTAGTATAAAAGGTACAACTGACAAACAAATGACATACTTAAAACTTATAAAATAATCAACAGCAAAGATTATCTATAATGATCGTGGTCAGTGCGTACGCGACATCGACGTGTAAACATATCACGCATTTTACTAAAATGTCTGTGTTTTTAAAAAGTAAAAGAGACAAAAATATGGTAATGTTTAATAATTATAAATACAATTTTGGTTCAAATAACGTAAAAACATGTGAGATTCGTTAGCGTTGTGTAAAACGTTTGTATTCTGCTACGTTATATACTATTAATTCTAAAGTTATAAATGAAGAAAATATTTTAATTTCTGATCAACATCGTCACTATCATATACCATGCAATGATTCAGATATAAACCAACAAATGGTGAGTAAAACTTGTAAACGGAAAGCTTTGAAAGAACTTTTTATACAACCAAAAAAAATTATTTTAAAAAGCTGGAACAAAATATTCAACTTCCTAATGGCCTAACATCAAACGATTTTAATACAACTAGAAAATTAGACGTACAATTTTTCTTGTTTTACCAATTAATATAAATGAAGCACACATGGCTTTAAATACATTTAAAACTGTAACATCAAAAAACGGACCATTTGTTTCAATAAATAATCAAGAAAAAAATGTTATCATTATTATTATTATTATTTTTTTTTTTTTTTGTAAGACTGATTTAATATTTTTAAATACAGTGGACACAATTTATATGGATGCAACTTTTCAATATTGCGCGCAATTTTTTACGCAAATGTTTACCATTCATGGTTTTAAAAATGTACATTATATACCGTTAAATTTTTATCTACTTCCTAATAAAAAGTATGAAACATACTTGTATACGCTAAACGTAATTATTGATAAATGTAAAGAAATTAATTTGAATTTTTCAACTACATACATATATGACTCTTGATTTTGAACTGATCATACATTCAGCTGTTAATAATATATGGCCTCTATAAAAGGGTTGGATGTCGTTTTCATCTAACACGGGAGTGGTTTAGAAATATTCAACGAAACGGTTTAGCAACAGAATATAAAAAAAATTTAAACATTGGCAAATGGATTAAATACACTTTTGGTTTATTATATTTGAACCTCGAAGAAGTGTCAGATTGTTTCGTTGAAGATTTGATGCCAGAATGCTCAACTGACAATAGAGTCACTAAATATTGTGATCATTTCATAAACAATTATATTTCTGAGGATAGTACATTTACTTCTTGTCTATGGGCATGCAATTTAGCGAGTATTCTATTTACGACGAATGCGTGCGAGTCGTTTCATTCGTTCTTCAATGACCATTTTTATTCCAATTCTCCATCTATATTAAGTTAGTCAAATGTTGTGAGAAATTTTGTCCAAACAGATACATATATAAAAACCAATAGCGTTGAAATATCAAAGACATCAAAAGATGTAAATATAATTAAAAGGCAAGTACATAATCGGAAACAAATAACGAGGTACCAATCAAATGAAATTACTCGCTATGAATTCATTAAAAGTATGTGTAATAATTTTAAAAATAAAATGTAGGTATTAATAAATATATTTTGAAAGATTAAAATCTTTAATAATTGTATTGTATGTGTAGATTTTTTATAAATACTGTGAGGTAAATTTGATTTTTTAATAATACTTTTTTATTTAGAAAATAAATTATAAATATTCGTTCTTCAAACATTTTTTTTTTTTTGGAGAACAAAGACTATCGTCTCCTTGTGGTGTTCTCTGGATAATGCTAAACGATACTCAATATTAAAATATTATAGTCATTGCCAACATAATTTTAAATTGGTCTGAACTAGTCTGGGCGTAACGGGAATCAAAAACAAAATTTGGGCGAAACGGGCTACGCCCGTTTTTACTGGTGTCATGTAATTATAGATAAGATAAGCCTTAAAACAAATGTAGATAACTATTAAAACATAATATGTTAGAAAAATAATACTATAATATTATTATGCTGGTATTAAAAATTGGTATTGTACCTAAATGTAAAATTCGCTCTATTTAAACTAATTACGTTGATCGCGAATATTTAGTTAAATTTGTTATTTTCTGAAATTTTTGTGAGATTTAAAATTTTATATTTTTTGATTTGGTCATACTTAGTTTTTCTATTTGCAAAAATATAATTATATTTTTATGTTTATCGACTTTCACTCATCGAGTCATTCACGTCATTTTTTAATCTATTTTTAAATTTGTCCTACATTCGATATGGCTTTATTGTGTTTCTCAATCCACTACTTAGGTATAACGTATATATAGATTTTTCATAATAAATTTTTATCGTTTAGTTTCGACAATAATCACAACAAATATTTTTAATTTTCAGTATACTTACCTAATACTTATGTGCATATTTCACGATTTTTTAGGAAATAGGTTTTGTATAATTGAATAAATCTATTAATCGTTATATGCACCTACCTAGTAGCTATAGTACCTACTTGAAATGTGTTTTAAAAAAACTTATTATAAAATAATATCACTAATATATACTCAATTTACTAAAAAAAAAAAAACTATACTTAATTGGGAAATTCGAAAATAAGTTTGAATTAAAATATAGCTTGTGTTCAATCTATAACTGTACGAATTATGAAGATTTAAGTGTTTTTTTTATTAGGTAGTAGGTAGGTATCTACCCAAAAATATTTTATAATATTTTAAACACTTAAGAATATCTATTAACCTATACCTATAGGTATAGTATAGGTATAGTTTGGTGGACATATAGAGAGTGTAACAGAAAGAACTGATGAATAAAAACAGAAAATTGATAAAAGTTAATTGTATGAAAAAAAATTTTTTTTTTATTTTATTTATTTATATTTACAATCTGTTACATAAAATTGAACAATAAGTAAAATAGATAATTGAATAAAAGTGACTTGGAGAATGAACAGATTTAAGAAGCCTTCCACTGAAGACACTTGGATATGAAAAAAATTATGAAAATTATATGGATAATAAATAGTTTAAGATTTATTCAAATCTAAAAATTCCTAAATATAATAATTAAAAAAAAAAATTGTATAAAATAAGCCATTTAATTTAGAAAAAAAATTTTACCATTAACATTTTTCTTATAATTAAATTTACAAATTGGTTATTATAAATTTATCCAAAAAAATTGAATCAAATTTAAAATTTTTTTATTTTCAGTTTTAAAAATAAAAATAAAAAATTGTAGGTATGTTTTAAATATAGCGCAAGTGTCTATACATTTAAAAAAAAATGTTAAAATATTGATTAAAATTAAAGTTATTTTATAAGTCAGTTAATTCTGTTACATCCTGTATATACAGAGGTATTACCTGTATAATATTATTAATTCTAATGTTTTTATACAAACCTTAGCGGTTATACGGACATACATCTTAATATCTTATAGTTTATATTTAATAGTTTTGTTTTATCTTAAGACTTTAAGAATATTGTGTTACCTAGTCTAACTTACTATAGTTGTAGATAATATTTGAACAACTTTATATGTATTTATTATAATTTATTTTATTCGCTTAGGCTTAACAAGGTATTCTTAGAAACAATATTGGTCATACTTTTTATTAATAAAACAAAAAATTCCAAACAAGTGAAAAATATTAAATATAACATTTTTTCACTTTTAAAACTGTTTCATCTTTATCAGAATCAGTTGATGTTAGAGATGCAATTCTGTTCTGTTTTTTTGTTTTTACAACCGGAGAAGGGGAAATAATTGTTCTTAAAATAGAGTCTGACATAAATATACTGCATTGTCGAATGTATTATAAAAGCTAAAAAGTGTTGAATCATTTCTGTTGAACAAATATTAATTATGTTTGACGTTCGTTGTATTTAAATGTTGTATTAATTTTAGTTCTATAAACAGTTTAATATGTAAAATTATATGAATCATGTCACAAAGTCAATTTAAGTTTGAACGTAAATCGGGAGGTGTATCAAGAAAATTAAAACATGCGGGAAATGTATCTAAAATTCGAGAATTTGAATTGGAAAAGGTAAATATTAAAATTTGTACTTATGTATTGTATACCTATAGATAGTAGTATCTGCTATTTACTTATCTATATTTTTAATTGTTTGAATGTTAAATTTAAAATCTTAAAAAAATTTAAATTCTTTCGTGGTTCTATAGTATTTTTATGTCAAAATTAAGTTCTAATGTCCATTTTACCTAGGTACCTACTTGCAATTAATTTAATAATATATTATAAAATTATATAATCCTATAATGCATTATAACGCGATAGCATAATATTTATTAATCAAACTAATCGGATACTTATATAATAACTTCAATCAGTCAACATATCAGTCACTGATACATAAATACATAATATCTATAAATTTATACTATTCAACCAACCAAAAAATTATAGTGGATATCTAAATAGAATTAATTTGGTCTTAACACTGACTCATATCTACTAAATAAACGGTCCACGTCATCACAAGATTTTATCAGTGCATACTTCATAGCTGTTATTTCACCAAACAAAAATCAAGCTCCATCGTATTTTCATTACCACAATGAATGTTTCTTCTAATGTTTCTTCACTAATTTTGATGATGTAAATTGACAGTTTACTTTTCAGTATGAATTTGAAATTTATGAAATATGTATAACAAAAAAGGAAACTTTACAAATTATGTAAAAATATGTAAAATAAAATGTTTTATTTTATTGCCTTAATTAATTTATCGTGTTTTAGTAAAAATATGCATTTACATACAAATCCCAGACCTAGCCCCTAATTATAATCTAACCTGAACTTTATAAACCACCCTCTCAATTATTCAGTATTCTAACAAAGTATTTAAAATTTTTAATCATAGAGTAATAATAGTCTTAAACTTATACATAGCTATACTATTTATTTATATTATACTTACAATATAAATTACCTAGCTTGTGTCTTTAATAATAAATCAATATAAAAAAAGGTGAAAACTTATTCTGTATATGAAACTATACACTTATTTCGTAAAGTGAATGAACAATTTTATAATGTTATATAATATTATTATATCGGTTTAAAAAAAAATAATTTTATTTAATTTTAAACTAATTTTAAATTTTCTTAAATTTGTTTAATTTTTATAATTTCTTCGAAGTCTTAGTTGTTTATTTTTTCTTCTACAAAGAATCTTGTTTTTATGTAAATATATTTTTGCTTATTTTTTAAAGGCGATTGATTTATACTTTCGTATCACTTTTATAAAAGTTAATGCCTACTAAACTAAATGTATGCATGGCTACATATATTGTTTCTATTTTTTTACTATAAAAACAACTGACAACGTTTTTATTTAAATACAATTAAAAACAATTTCTATATACTTATATTACCATTAGGTATTAGGTATAGGTGTATGTATAATATTTATAATATTATATGTGTATTTGATGGGTCATCTCGTTTTTACTAAGTATACACATCAAAACATACAAACTAATAATATACCCATTTAGTATATATTCTATTGCAATATATAGATGAGAGAACACATCACGATTATTACTCTAATGATTTTTTTTTTTAGATAGATTTGGTCGAGACGTTTGATATTGTTCAAATTGTCGGCGAAGGATGGTTCGGGAAGATATTGCTGGTCGAACACCGGGGCACGGATAACGAGATGGTGCTCAAATCACTGCCTAAAAATTACACGGCCATTAAGGATTTCTATCGAGAATTTCATTTCAGTTATCACTTGAGTGCACACCGTAACATTGTGTCCACGTTCGACGTGGCCTTCCAGACAGCCAGTTTTTACGTGTTTGCTCAAGAATACGCACCGTTGGGTGATCTCACATCTAACATATCCGACACCGGAATCGGAGAGTTGCACAGTAAAAGCGTCGCGAAACAGGTAGTTATTACCTATTGGATCGCTAAACATGTTATGGATCGATTGTACACACAGCCTACAGCCTTAATACATAACGATTTATGCGTATATCGTATATGTATAATGTATAAATATTAATGTAAAATATGTATATGTTCAGTTGGTTTCTGCGATCCAGTATATCCACAGTTATGACCTAGTCCACAGAGATATCAAACTAGACAATATTTTAGTTTTTAAGAGTGATTTCTCGAGAATAAAGTTATGTGACTTTGGCGAAACAAGGAAAAACGGTAATTGGGTAACCCGTCGAAACGAATGGATCCCTTACATGCCTCCTGAAATCTTAGCCATAGACGCTGAACACAAATACAAGTATGATGGTAGACACGCATAGATTTTGTAATTAATCAAACACAGATTATCATTTAATTCGTGGCCTGTGCTTGTATAAAATAATTACGTGCATCTATTAAAATTTGTACATATTTTATTTTACGTAGGCATATAATAATTTTTTGCGTGTCTTATATATTTAGAGTAGAAACTTCACACGATGTTTGGCAGTTTGCAGTAGTGCTGTTCGTATGTTTGACCGGGTGTTTGCCATGGCAGAAAGCCAGTTCTGAAGATCCGAGGTTCGTTAGTTATGTTTATTGGGTGTCCAGCAACGGCATAATGAGCCCATTTAGGAGGCCTAAACTGTTCAAGATGCTGACATCCAATGCACAAAGAATGTTTCGAAAGTTCCTACAACCCAATGTACAGACCAGGCCTAGTGTCTTGGACGAAGTGCAAAATTTTATTGACGAACGGTGGCTATCAAAATACATGTTAGACAAAAGTAAAGGTAATATCACATTGTTTTGTATTTTAGTGAACACTTTATTTAGATGGATTGTACTGTAATTTATAATTGTTTAGGTAGGTAGGTACTATATAGTAAATGAACCATGCTATATAATTATCATAATTCATAACTAACTTTGAAAAAAAAACTAATTTAAGTAGTGTACGTGCGTACCTACTATAGTAAAACATTATTTTTCAGAATATATTTTATACTTTATCATTACTTTTATACTATATAATATACTTTCAAAACGGATTGCTTAAATAGTTATATTTGTGTATATTTTTTTGTTATGTTTTTATGTAACAAATAACAATACTAAAGTAAATTATAATTCTCTTTCAAAAAAGCCAGCTTTTTTTTATTCACGGTAAACTTTTATGCAATGTCTTTATACAATTCAAGTTATTCTTCCTTTTACTAAATTATGCCTCTTTGCATAATATACGCATTAAACTACCACACGTCTCGCCATCCTTTTTCAGAGGTTTGACATTTCTAAACGTTTATCTTCATTTTCACCCATCTTTGAATTGAGTACTGTTTACTTCCTCTGCACTATTCTTTTTATCGCTCATTACACTCGCCTTCTCTTTGTACCCTATAGACGAGACAGTCTGTGACTTTAATCAAATAATCTTTTACTCTATATAAGAAAATTCTTTCTAGTAAGCATTTCCTCTTTTCACTTTTATGAATTAGATTACCACTTTTATGATTTTAATCGTCTTCTCAGCTGGGATAAAACTATTAACACTGTATCATGTTTTATTTCCTTGCTGTAATGTTGACGAAAAAAAAAAAATAAAAAAAAGTGAGTATCGTTCTGCTGTACAATAGGTGTTGAGTGGGTCACTGTAATAGATTTGTTGAATTTGAATTCAATGATAATTTATGTATAAAAAAATGTATATGAAAAACGATTCTGAGCGAAGATGGTTAAGATGGTTAAGCCTAGATTACTAAGAATATTTTGTGATATTATTGTTATTAAAGAAATTTAGTTTATAATTAGTAAAACAGTAGATTGAATTAACTACTGCTTAAAACTAAAAATTTTTTTTTTTTGAAAATGTAATTGTGTGTATATTATATAATAATATATAAATTTCGTCAAAATATGAACTTTACATTTATAATTTAACTTTAAAATGCTTAAAAAAAATTATGCGTACGTATCTTTAATATTTTTGGACTTCTCTTATAACAAATTTTGAAGAACCTTGTATTCCATTTTTAAACTATAGGTATAACAGCAAAAAATTGATATTTTTAGAAAAAAAAATTTAAAAATTGAAAAAAATGTTATACGTATTGATAGTTCAAAAAGAGTCAAAATATTTTAAAAATGTGATAATATATAGGAAAAGATGAAATAAACATTTGATAACCATTTTAAGTATCTATAGTTATTTATTTTTGAATTACAACAAAATAAAAAAAATGTTCGATCTGAAATTGTTGATTTACGGGTGAATATTCAATTAATGTCTAACTTAATTTAGGTTTTCGATAATTTATTTATTTTTGTTTAAGGTAGAATATTTGTGAGGAATCTTGTATGAAATTTTCAATTTTTTTGACCTAGCAATTTTTTTATTGATAATAATAAAAAGGTCGGCAAGTGGATACCTCTCTGCTGTACAGTAGGTGTCGAGTAGATCACTATAATGGATGTGTTAAATTTGAATTTAATGATATAAATTCATTACATACGAAAAACATTTCTGAGCAAAGATGGTCTGTCAGCCTATATAACTAAATGTATTTTAAAATATTATTACTATTAGAATAATTCATTTTACTATTAATAATACATTAGGTTGAATTAATTTTTGCAGAAAACATTGAATTTTAAAATTTAATTGAGTGTATAAAATATAATAATATATTTTAAAAGTTTCAAGTACCCACGAAAAATATTTTTAAATTTCAATGAAATAAATAATATCATTATTCTTTATTTAAATATCTAATTTCATTTAAATTTTAACTTAAAATGTCTATAAAAAATTATAATTCTAATATATTTTTTTGATTTTGGTTAAAATATTAACTACTTACGAGAAATTTTACACTTTTACATTTTCAATCCTTAGCGATAAAAATTGAACATTTTGTAAATTTTTAAGTACAAAATAATTTGCAATTTTTCGAAATTTTAATGATTTTTGGTAAAAATTTGAACTTTAAATGTTTATAACAAAAGTGTGCTTATGTATTTTTAATAATTTTCAACTACTATTATAATAACTTATGAGGAACCTTGCATCACATTTTTAAGCTTTTTTAACCAACAAAATGTATAGAAAAAAATTTTAAAAAATCAAAAATTTCTTACGCTTACAGTTAGCTTAAAAAGAGCCAAAATATTTATAAAATTATATGATGTAGGTAGTAGGTACACACAATGATAATCTCAACCTTCGGTGAAAATTTCAAGTATCTACAATTATTCTGTTTTGAATTAAATCTAAATAAGAAAATGGTTCCCTAAGAAATCGGTAGAATATCCATTATCTATATTCAAGCGCTCATAAAAATATAGTTTGACTTTTTATTAAATTGTTTTTTGCGAAAGGTAAAAAAGCTTATGCAGAATTTTGTGTTTAATTTTAAAATCTTAGGTTTAAACAAAACAATTTTTATGAATTTCTAAATAAAAAAAAACTGCAAATTTTCATGATTTTGTCAATTTTTTAACTTTAAACGTCTATAAAAAAACTATTGTGAATTTACGTTCTACTTTTTTTTTAATTTTCACTAATAAAAAGTTATAAAAAACCTTGTATTCAATTTCTAAGTATTTTGATCGAGCAAACATTTTTTTTTATAGATTTTTTATATAAATAGCTTAAAAAGAGTCACTAGATTTACTTTCCTATCAGAAAAGATGCTGTTGTAGAAAATCGAAGCATTTTTACTGCCCTAAAATGTGATAATAGACCCCCCCCCCCAAAAAAAAAATCACACAACATTAAAAAAATCAATACATTCTATGCTCCGATTAAAATCTAAAAAAAACTTATACAAATCGAAAACTTTTGTTGCCTACAAATAACTCAGAAAGAGTTAAAACAAGTTGAAAATGTTATGGTGTATAGAAACTGCTAATATAAAAATTTGGTGAAAATTGCATGTATCTACAATTATTTTTTTGTTGTTACACCAAATAACAAAATTTATTTTGTCAAAAACTGGTTTTGCGTAAAAATTCCTGAATTTCCCGACGTCTTTAAAAAAATATTGGGGTTTTTCAATTTTGACCTCTTAAAAATACCAACTATATTCATTTGCCCATTAGAAAAAATACTAAAGTTGAAAATCGAAGCATTATGTCAACTGCTTATCGTGTACACAGATAAACAATAACCCATATCATTGTGAAATCAATATATTCATAGCTCCACTCATAATCTAAAATTTTAATTTGGCAGATTTTAGATATGTTAGCAATTATATGATATTTTTGATTTTTATATTAACAAGAAATTGTAAGATTATTTATATACTAATGTATTGTGTTTCTAAAGCCTTTACTATTGTAGTCGGTAAAAAATTGCAAAAACATTTTCATTTAAATTAAACAAAAATTATAAAATTCGAAATATTATCAGCTATAAATAAATTAATAAATTGTGTAGACAATATAACTATTATGTTTACATTTTTTTGTGTCATTGAAAACAATTCAATATACATTTAAATATTTGAAATGTAATTAAATTTAAATTTGACAATTTAACAAACGATATTGTTTCTCATCGTTTCTTATCATGTTTTGCTTTAAATAGTTTCAGACGATATAGATGAGTTGAGTCCATCTTTATACAGCTATCAAACAGATCATGAAGAGAATAAGAAATTCCTGTTGGCCTTTTCTAACTGTGGAATCGAAACTGCTGTTGTTGATAAAGCTGCAAAGAAAGAACGTATCAAACAGTGGATCCAATCTAGTGTCATCGAAGAAGAAGACGAAGAGGATTCTAGCGAAGGGACGAGTAAACTGAGTTTATCCCGTAAGGGTAGCAACGATACTGAAGAAAACGAATTATACGCATTGACCAAACGCGAAGGTTAGACTTTTATTGCAGGGGTTCCTACAAAGGTTAAAATATTTATGAGACTGTATAAAATTTTGGTATATTTAAATATATGTATATGTCTATAGTATGTACAGCATACCATTATCATTATATAATTGAATTTTAAATTTGTGTACCTATAATTATACTTATTGTAATATTTTTTAAATTATACTATTGCTATATACCATATTATATTATGTAATTTATTTTATATACATTTGGGCATAAACCATGGTCAAAGATCGTCTATATTAACACACGTAACACATTTTAGTTAGGTCTGAAAAATTTACAAACATAATTTAATTATAATATTTTTAAATGTGTATTTAGAATATTTTTTTTTATTTTTATAATTGTACGCCTAGGTATTTTAAACGTAAATTATTTTACAGTCTACACAATACTGTATACACAAACATTTTCTCAAATTCAAAACAATAATTATGTTTATATATATTTTTTTTAAACCTGTCATACAATTTAATATATAAGTGGTACCTACCTAATTATTGTTTTAAAATTTTAATGTTTGTATGGATAGTAGACATCTAATCATCTAGAGAATATTATTATGCTGTTCTGTGGTTGTATATAATTACAATTTACAACAATTATTATATATACCACTTATAACAAACGTTTCTATTAATTATTTTTTAGTGCAACGGATGTAGGTGCTACTATAATTTAAAAATACTTTTAAAAAATAATTGAAGCATTTTTAATAATATTCCTGATAAATCATGAAATTTTGCAATTTTTTTTGATTAGGAAATTTATAAAAATTTTTCTATTTGAATCTAAGATTTAAAAATTTATCAGAATATCAAACTAATTTTGTATAAACGTTTATAATTAGACATTGAATATTCCACTAGTTTTCTCCGAAAACGATTTTTTTACTTTGATGTAATTCAAAAAGAAATCAACGAAAATTTAAAAATTTTTACCAATTCTTTAGATTATTATTTTCTATACACCAAATAAAATTTAAAAATATTTTGACATTTTTTGAGCTAATTGTAGGTCTATGAAATTTTTGGTTTTTTCAAATTTTTTTTCTTTAAATATCGATAAAAAAAATTTCGTTGGGTCAAATTTCTTGAAAATTGAATACAAGATTTCTCATAAGTTGTTAAAATAGCAGATCAAAAAAAAATAAAAATATATTGGCACATTTTTTTTTTTTATATGCATTTAAACTTTAAATTTTGACCGAAATTTATTATCAAACATTTGTAAATTGTTTTTTAGTTAAAGATGTATAAAATGTTCTGTTTTTATAACTAAGGATTGAAAATTTAAAACAAGATTTTTCGAAAGTAGTTTATAGTGTGACAAAAAATCAAAAAAATATATTGGAATTATAATTTTTTATAGATATTTTAATTTAAAATTTGAAAATCAAAATATAGAGCATAGGAAATTGTTTTATAATTAAAAATTTATAACATGTTCAATATTTATAACTAAGGAATAAAAATTTAAAACAAGAGTTTTTGTAAGTTTTTCTAAATTCGATTTTAAAAATATTTACTATACAAATGCACACTTTTTTTATAAGCATTTTAAGTTAAAACTTTGACTAAATTCATCAAAATCTCGAATGTTTGTAAATTATTTTGTAGTTAAAAATGTGTAAAATTATCAGTTTTTATAGCTAAGAATTGAAAATTTAAAATAGGATTTTTCATAGTTTTTCAAAAGTTAATAATGTAACCAAAAAATCAAAAATTATAATAAAAAAACAATTTTTTATAGACATTTTAAGTTAAAATTTAAATGAAATTAGATATTTAAATAAAGAATAATGATATTATTTATTTCATTGAAATTTAAAAATATTTTTCGTGGGTACTTGAAACTTTTAAAATATATTATTATATTTTATACATTCAATTAAATTTTAAAATTCAATGTTTACTGTAAAAATTAATTTAACCTATTGTATTATTAATAGTAAAATTAATTATTATTATAGTAATAACATCTTAAAATACATTTAGTTATGTAGGCTGACAGACCGTCTTTGCTCAGAAACGTTTTTTATAAATAATTTTTTTTATTTTTATTTAATAAATAAATTACAATAAATATATTATAATATTGTGTGTAATGTGCCCCACTGAGTAAGTTAGTTTGGAGCTCCACGAGTCTTAACTATAGTGAAAAAAATTACAATTTACTAACATTTAATAATAATCAGCAGCTTGTTGTAGTAACAACTCTGTTAATTTTAATTTGAATATATAACATAATTAGAATAATCACATAATTCATCATTGAATTTAAATTTAACACATCCATGAAAGTGACCCACTGTACAGTAGAGTGGTACCCACTTGCCGACCTTTTTTATTTATTAGCTTATATATTGTAGTTAAAGTTAAATCTAAATTTCATTAGATATGTATTAATGTATTATTAAACAAAAAGTTTCCTGTAACTAATAGGTATCAATTAAGAGTTAAACAATAGAAATTAATATTTGCAATTCGTGATTTAAAAAACTATTATATGATGATTATTTAAATGAAGTTTGTGTACCTATTGTATATTAATGATTGATAATTTCTAATACTAACTATTTCTAACTATAGAAATTGTTTTTCAATATTATTATAAAAATAAATAAAATATGAATCTTATGTATTATAGTGATTAAAATAATAGATTTAAAAATATCGAATTCATTTTTCACATATTTAGTCATGTCATATAAGAATGTTAAAAGTTAAAAGGAAAACTATAAAAATCGCACAAATACAACTCTTCTCTCAAAATTGAATTTTTACCTATTGGATTTATATATAGCTGCGTTAGTTTTTAAGTATATAGCGGGCATTATTATCGCTCTTTTAAACTTTTAACCCTTTCACCACCGCAGAAGACGGAAGGTTACATCACACGATTACGTAATAATTATTTATAGTAGAAAAAATCGTTAAAAATTGATTTCGTGGTGTTTATATAATTATTATGATATACCCACCTATATATAGTATACTAAAATCAATCAATATCATTCTACACATAATTAGAAACTATTCCCAAAACATATAAGTACAAAAATCAAGAGTACGCAAATTCAATGAATAAATTTATTGAATAAATAATAATAATATTTTACAGTATATATTGATATTATACTGTTAAAAAAAAAGTATTTTCTTTTTTTAATTACTTATGGAAATATTGTATTATTTTGTATTAAATATAATCTTATATAGGTTTTAATTTTTAATTAAAATGTTTTTATGTTTCAATAAATAGACAGTAGAGTACCTATTTAATCTTAGCGTATTCTTAAATATCTAAATAGTTATTTTTTGTTAAACAAATATTTTCTTGAAATATTTTTACTGTGTTTTTTATTGTTACAAAATGTCATTAAGTTAACTTATGAAATTGTTTTTATTGTTATTATTAAACATGTATAACTAAAAACCACTGCAATTAATTTAAAGAAGCTCTTAAAAATGAAAATTAACTTTTTATTTTTTTACTGCGATAATTTAAATTACATTAAATTATATAAATTAGGTCTCATACTTTCTTTAATTTAATGTTAAATTATAATGTATATAACTTGTTTTTATTTAGTTAAAGTAAGGGCTATAGGGTTATAGAGTCAATGACTGAACCCTCGTTGCTGTTACTATAGTATAACATAATTTATACATAAAAAAAAAAATGTTGTACAGATTTTCGACTTCAGTAAGTAAAAAAAGAAACCACCTGAATCAAAAAATATAATATAGTGAACAAAAATTAAAAAAAATCCATATTTTACTAGATATTGCTGTAACAATATTATAGTAATGCAGGTATTTAAAATAAGTTTCACTTGTTTCAGTTATTTTGACCTTTGCCCGGGTCATAATTATAATCGCTCGTATTATAATAGTTGTTCTTGTTCAGTACTGCAGCAGCTAATGACGACAATATGCGCCGCCGCAGCCTGCAAGTTTACGTACTTGGATCTACTTGGACGTATTATTGTCGTTCGAAAACGCCGTAACGGTTGGCTCGACTGGTGGCGTTTCGCCCGGAACACCCAACAGCGCCAACTCCGCGGCCGCCGGCGGCGGCTTTCGGGGTCGTGCGGCGCCCGTCAAACGCGCAGCAAACTTCATATTGTACGCTATCACCGTCGCGGCGCCGTCGTCGAACGTAACATTAATTTAATAATATTATTCGTCTGCCGGTACACCCTGTTCCGTAGTATACACGCGCGCGTTTATAAATACACACACACACACACACACACACACGAGCGCGCGAAAGTTTATAAACACGATTTTATTATTATATATTATTATAATTATATTTAAAGTGTACTACAAGTCGCGTTCACACCTACACACACGCACACACACATCCACACGAATATTCATATTTATTTATATACATACACACGCAGTATACGCATCCATCATACCACAAGCAAGTGCATTTCATTATATCTGATATTGTTCCGCCGGAAGTATGAATGGCGCTAAATGCGCCGCGTGCCTAGCCGCCATTCTGTTCGTACTTTTCGCGTTCGTCGTCAAAGGTATTTGTCACATATATAATATAAATCGAATTTAATTAATTGATACGTACAATTTATTATTATATACATAAAACAATCATACACAATAATCAAAGTCCTGTATATCGTAGATATGATATTATTAGTATTATAATGCTGCACACGGTCGTTTAGGAGGTATACATTATACAATATATATATACCTAATAATTTGTACGTAGTATGAATAAATAATATTATATACCTATAACCCGTGATATAGAAAAATATCATATATTGCGTACAGTGCAAATATTATCACAAAAACGTATGAAATCTTAAACAATTTACAGCGAATATGTATATAAGAATTCTAATTCGGGGAGGGTTTTTGTTAAAGGTTGATCACAAATCTGTGGGAGCTTATCCCTCCTTCCCCTCAGGATCAATTACTTATAATAGTCTTATTCATAATAATTGTACATTTAAGTGAAAACATTCTTAATTATGTTTATGAACGAAAAACATTTTATATATTGTATAATGTAAAATTTATCATTTTATATGTTAACTTATTCAATCGCTTTATAAAAATATAATCAATACGAAAAAAAAATAATTCTGACCGAAATTCAGTTGAAATTTCATTATTTTATGGAGAATAATGTAAAATGTTAACATTTCAAACTAATTATAATAAAAGCTTAGACTAAAATAAACTTTTAAGTTCAAAAAAAAATTATAATATCCCCTCACCACCTGCGTATAGCACACGTTTTGTATTAAAGTATAATATACATGTATTTTAGGTATATAGAATTTCGTGTAATTGCAATGTATTTATTTTATATTAGAAATAATTTCCAATTATTAGAATAACAATATAATTACCGAATAAAGCGTATAATATTGTAAAGTTTCCTAATCTAAGATATCTAATCAAAAGTGGGATATTATGTTGATGCTGTATAGCGAAAAATTAGAAATAAACAATGCTGTGTGTAAGTTATATTTATATAATTTTATAGTAAGGGTATTATACTTTATTCACTGTTTATGAACAATCGTATAGAACGTAGGTAGATATAGGTAAATTTATGCATTTTCTGAAACACAGACACAGATTTGTATATAAATGTATATATTTATAGTATCTATCATCTATGTTTAGTTTATATTCTAAAGACACATTTTTTTTTTTGGGGGGGGGGGATATAACGGGTATAATGGAATATAAAAACATAATATAATTTATATAGGTTACTGGTTGTCGTTGCGACGTTTTTCTCAGTAGCGACAAATCGATTTTAACATGTTACCAAAATATTATTACCATGACGATTTGGTTCCACACTTCGAAATAAACAAGACGTAACGTTGCGATGTACATATGTTGATGTGTATAATTTGGTTGATAATAATACAATACTAAAATACATATTATATAATGTAGATTAGATATAGTCATTTAGATCCTATATTTTAGGGGCGGTGGAGTAACGAAAAACAATGTCATGTAACATTTTTTACACATTGTGTAAGTGTATAGGATTATTTTGCTGTTATTAATTAATCATTAGATGCAAGCACTTTTGTTTTTACTTTGATTAGGTATTCGCTCTCACATCAACAGTCTGCAAATACAAATTAGAATATAATTTCCCATGTAGTAGTTAATAAGTATGATTAAATTGGTACAGGGTGATTTACCAAGCGTACTCATCATCATTTTTTCCTTTTAATAGTTTATTTATTTATTCAGTTTTTAATTTTTAGAATTTATAAAAGATCATATTTTAAAATTCTTTATTTTTTTTTTTTTTTGTAATACTTAAGAAATATGAATGCCCTGTGGTGATATAAACTTCTGTATTTTAAATGAACCCCCCCCCCTTTTTTACTGTAAATTATTTAGTGACTTTTTTGACCAAATTATACGTAATTCAAAATTTGAACGGGTAGTTTTTTTAATTATTATTTATTAAAGTGTTTATACTAAGGATAAAAGTCTTTAAAAATGGTTTTACAAAAATATAAAACAGCTGATGTAATATTAGATCTAGTATTTATTATACTTAATTGTACCAAATTTAAAAATTATTAACGTTTGTAGATTAATATTTAAATCACCATAGCTACCATTGAAACTAAGATACTGATTTTTTTGTTAGGTGTGAATTGGTAGTGTTTACATAAATCTTACCGCTTTGTAAAAGTATCTAGTTGTAAATCTTATGGATATAATAATAAAAAGGGATAAGTTTAGATGCAAATTAATTATAAATATGTAATGCTCTATATACTTTTGTTAGCGTTATTACATAACACTGCATAATATATACAGCAAAAACAAATGTATAGTTATTAATTATTATAGACGGTGGTCAGGTATGTAATTTTAATTTATCAGTAAGAAATAAAAATAATGTTTGTATTAAAGAAGCATTAAATATTTGTTAAGTATACTTTTGAGTATCGGTTGGAAAATCATTTTAGAACCGCAACTGCAAACAAAATATATTATACCTAGCAGCTAGCACAGTACTCGCGGGGGCTTGCTAGCTTGTTTTATGTAATGTAAACAAAAAATGTGAATTTAGTTTTAGTTTTAAACTTTTAACGGATACATCCGTTCGCCTAGATTTTACGGCGCCGAACATTATTGATTCAGTATATGTCTGAGTGGTGCATATTAATACGGCTAAAATCTTAGTAGTTTGATGGAGTATAATTTTGTAATGTATTTACTCTGGAAACTGGTTTATACTTTTATTGACGTACACCGTAAAGCCATATAAATGTCTTTTGTATAATACACCTATGAGTATCAGAATTTAATATAAATAGGGGCACTTCAACTGCATTATATAAGGTCTCTTATAAGCTTCAAATGACCTTAATTCTCGATTACCAGAAATATTACCTTTATATATTATTATTATTATTATTATTATTATTTAATGGATTGATTTTGTTTATTTTAATGTTAATAATGATCAGCGATTATTCTCACTTTTTATACTTTTCAGTACTCTGGTGTTAAAAACTATTATATTATGTTTGAAATGATTTTATGATTTAAATAGTATTAATAGTATTATTAATAATTCAATATTGATTAGAAAAAATTAATTATTCGTAATGGAAGTGCCCATATATCAATGCACCATACATGGTAATCTCAACAAATATTAAGGTATACAATACCATTATATTTTGTTAATAATCATTATGTTGGATTACATAATAATCACTTAACATTTAATGAATCAAAAGTGAGCTAATAGCCTAATAGTCTCTTAAATGTGATTTAGTGGTCCAATCTGACAATCAAATGTTAGGAACCATTAAATTAATCAGTATTTAAGTAACTCAGTAATAAAATATTAACAAGATAATGATTTTGTACACAAGTTTAAAAATTGAATTTTTATATCTTATAATATATATTTAGGATATTGAATATAATTAACTTAATGTAGATATTAAGTAGATTATTTATATTTTGATAAATAATGATAATAATTTATAAATATTATGCAGAGTGAATAGTGGACCGAGGCTTACTATTTTTTCTATTTCTATACATATATAACTAGGTATAACTTAATTATTGAAGTAGTGTTAATGGATGCCTCTTTCTATCACGTCTAGTACATAAGTTTATCAAATTTGCTTATTGTATCATTTTGTATACAGATTGTAAATGTTTTTATTTTTTTAATAAAAAAAAACTTTAACTTTTAATCAATTGAGGTGGAATTAGATTTTAACTGCAAAAATGAATGATGGATATACAAAATATAATTTTGTATTAGTTATTATTATAGAGCATGGAAGTTATTATATTTGCATGTTTTTTTGGGAGCTATTGAATTTATTGCTAAGTAAGCCTAAACTTAATTTCACGACACTACAAACAAAATATAAGTTTATAATGCATATTTTTGCATATTTAGTGATTTTGTTGTTTTAAAGGCATATTTCTTAATTTTACCATTTTTTAGAGCATATTTAATGATTAATAATAAATTTATAACACAATTTGAAAATTTGGAAAGTGTAAGCTAATAAAGTATTCGCGGAGATTTTCTTTTTATAGGTGTAAACATCAAATGCATTTCGGATAACACGGGATAAATTATAACAAAATAGATAGTTATGTCAGTAACAATACGAGTTTTGGACCAGTTAGTGCTTCCACACTTCTCTTGTTGACATACCTATCTATTTTGTCATGGAGATGGAATAAATATTTTATAAAATAATTTCCAATGTGATAAAGTAATTCAATAAGTGTTCAAGTGTTCGTATTGATGTAATTAAATAGTAACTGGAAAATAGTATAACAATACCATGAGTAGAATTGGATTCTACTTTCTGATATAAGAAATATTCTATGATAATATTGTGGTATACCGCTTACTGACCGCTAGATTTAGTCAACCACAGTGTAGAATTTGTTATCCCAGAAATCACGATTCACGGTGCAGCGTGAAGTCGTCTTTAATCCGTTATAGTTTACAGATTATATAATTAATAAACTCAACCATGGTTTTGATTATTGAAACTAAACAGACCAAACGCTGAACCATGGTGTTTACTATAGGCTAGATACAGAGGCGAAATGAGACTAAAAAAGTCACTAGGATTTTAATCAAGAATGGCTTGATCTGTACATACTGTTTAAAAACAAAAAAACATCTTTTTAACATCTTCCAAATATTTAAAAATTATTATATTTGCATATAACTTATATAATAAATTATGGTTTTATTAGCTAATTTATTATAAGTACTTATCTTTAAAATAAAACAAAACTTTTTTTATTAAATGTTCACTTGATTTTTTTTATTTATATTTTAACGGTTTTATATATATATATATATTTTTTTTTTTGAGTATCTGTTTTTGACTAAAATGTTCACTTGTCATAGCTAAATTATAAACAATTTCATCATTATTAATTTCAACTGGTACACCTTTTTTACACAACATAAACATAAACGTTTCTAAATTAAATTGGTTTAAAGAATTTCGAAATAGATTTCAAAATGTAAAATATATACTTTTAAATACAAAAACTTCTATCACAGGTCACTTGTATAAAAAAGATAAACTTAACTTATAAATTTAATACAATTTATCATAAGATATTGAACAAAGATTATATGTATATATAATATTAAATACACATATCAAACATTTCTTATAACTACAAAAACTTGAACTTTGTTCTTCTTTCGAATCATTTTTTTCAATTGTACTTAGTAAAGATTGTACTGATGATTAAGAGTTCGCTACCTACCTGTATTTTATAATAGGTAACACAAAAAATATTATTTATTATTTTATCATTCATTTATATACTATATTAGCTGTCCCGTTCAGCGTTGTCTGAGCCAAATATTAAGTTAAGTGACTCAAATGATTTACATGCATTTTAACCACCTAGGTAGGTAATCCACTGCATTGGATCGCGGATAATATGTGAGCAGTAAGCATCCACCCAAGGTAGTCGCAAAATGCATTTACCGCGCACAACATCCGTTGTCGGCGTCGTTGTTTTTGTTATGCTGTACAGGTTAGGAAAATCTAAGCATCAAAAGCATAATGTTATAAAGCTGTTGTCAGATGTTTTGATATAAATATAAAACCAATGGTAACCTTTTAAATAAACACAAATAATATAAATCACATTGAAAAAAAGCATTTTCAGTTTTAGTTTTTTTTATAACTCCTTTGTTTATTAAGTTAGAGAATCGATCAAATACCACAAACCTTCTTCGCAATGAGCTCTCCAATTTAAAAAAAAAAATTATAACGATCAATTCAGTAGTTTCCGAGAACATAGGCCTCAAAGGTTTTCATTTTCACATAAATATAATAGATTAGAAACACATTTATTTAAAAAAAAATTATTGAACATTTAGTTTTTAGATTTTACATTCAATATTATTATACATTATTATTTCAGGTGTATACAACATTGCAACATAATGTAGTTAGTGCAAATCATAGAGTAATATTATACTCTATGGTGCAAATATTGCAATATTATTCTTATCAGTTATGGGTGTGGTCTTATTGTATGAACTATGAACAAGATGATGAAATAATTATACATTTAAAATTTATACATTCATTAGTTTCCGGATTTCGGCATGACACCATTGTTAACATGTATAAATATATTTAAATATCTATTATTTTATAAGTAATTAAAAAAATTTAAATTAATTTTATGTAACAGATAGTAACTAATAAGTAATAACTATAATAAGTTAATAAAAATGTTGAATTATTTTTGTATTTATTTTACTATCACGATTTATAAACTTTATAAAATTATAATGCATTGTGTATTAGTTTTAGGTATATATTTAGCAATGTAGTAAATAAACTATGATATCATTAATGTGATTAAATTTTAATACATGGGCACATGACCTAAATATAATTATTATACACGCTCTATAGAAAAACAATTTTTTTCAGTTTATTTTTCAAAGACTTGAGAATATTGACGTATAAATTATTAATTAAAATATTATATACTATGTTAATTTAAAACTTGTATGTTACAAAAAAATGTATTAAATGAACCATTTAGTTTCCTAAAATGTATAGTTTAGTTTCTTCAAATTTAAATTATTAAAGGAACCTTTAGTATTCATCTATTGTTAACTTGAAAAAAGCCGACGTAGAATATTTCCTTAGTTTTCGAAATTGCATTGCAGGTTATGATTTATATTTAGTTTAGTTTTTACATTTACCTATAGTGACTAGTGCAAACAGTTTGACTATAAAATAAAAAATTCTATAAGACGATAGGTATTATTGCAGTTTTACTATAATTTGTGTGTGTTAGCCTAAGATAATAGATGTTACATTCTTAACACATATACATAATTGTATTTGTATTTATAAGTTATTTATTTAATGCATTTATTATTGAAATTGCTTAATAATATTATCAATTTAATAAACTAACAATATTAGATAAGCACTAATAAATTAATAATTTAAATATAAATAAAATTATAGACCTATAATTAAATTAGTTTAATGTTAAATAATCGTTAAATAAATATTATTGATTAAGTTCAGTTTGGATGGATTTGAAATAAAAATTATGCTATTAACTTCAGCGGGTTACTGGCTGGTATTTCATATTTAAACTCATAAATTATAATAGGACAAAAATACATGCATTTTTTATGGCAGAGGCCGAATACGAGTAATAACTTTGAATTATTTCTAAACTACCTAATAATAAGATTTTGAGCATATATTAAAAAAAAAATAATAAATAGATTAAAAAATATAATATACAACTGAAATAATATCTTATTATAATTCTTCCAAAAAATAATAAATCTATATAGATTTTAAGTAAATACCTACACATAATATAAGCTTTTATATATATTAGGTCAGTAGTGGAATATACGGCATTATGCCGTGTATTCACTTGTCTAGTTTTCTTTTTAATGTAGGTATACTCTCTAAATGAATTATATGATACTTAAGTATACGGCTGTATAGCAAAAACATTTTATAATTATTTATAATTATCAATTCTCAGATGGTATTTAATAGACATCAGATGATAAACAAAAAATATTTTGAGAACCAATGACCTTTTGTTTGCACATATACAGTTTACGAGTATATTACTGGGTACTTTACTTTATAGGTATATTCAATTTTATGTCATTTTTCTGAATTTAAGTTTCCATAATTTGTAAGTGTCTTCAATATGTGCTCTTTTCTTTCATATTTTTCATTGGGTTTTCGTGATTTTTTTTTGGAAAAGTAATAAAATAATTATTCACAAAAATCGATCTTCAAAACTCAAAAGTATGATAGTACATAAGATATATCATAATTAAGTTATTTTTATAACTATATTTTTTTTTTATTTTATTGTAAAGTATTCCTGACAGGGTCTTCTAACTTATTGATAACTTATTATTATTATTTTTTTTTCTTAATAGATTAAAAATTAATAATACATAAGTGTATACATAATATTTATAACAAATAACAAGAATTTACATTAATAAGTATATAAGTACAATATAGTAGAATATATCAGATTATATAGGTAAAATATATATATCTTAATAATAAATATATAATAATATATATATTTTTTTTATTATTATTAAATTTGTTATTGGTGTTGAGATAGGGCATCGTAAGGACGTCCACGTTTGAGCCGCCGGAGAGTAGGCTTGTTCCTGAGTTTGAAGTATTTCGCGCTTTTTGCATTATTTAGTTGGCCAAAAAAGTTGACCGTGAGATTTTGTATGTAGACTTTGATTGTTGGGAGTTTGAAGCCTGTGTGAAGGGCTTCATTTCTGACGAACCAAGGCGCATTGGATATTGTTCGTAGTATTTTTGATTGGAAGACTTGAATTTTATTTATGTGGGCTTTAGCAGTTTCCCCAGATAGGGGCAGCATAGAGTACTAATGGCCGTAGAATTTGCTTGTAAAGAAGCAGGGGGCATTTCCAACTTAAGGTGGTTTAACGGTTGATTAAGAGGTAAAGGATTTTAAGTCGTTGGTAACCTTGTTGTAGTTTTAAAAAAATGTGCAGGTTCCAAGTTAATTTTTTGTCTAAGATAACTCCTAGATATTTTATAGTTGGAGACCATAATAAGTTATCTCCATTAAGTTTTATAACTATAATTTATTATTAATTGAGTTATAACTCTTAATAAAGGCTATAAAAAATAATAATTTCGTGTGTAACGAGAAAACTTTTTTTTTAATTTGTTATTTATTTGTTTGACAATTCGATTATTGGTTAGGTTAGTTTAGATTATTTAATTATTGGTATTCCCATTGACCTAATGATAAGGCTCTTAACATTTTTAATTATTCGAAAAAATGTATACCCACTAATATTTTTAGCAATACATCACAGGGTAAAATATTGCATACTGAATGAAATTAGTTGGAAAGTTTCCTGGAAAATTTTTGTATTGTATCCAATAAACTAGTATTCCAAATAGAATATATATGTAAATTATAAATTAAATAATATGTTATTCAATATTTTTATGGTTTATACTGATATTTTAACTATACATAAATATTTAATTATTAATAAAACCAGCTATTATAACTAAAAAATAAATAATTAATATTTAACATGATGTTTAAAAAATTCAAATTAATACCTATTTATATCTACTTTTAACATTAATTTAGCTTTGTGGAAATAGAGTCAATTGAATAATAATAATTAATAATTACAAAGATAGTCAAATAACAATTTTTAAGCTTTATTATAAGATGGTTGAATACACTTGATTTAAGTTATAGGCTTAAACAGCATTACTGTGACAGTAATACATTGAAAGTACCTAACTATATAAAAAAAAAATACATATATTAATTATTTGTTGATCATAATAATTGAGCAAAGTTGTTTAAAAACCTTTTTATTTTTTTTACAAAAAAGCACTTAGTTTATTTTTATAACAAAATAAAACGTTAAAATCAAATAATCCCAATTAATTAAATTATAAATTATGATAAAACAAGTAAATCAATAATTCAACTCATGACCACTGACCATTAGCAAAAATATGGAGGCTTAAGGAAGTTAGTTCTTAATAAAATATTATGGAGGGCGGCTTTAGTCCAGCTAAGAAATTTGGACTATTTACGCCTATGCCACTGACCATGGAAACTGTATAAACTATTATAACACAGGATGTGTTACCGCATATGTTTTCTCATAAATATAAAATAGGAAGAAAGTATTTTTATTTTTTGCAATGACCCGTCCTGTGTAATGTGTACAGACAAAATAGAAAGTAGATATACACTGTATATCAAGTTTTTTTTTATAATAATAGTAAATATATTATGTATGTGTTTATGAATTAGATTAAAATTTATCAAAATTTAAAATAATAATTGATAGATTTAAAATAGATTTAAAATGTTAAATATTCTAAAACAATGCTACATTACCAATTTTTTCCCACAAAAATATGAAATGTATCAAAATATAGGATTAAAATTTTTAAAATCTTTGAAAATCAAAAAAAAAATGCAAAAATAACTTAGAAATCTCAAGTATTCACCATAAAAATGTATTTCAACTTATTTTAAGTAAAACACAACATTGGATGTTTTAATCGTTTAATTATATATACATATACGAATATATAATACACACCTATATATTTATAATAACATTTTATAATTATTTTCAATGTGTATATAGGTGCAAAATCTATAATATGTTACAAGTGTAATTCTAAATATGACTCGAGGTGCGGAGATCCATTCAATCCGTACACCATCGGTTTAGTTGATTGCAACATAACAGATGTGCCTAGTCATTTGAAAGGAAAAGAACCAATGATTTGTCGGAAGACTGTTCAACATAGTTAGTATACATACATATTTTATACTGATATATATAAAATTACAAATATAATAAATCATAAATATTATTCGATTAAAACGTTAAAAATCTTTCTAGGATTTTATAAACTATGAACTTGAAATGTTATTAGGTGCCTCTATTACCCCTACCCACCCGTAAACTAATGATTAGATGTATAATCGATATTTGTTATGTTTTCAAACAGTTCACAAGAGTACTCGGATAGTGCGGGATTGCGGGTACGTGGAGGATCCTGCTCATGATGACCAAGATTGTTATAGCAGACTCGGGTCAAAAGACATCGACGTGACCCATTGCTCCTGTACCTCAGACATGTGCAACGGTTCCAGAATTGTCTCCAATGGACCGTACTGGTACAGCGCGACCGCCGCAGCGATGGTAGCTACTGTCGCCTTCACCATAATGGGGTTCTTCCTTAATATACACCATTTATAGATGAGATTTACGAGGTCGAACCCGATCGAAGTTATATGAAAGATAAAATTAATAAATAAAATAAGTCATTTTAAATAACAAACGCTTTATAACATAGCCCAAACAGACGATATATATACTGAAGGTGTCACTCGACTACAATATGATAACATAAGTTCACATTGTATTTTATGATAATTTTTGTTATTATTATACTCAGAGTGCAGGAAAACGTTATGAAAATCGCCAAAATGTAATATACTAAGAGCTACATGTTAAAGACGATATAGATACGGAAAACAGCGCATATACTTTTATGATAATATATATCCGCACGCTGATCTAGTTTGATATTTAACCCATATATACAGTCTTCGAGAGGTATCTTCATATTTTATTATTATTAAGAAAAAAATCGATAAATATATATTTTATTTTGTTTCTGTTGAAATGCCTGTTTTTTAATAGCTCAATTAAGTAAAAAGTTTTTTTGCACAATAACATGTATAGGTAAGAACAATAAATTGTGAATTTATATCAACTTAGAAAACTCTCATAATACCATTTTAATTAGACTTATCTTTGTTTTTAAGATGAATTCAAACCGTTTATTAAACTGTTTATTTTCGTGTTACACAAAAAGATCCGTTATGGTACATAAATTCACTTACGACACGCGAATTATATTTTTATATTACATTATCATAGTTATAATGTTAGAAAATCGTTTGGCTAAACCGTATTTTTAATTAGAGAAAAGCCAAATTGGAAACCGACAATGAACTGTACCTACACGATAATAATCTCAACATGTGCATATGCAAATCCCGATATTTGATTTTTACATAATGTTACTCGTGTTAAACATTTTATCTTTGAATAAACTATTATAATAATATATATAATATAAGTATTATTTAATAATATTATACTGTTCGTTTTATTTTATGTCTAATATTGAGTATGAAATACTGTGGATCGTGTACGTGTACTACATATTAAGCATATTAAATACAAGAAATTAGATAGTCTTGTTATTCTAACGAAATAAAAAAACAATCCGACTAAAACGTACAGGTGTATTTTACAATTAATAAATTATTTAAAAAAAAAATAACAATATAACAATATTTAATATATAAATAATAATAATATATAACATTTAGATTATTAACATTTATAATATAAATGTTATATATTAGTTACAGTGAGGTTATATTTATTATTTATTAATTTCAATAGGTAATAACTATAATAAATAATATCAAAAATAGTATCAATCAAAGTTTGAAATAAATTGTATTTTTGACGCCTACTGCGTAAAATCTATACAGAAATACAGCATATAACTATATAACTATTGAAGCATATATTATAGGTACTATACATGATTAGCGAGAAAACACAACATGGACCGACAAAAATCGGTTCTTCTGTGTATCTTTACTTGTCACTCTGCTATAGGAGAACCGGTTTTGATGGCATGGTGATGCGGTGATGAGCAGAATGTGTTCTCTCGCTGGACAGAGTATATATTACTGATAAACTTTACTAATAGTACGTAGGCATAATAATTACCTATTATAATATAAATTAGCCACTACTATGCAATAATATATTCTAAATACCAATTTAGAGGAACATTTTATCAGCTGAATAACTAATGCAAAATTTAATTCAAAAACGTCAAAGTAAATATTATTTGAAATAAAATAAAAATGTTATTTTGTTTTTTCAAGTGTTTACTTAATCATCACTTTTGATTTAAAACACTATATAATATAGTAATCAACAATCTCAATTTTGAGTATAAGTAATAGTGGTATTATGAATTATAATACTATGTCTAAGCGGGTTATTTAATGTTGAACATTTAGCAATCTACATTTTTTTGTTTTTGTTAAATTAGCGTATGATTATGTTTGTGCATCTCGGCGTAGTGACCCGAATTGTTGGTTTATAATTTATAACAAGACAAATTATGCATAACGTTAATATTGTAATAATATAATGTATAATATAATTAATTATTATAATTTGTTCAAAAAATATATTATATATTTATATTTATTATTTACATCAAGAAAACATATTTCCAAATAAATAATACGATTCAGTGTGAGACGTACCTATGTGATCCGAAGATAAAGCTTTGTACAAAAAATGAGAGTCAGAATTATTTAAAGTATTAACAATTTTAAAAAAATATGTTATTATATATTATAATCTGAAATAAAAAAAAAACAAGACAAAATTAAATCTATTATTTAGTGTATTTATATTTTATACAATACTGCACTGCAAGGAAGGTATACGAAAATATTATTTACTGTGATCTGTAACCATATAGCTGATGTCCATAAAATTAAATTAAAATATATTTAAAATCAATTTTTTAATGTGCATGCAATATAATAATTCTAAAAAATGCACTTTGATATTAATATTTTGAGGTCAATATGCATTTTAAGTTATTGCTTAACCTAAGCCAAGGCGCCAATGACATAATGACGATTGCGAATTGTCTGCATCACAATCAAAAACTACGGGACTATAACTTATTAGTCATCAATGTTACAATTAACATATGGTATTACTGTATTATATGTGTGAATACATTTATTCCTATCATTGACGAATACGTACGTTAAGTTTTTTAATGATTCAGTTACGAGACCTAGAATTTTTCGGATAGAATTTCCGGAAGTTGGAAAATAGATATTTTTTAAAATGCTTTTTTATTTCTTATTCTTATCTCATTATGCGATTAAGAAATAAGAATATACATTTTTTTTCTAAATTATGACAAAATAACCCAACCAATAGATATAACGTGTGTACCGTAAATGGTAACTGTCACTTGGAAAAAGTATATAGAATTATTTCCGCATTTTTGAAAGCTACTAAACAATTATTATGTTTTAATACTTCTCAAAGGTCCGTGAAGTTAGCGGGATTATGAACAACACCCCGTTTTACCGCTAAGTTTTAGTGCTCAATTAGTGCTTAAAGATTGTACAAAAATAAAAATGAGTAACAATCAATTAACATCTAACTGCTAATGACATAAAAAACTTCAAGTCTATATTTTCTTTCGTTCAAAAAAACATACTTAAAAATAATTAAATCGAAGTGCGTTACCATCAGTTTTTTATTACCCATTAAAAAAATGCGACCAATAAAACGCTGAAGCTTCTGTAGCCATATGCATCATTTTATTCATTACAGGTTTGCGAATATATGATAATTGATAATAGATTATACCGAACAGTTTTTCCTGATCTTACAGAAATCATTGGTTTTTTTTTTTTTGTAGTAGTATACAAAATATGTATGATACAACTGTTGTCTGCTCTGCAGTCTTTTATTATTAAGTGTGTTTATTAATATATTATGACTTATTGATCAGGAATAGTAATCGCCACTTGGCTGTGGTCAACTGTCAAGTGCGTTGAATAAAATGTGGTTCAGTACGCTTTTCATATATTCATGAGACTGTATAATAATATAGGACTTCAAAAAAACGCATCCATCAGACAAAACTAGTATGTTCAACAGTTCAAGCCTATAGGTACCATAAAACCAAATAAGTCGGGAGGACAAAATTAATGCCCTAAACATATTAAGAACGTAGTTCAGTAAAAAATTTAAAATTTTGTTTTCACTTTGTTATGTGTTACACGGTTTAAGTTTGCATAACTACTGTTTTAAATCTAAAACTCGAGAAATCAATATTTTAAAATTTATTTTTACACTTGTTTTGCCCTCATTTCTCATGATCTATTTATTTTTGTACCGCATTAAACTTAATATAATATATTTATGTATAATAAATAACAATGTATTATATTTAGCTCCTCCCCTTAGAAATTTGTTTGGGGACGTCACCGCGTAGCATATAATATGTATAATATGCGTGTGTATATAAATATATAGTATTATCTACGTGTATTATAAACTCTCACATTTTTATAGTCGTTTAGATAGATATAAGTATTTCATTATTATTTATTACCACTGTATTTATAGCATTTATACTCGAAAGTCAAAACAACAAAATGTATAATCTATACATATATATGCAGTCAAATATTCGGTTTGTGAACAATTAATAATTTAGTATTTACCTGTATCTGTAATATAATAGTAGGACAACGTTTTCATTTGCGTTGAATATTCCTTTCAAAAACAATTAATTGGAATAGAAGTTTACATTATAAATAGATATGTTGGTATGTATTTATTAAGACCAATCAATAAAAATGGACACCTGCCTCTGCCCTGGTACGGGTATAAATTGAAAGCGCCAGAAAGTCGTAAATCGTAATGTAGTTTATTATTCTGATTGGTACCCATAAAATATATATTAACACTATATAATATTACATAGGATGATTATTTTAACTGCGAACATTCGATTATTATTTCAAAATATATATTAAAATTAGATAGGTTCAAGTAATTCTTATAAGTTATAATTAATGACGAATGCATCATTATAAAATTTTAACTTTTAATAAAAGAACAACATATATTTCTGATTTAGATTTATAAATATTGAATATACTGAAAGAATAGCATGTTATTTCTAAGCATTTAAAGCGCTTGGATTTAAAACCAATTAATAATATAAATATATAACTGAACTTGAAGTTATCAAAGCAATTCAAGATGAGCGAATAGGCAATGGCTGCCCCAAGGAATTTGTAGACTACTTATCCGAATAAAAAATTTAATAATTATAAAATTCTAAAAAAACCCCTTTTTAAGTCTGGGTCGGCATATATACTTTCTTGGTTTTTAATTTTTGGAGTATTATCAAATCTATGTGTATATTCTATTACAGAAAGATTAAACCATAGTGTGCTTTAAGCAGTAGTCTGAAACTCTACTGCTTTCCTCCTAGCCAATGTGATTCTAATAAAACCCTAAACAACAAAAGCCGTTCTCCGGTTTTGGAGATCTGCGTTGCTAAAAAAAATTAGCTAAAATTGACTCACTTTTTAATGGTTTAAAAGTCAATTGATTAATTTTAACTTTTAAATTTCACGTTTACTTTACATGCCCTTTTTAATGAACTAACAACCAACGTTCTAGCATTTGTAGTTTAAAATAAAAGTCAAAAAAAAAAAGTTTTCAGGACTGGCTAACACGCTGACGTTTTCTGGAATCAAATCATTATACCGCTTGAACATGATAATTAATATTGGATATTAGGATCTACTTCATTAAAATCTTATATTAAAGCCAACTTAATTGCTTCCCTACTTATTATTACTGAGTCACATTTTTATTTTCCTATTTACCACAAACTCTTGAAGTTGTCAAAATACAGATTTTTTTTTATCATGATTTATACCATACTTATTTGATTAAAAATCAAGAAAGTAAAACGTAACTTATTCATTTTCAAAAAGTAGCTTTCGAGTCGATACTTTTTGTAACAAAACGAATGTCCACTATTAAAATAATCACCCTGTACACGTACAAATAGTATAAATGTATAATACCATAAAAAAACAAAATGAAAATAAAAAGTAGTTTTCACTCTTGCCATTCGATGGTCAATGATGTAGGTAGATACCTATCAAACGTGCGTGCAACCTGCGTCTCATCTACAATTGTTGGTAATAAATAAAATAATATAAATGTATGCACAAACGACCGTCGACAGATCACTCCCCGACGGCTTTAATAACAAAAACAGATTATCATCGTCTACATTATTATTATATACCTGTATGATACACGTACGTATGTAGGCCACGGCCTAGGTACTATATATATTTATTATATACATAGACAATAATATGTATACGTGATGGTTAATTATTATAATATCATATGCAGAGAGGTTTCGTAAAATCACCGCTCGGCAGGTTCGTATATTATATTATTATTTTTATGTATATAATATATGCGTTGGAAAGTCGTCAGGACGGTGACGCGGTCAATATAAAAACAAACATAAAATATAATATAGTTATTAATATATAATAATATAAAAACTATGCCGAAAAAACCATTATATATATATATATATATATGTATGTATGACGAGACTGTGTTTAATTAGAATACGGATCCCGCCGAACCGACCGGTTTCTCAGTCGCGGGAAAAGGAACATATGAGCACATGTTCGAGCTCCATCCGGTCGCGTGCGACGATCGCCGCAGTGAATGATGCGGCACCGTCCCGTAGACATATACATCAGCTACGCCGCGAACGATATCTCAAAAATAAAGACAATAATAATAACAATAGTAATATAACGTTGTCATAATATTTAGACGTGCATAGTAACGGCCGGTCGCGGTCCATTAGTCTCGATTTTGTTTTAATATATTGAATATTCTCCGAGGGTCGTCAAAGTGCAGCGCCCGCAGACAAAACGCGCGTGTATCATCAGAGGAGCCCCGTTGATTACAATAATTAATATTGGCATACGGCGGCGGACACCACTCGGACTATTACCTATCATTACAACTATTAATTGTACACAGTAAGTATAACACTATACAATTTTCGTGCACGCGATACACTTCTACAACGACTATCGTCCAGTCTACACATAATATATAATATACGTATAAAATAATAATATTTTATAATTGCATCAACCGTCTCGCTATTATGGGTACGTACCATCACTACAATAATATTATGTGTGCTGCGGTGTACCTATAAAATAAAGCGTATATAATATTGTAATATTGCATTATACTTTCGCATCGTAGAGGGTCTCCCCCTCAGCGGGCCATGCGGTAGCGAGCGCGAACGTGCGCACCGCCGTCCGTCGTGTCATAATAACATTATAGTTGTAGCCGATCCGCGATGCCGCGCGTATACGGTCCCGAAAGCAGTGAAGACACACAGCCGTAATGACCACGGTACGCGCCGGGACCGTCGACAACGCGCCGACGACCGCGGGCGCCAGGACGACACAGCCGCCGCAGCCTTCCACGGCGGCGGTGGCGGCTGTCGCCTCCGAGGAGATCGCGGTTGTCCACGAACGACGGACGGCTGCGGCGGTGGACATCGGCGGCGACGACCGCAGGAGCAGGAGTGCTGCCGGCACGCGGGATGCCGTGGGACGTGAAAATTGGAAGTTGGCGCAGCACGGCGTCAATGGTTCCGCTTCCGACGGTTGCCGAGCCACCGCTGCTGCCGCTAAAGGTGGGTCAGCCGATAGCGATTGGACGAGTGAGTAGTCAGAATGTGCGCATACACGAGTTCGCTGCAGTGACGTATTCGCGAATTATTTTTTTACTTCCAGCATGGTTATCTAATTATAAAGCATAAAATAATCAATTAATTATTGCGCCGCGATTATAAATGTATACAACTGATCAGTGATCACACAACGCCCAAATAAAATCATCAAAATATTAAAAATATCGTAAAAAATAAAAGATTCTGAGACTACTTTAAAGTAGATCGCAGTTTATATTTTTTATGACGTGCCTACTTTATTTAACTGGGTTCGACTAAAATATCAAACATCAGTATCTTTCAGTATTCAGTGTTCCCACTATCAATATGCCTTCCAATGATCACCAATGCGGAAATGTACCTTGGTGCGTTATAGGCATTATAGCACCTGTCTTCACACAGACCTTTAATTTCAAAGATGCCTGCTTTAGCCGTATACTATTACAAAAATGTTCATACAAACACTTATAAATTATAATCATCTTAATCATATATTCGACATTCCGACCTTTCTTCCATCTTTTCATCCCCGACCCACATTAATACGCCACTGTGGTCAACGAGATCAGAGTTAGAAGGAGTTCGTAGTTAATTACAAGAACTGTAGTACTCGTATCTCATAAAGTTAAAACTTATAACTCATAAGTATTCGCGTCGTGAATGCAACCTAATCGTCTGTTTTTCCGACTCTGCAGCGAACAGGGATGATTGCATTTGCTTCCGAAATCCAACGTCTTACATCCTACGATCAATAATGACAATATTACCCGGCCTCGTGTACAACGAATACGTAACCCATTTACTGATTTGCATACCGTTACACGTGTGTCTAGCACGTTACCTTTTTGTACACACAAGACGCTATAGCTAGACAATTGTATATTTGTATTATATACAAATATATACAATGTTGTCATTGCTAAAAAGCAATTGCGTTTTCGTTTTTCTTAAAAACGTTGTTTATTTTTTGTTCTATTCTTCCGTAGTAAAACACATTGTACGAACATTTAAACTTATAATTCTTTATCACTTTATTATACATTATACAGACCGGACTCCCATTCACATTATTTCCATAACAGATTAGTGCTTATTGACATTTTTTTTTTAAGACAATTTAACATACTAATAAGCAATTCTTACATTTTTTTAATTAGTAACCTACATATTTAATTACACAATCTAAAACAGAATACTTTAATAAAAATTAATATTTTAATTTTTAAATTTACTATAATTGTGTTGTATAAAATTGTTAAATATTATTAAATGTTGAAAAAAATAATTTCGTTGGTGTTAGTCAATTGCGCCGTTTTTTTTTTATAAAAAACAACAATACAAAGTAATATGTTGAGTATAGTCATTACGCATTACACATATTAAATATTACGTTATCAAATACAAATTATTTACATAAACAGCTGTAATTTATAATCACTAATCAGTAATCATCATAACAATATAATACTCTTCCAGACTTCCATCAATGTTATGTGGGAAAGTAGATATTTAGGAACCGGAACGAGAAGTGAGCATAAATAGTTGCTTCAATATGATGATTATGTTATATTTCCTAAAAGAGTGTGTTTTTAAAGTGAACTGAGAAATATACGTCCAAATTGATAAATTTAGCTTTATAAAAATAGAGCATCTACCTATATATTAATCAAACTTTTACGTTTTTCGTAGTGCATTAATGTTATACACGAGTGTTTAAGTGCCATAAACACTACCCATAAAAAGACGAAAAAATAATACATGAAATATATTAAAAACCTTAATAAAAGATTTAAAATAATATGGTGTAGTTATATGGGGGAAAATTTATTAATTTATAATATAAATATCGTCAATAGATTTTTACATAGTAGTTAATTTATGGAATAGTGTACCTATGTGCTGCAAACACGTATTATAGTAAAACTTTGTTTTCCGTTCAAAAAGATTAAACCATTGGCCGTTATAATAATTATTATAATACCTATATAATAAAACACCTACCTATTTTGTATGTTTTATTGACATATATTTGACGAAAATTAATATTATTATAATATATATACATATATACAACTCTTGTATGACTATGGCAGTATGGTCTAGTTAATTTTTGTAGTATGATGAGCCGCGCGTGCAGGCAAACAATGTTTAGTAGGTATATATGACTTACATTTCGTTGCATAGTCTACATACTACAATTATTACACTTGCTTACAAACTACGCGGATCAAGGAGCACAACTAGGCGGATTTAACTGATATATGCCCAAATTAATGTCATCGCCGAGTTCATATACGCGTATACATTTGGTATAAAAACACATAATACCTATATAGCATGCTGTGTGATATAACATAATATTATAATGTAGTAAGTACCTATATATATGTAGGTATGGTCCGCAACGACTGGAAACGCTGCACAGGATACATGCGCACGCGCGCGTATGTGCATGTGTATTATATTTATGTATATAGGAATTATGCACGGACGAACGTCTTGAAAGGGAAAATTCAACACTGTACTGCCACCGTATTATTTTTTGTTTCTTTGTATATTATAGTCTTTTATACACCGAACAAACGGCATAAACAATTATTTAGCGTTTAAACTTCGGCGCCTTTTCAACGCCTATTGTTGTTGTATTAAAATTAGGTTGAAACCCACGTGATTATATTTAGCTTGAAGACATGAAATAAAATATATATATAAGGTGATTCACCAAGCATACTCACTCCCATTTTTCATTATATAATACATTTATTTAAATTTTGGTTTTCTGAATTTTTAAATACACTTAAAGACCATATTTTGTAATTTTAGAGATTTGTTGTACTACCATTGAGTACATATTATTATATAATAGTATAATATATACTCAATGGTATCACTTAAGATGTGTCCTGTACTCCTTGTATCGCCATACAAACTTCTATTTTTCAAAAGAGAAATCCCCTTTTTACTGGAAGATATTTAGTGAATAATTTTTTTGAAAATGTTGATGTACTTAATTCAAAATTCGAACAAGTAGTTTCTTAGTTAATAAAATGTTTATACTAAGGATAATATAGTCCTTAGAAATGGTTTTACAGAAATTTAAAGTAGAATGTAGATGTAATACTGACTCTAGTATTTATTATACTTAACCATTTTTAAAAATTATTAATAATTAGAATTTTCCAATCACCTTAGCCCCCTATTATCCTTAGTATACGTACACAAAGTTAAAAAATTCAAAAATTAATCATTCGAATTTTGATTCTTAAACATCGACATTTTTAAAAAAAAATGATCTGTGCTTAATAGTTTACAGTAAAAAATTAGAGTTTTCATTAAAAAAAAAAACAAAGTTTTTATATCAAAAGAACACTTCTTAAATAGTAAAAAAAATATCAAGAATTTCAAAATATGGTCTTTAAGTATACCTAAAAATTCCAAAGATCAGATTTTGAATAACTGCATTATTAAAGAAGAAAAAATTGGTTAGCATGCTTGGTGAATCGTCCTATATAATAAACTCAATGATATACGAGTATATTATAACTATAAAAATATTTACCTAAATATATATACTTACTCAATTTTTAACTATACAATTTTAAAATGTACAGCTATATGCTTTCATATTATAGTTTTTTTTAGAATAGATAACTTTTGGGGAAAATTATTAAAAATATTCGTGATGCGGCATATCATTTTTAGATTGGATATCAAATAAGGAATAAACTCTAAAAATGTTTTTTTTTTTTTTTAATATTTAGTTAATTTAAAAAAAAAACACATTTTCCTAACATTTAAAATAATAATTTATAGATACTCATAATTTAATAATTGTAATAACACAATCAAACATAAATATATTCTGCATTGAAGTCAGCGTGTTGAAGCATGTGTCAGATATACAAGATATACTTGTATCAATATACAAGAACGTTGTCTATGAATATTATATTATAATATTGCATTTTAATTTTTACTTATACTTATATTATTATTATATTAAAATACAACATAAAATATAAATTATACATTAAACCAACACAAAATTTATTTAATATTTAATTCAAATAATTATTAAGAAAATATTTCTTCATATTGACTGTTTCACTATTTGTACTTAACATTTTAAAAAAAAACCGCTTAAAAAAATAAAATATTAAAAAGCAGACAAAATAGGAATAATGAAATTCAAAAATCCAGTAACGTTTTTAAGACAATTTGTACACGGCATACGTAATATATTTAAATCTTTTTCCAAACTACAATTACAATTTTCAAATCCAAACGTATACAATATACGTACCTATACGTGAATTATATTTTATATTTTTAATTCAGTTATTTTTTTAATAGATTTAATTGTTTATTCAAAACTTTTTAATTTGATAAAATAAATATTTCAATTTATAAAATTATTTAACTTTCAGTGCATAGTGTATGTGAATTAACAGAACAAGATAGTCTTGATGATCATTTTTCACACATAAATCGTAAACTAGTCCAAAGATCTTCCAAAATGTGTCGATCCGATGGACTTAAAATCAAAAGTAGTCGGACTTTAATGAACCTGTTGACGAGTAGAGGGACAGACATGCTACAACATACCGAATCTTTGTAAGTAACTATATGCCAGTCAATTGAATTTTTGTTGACGAATAATGTGATCACATTTGTTACTGTATTTATTTACTATGCTTTGAATTCTATGTTTTATTTCTGATTTGTATTACAGCCACCATTTTTGGGTGACGCTCAGTTCGTTCTACGGTATAGTGTTGGTTATCCTCATGTTCGCCATCTGTTTGATAGAAATCATGGACAATCCTGTTAAATTATTATCTATACAAGGGATTTACCTTATGTACCTGTACTTGGGAAGCATTGCCGTAATCATATGTATTTATGTGTGGGTGTTAATCGATTCATGCGTCAGCTTAACATCTGATGAAACTGAAATCGTGACGTCCGGCTCATCATCGCCAGGTGTTTTTACATTGAACCGATTCAACTCGTTGAAACGTGCACATATTTCACGTTCAAAGACTTCGGACACCAGCTTCTATTTGAGAGTAGGGGCTTTAGGTAAGTTTAAAATAAGTAAATACTATCTACCATAAACCATATAAGTACTAATTTATACTATTCTATTTTAGTACCAGAAAACACATATTTTTTATTATAAAAGACTTTATTGCGCAAATTTAAAACAGCATTTGTATCTATATAGGTATTATAATATGTACTTAGATTCGATTATAGAGTAAAAATTATAAACAATATATTTTATCTACATCTTTAATTAATTTATTTATAATTGGAGTCTCAGAAACATACTTTTGAAAAGTATTAGTAAATAATTTCAAATATATAGATAGGTACTTGCCTACTACAGAAAATTACTTAAAATATGCCCACTATGTTCAAATACTTTTATTTAAAACATTTTTAATCGTATTTGTATTCTTTGCAAGGCTGCCTGATGTTATTTTCAAAAAATATTTAATAGATAAAATTTTAAAAAAAGCAAAAATATATTTTTGGTACCTATGTACTTATAAATCTCTCTAGAAAACAATTGTTCGTGAATTTGTCCTGTGTTATATGCATTCTAATAAGTATAATTTTGTATTTTTATTATTATTTAATAATAATATTTGATGACCTTTTAATTGTTTCAGTGTTTGGTTTAGGAACGCTCGTATTCAATGGTTTGGAAATGGCCATGTATTCCATGATGGACATTAGCTGTTTAAACGATGTCATATTCGTGCATCCAATACTACACGGATTGTTTACATTTTTACAAATGCATTTTCTTTTCATAAATTCCCAGGTAAAATTTAACTATTTAGTACTTACCTACGTAATTTATTTTAATATACTTCTTGTTAATAACTGCAGTAGGAGGTTATATTAAAAATCACTTTATAGTATATTATGTACACAAATGTGGTATTAAATTTGATGAATTATGAAACCACTGTCATAGCCGTCTAGGTACCTCGTACCTATTATTATTAGACTTATTATTGTATGCTGCCTCGCAATTTTTTCTAAGTCTGATCTCTTCGGTCGGACTAAAATATAAGTGCATAATAACAATAATTATATTATATAAAATATACAAACAGGGATGTATTTAAGGGGTCTAGGAGGGCCTTGGGCCCCAGGCGGAAAAATTTTAAGGGCGATAAATTTTGGATACCGGTAAAAAAATAATAAAATTAATATACTGTGGTCATCATTTTTATTAACAATACCAAGCGATGAGTTTCCTCGCACTGTTAGGTAATTAAAATGTACTCTCTGATTGTTAAAAATAATTTTTAAGATTTGTATCCATATGTAGAATTTGCGTTAATAAACTATTCAAATAGCTATTTACAATTGTTCTGCAGAGAGGTCTTTTTTGTCTTAAAAGACTTAAGATTTGACAAAGAAATTAAATACGATGATATAATTAATACATTTTCTAGTGAAAAAGCTCGGCTAAACATTTAAAATTTTATTTCAATTTCCTTTATATAAATTTAGTAGTTATTATAGATTACTATAAATTTGATATTATATCAAATATTTTATTCCGTGTCCCAACTCACTACACCAGAGACCATTTTCTATTCTTGATTCCTACACACTCCACATTTTATGGGCATAATTACCCACTTCATCAAATGATGCGTCTTTTTAATTGTAATAATTACTTAGCTTGAACTATTTTTCTTTTTTTTTTTTATTCTTTGGCCATTCGTAAATTTATTGAATATGTTACAAATTTATGTTTTACTATATCCCCATACAATTTTGTAAAATTGCCCGTTTAAGCGATAAATTATATATAAATATAAATAAATAAATTACCTATAATAAATGTATTACACATATGTGTATCAATGTTACGTATTTTTTTTATACAAAATATATATTTCTGAAAAAAAATTATAATGAAATGGGAGTGGTTTTTTTCTTACCTAGGGCGCAAAATACCTTAATATGTCTCTATATATGTAGCCTATACGTCAAAGTATTATTATTATTTAATTAACCCCATTAAGCAGCGAGCTTGTGACGAGGTAAATGAGTTTATAGAATACAATAAAAACCTATATAATGTGTATGTAAAAATACAATATTTAAGATTTTTATTTCCTAAATGGTTTCAATACTTATCATAATTGATTGTATATGGAGTATACAGAGTATTCCGAACCCGTTATTTTTTGCTAAAATATTACCTATACTACTATAGTATTATCATTTACACATACTTAATTTAAAAATAAGAAACATTTTTTAAGTCAAAATATGAATTTTGATTAATCGAGAACAATAACTTGGTTGCATTATTTTTTGCCTGATGGCTTACCTATGATTTTTGGTGAAAGTTTGCGTTGACGGGCCGCGACCACCGGACATTAAAACACTATTTAAAAATAGATAAAGAATAAAATCTAATATTTTACAATTACATAACACTTAATAGTAAAGTAATATTTTAATAATGAACAATAAATAATTATATTCTTGTAAGTTATAGCACGGACGCACGATGTGTGTTAGTGTTATACAATGCAATTGCAATATAACAACACATGAAAATTAATGAAGAGAAATTATATTGATATATATAAAGATATAACATTTATTACATAAATACATTCCATTTGACCAATTGGATAAGACTAAAAGGCTTATATAGAGTTGTGGTGTTTATAGTGGATTATATATTACACGAATGGATGGCCGCGTGGATGTCGATGATAAATGTATACGACTTCATTTTTGTCCCACAAATAATTGAAAATAAAGAAGTAGAATAAAAAAATCTTATATTGTAGTAGCTACATATACACAGGCATACAGTAGTAGGTACAACAGTTGTAAAATAGATTTAAATTGAAATGTTAAATTGTTCTTTAATTTATTATTGAAGATTTTAGAACGTGACATTATAATGTATTAATTTGGCGAGCAGTGATGAATACGATTTATAAATCCGTTGATGTTCATAATATTTATATTAAGAAAAATATATTCTAAGCATGGTCCATGACGACGTACGTTGTACCAACGCAATGTACAGGAATCACGCACCACTTGCTAAAAAGATTAAAAAATCATCATGCACGGTTTATGAAAGATAAATTCTCTTTAAATCTGATTCATCATGAGTGATTTTCTTCAAAGCATTTATTTTTATGACATAAATAATTTAATATAATATGTTCACCATTGTTCCTGTATTAACTTTTTTTCTACACTCTAGTATTCTACACGATTTTAGTTATAGGTATAAGTTATATAAAATCTGTTGTAATTGCTTTGATGTTTGTGTTTATAAAAAGCAATTTCTGACAATCAATAGTCTAATAGAAAAAATTAAATTAAAAAAAAATATTATTTAATAACATGAACTACCTATAAATGTCTAAAAAAATATTTATCAATTCACATATGTGCCTTTAGGTGTTAGTAGAAAGGTTTGGTTTGGTCGCAAGATTCGGATTCATGCATTTAGCTGCCACAAACATTGCTTTGTGGGTGCGGTTGGTAATCTGGGAAAGTGGAATTGAATGGATTTACTTCATCCATCTAGCCCAGACATCAAACATAGACATGTCAGCATCGACATATGAATCCAGTATTCCTACGCCCTTACAACTGCGTGGATTTCCCAGTTTTATCACCTCGAGGCACACGCGAGATGTAAAATCAGGTAGGTATCTATAGCTACTAACTATTTTACATTTATAATATACGATTTATACACAACGAATTAATATTAAAACAATTATAATATATATATATTAACAATGTTTAACAATATTAATAAAAATATAACAGTTATCTTAAATTAAGACACATAATTACAGATGTTTTAGATAGAAAATGTTTTACGGCTATATCCAATTTATAAATTATATTATAATATAGCACTATTTGGCATATTTGCAGATTATAACGGAACGTTTAGAAATGCCATCTACCAACCTGTGTCTGAGAACTACGTGGCACAAGTAGTAACACTTCATCATTGTTTAAACACTAATTCACTTGGTCAACTTTTAACATCTTCTATGCCATATCTCTATCCGTTCATTGTGCAATTTAGGCAAGTCAAATACAATAATTAATAATAAATATTTTATAAGTAGTATTGATGATGATACAGGATAAAAAGGTCACATGAAAGTTTTTCCAATAATAATAATATTTTTAATTATTTATACAAACCGTAAGTTTCCCTGTACATTATTACAAAGGTTAACAAAAATGAAATAAATATTTTGTATTTATCGATTTATATTTTATACATACTTGTTTTATATAATTTTTTAAAAAATTTTTTATATAATATGTTTTATTTATTTAATCTTCTGTCTATTAATATTTAATGCAACATCATTTAAACTGTTTCAGCCCATATTTTAGTGTACAGTACAACTTATAACGTAGGCATAGTATGCAAAAGGCAAATGCAAATGAGTTGTATACTACTTTGAATAATTTAATAAATTAAATACAATTAGACTTTCCATAGTGACATAACGTAATAATTACAACTCCTCCTCCCCCCCCCCCATCACTTTGAACACTATTTAAGCTTGAATGAAAGCGTGCATTATTATAATTATTTTTTTTAAATTTAGGATGTGATAAATGTGTATATCAGATTAGGTCGGATTAATGTAACATAAATATATAAAGTATAACATTAAAAAATTATTAAAATTTGTTTACTTTGTTTTTTGATTAGGTATAATCGTATTATATTTTTAAATGTTTTTTTATTTATTAATGATGGAAATGCGTTAAATTCAAAATCTGTTACCGAAACAAAACAGTTGTAAAAATTTAGATAAGCAGTGTAGTGGACCAAAATTTTAGGGGATATTTTTGCACCACTCGACTGTGCTTATTTAAAATATAAATACCAATTCACAAACTACTAAAATTCGATTTTTACACATCGGAATACTCTAAAAAAAAAAAAATCTGCATTGGAATAAGAAATAAAAAAAAGAATGTTCTTATTAAAAAGGATGTAATAAATTTAAGAATTACAACGATAAAAAATATAAAAAATTTATTTTTAACAACTTAAAATTTTCAAAATAATGAATGTCTTACTTAAAATGTATCACTCGGTATTGATTAAGAATACATATATAATTTGATATATAACAGTTTAATAGCTGCCGGAGTGACATATGTGATGGGCCAAAACGTGGGCACTTGTCAGATGAAACCGTTGAAACGTAACGTGCAAAAACCGCCACCGTCGTCGTCAATGTCGTCGGCGTCGGCGCCCAAAGACCTGCAAAAAGACTCGGCCGCTCAGCTGGGCCGGTTGTACGTGTCTCAGGGCGTGAGCTTTTCAGGCGCCAACAAGGGCCTGTTCCTCGGTCTGCTGACGTTAGTCATGGTGATCGTGGTGGTCATCATATTTCTGGTAGTCAAGGACGACGCGGACTTTGCGTCGGACATCCTATTCTGGGTGACGTCTACCACGCTGGCCACCATACTGTCCACCGGCACGCTAATGGGCTGCGTGGGCCTCTACCAGATCCGCAAGCTGTGCCACAACGGCAACCACTTGACGGCGTTAGATTCGATGCTGGCCACCGTATCAGGCGGAGGCGTTGTCTTGTACGCAGTGTTCAGCACCATGGTGGGCGCCGTCGGTGTGGCCACGTCGCAGCCCGGCACCCCGGAACAGAAGGTGGACGCCATGCTGACCGCCGTTAACGTGCTGCAGCTGGTCCAAGTGGCCGTCCAGAGCTCACTGACCTCCGAGGCTTACAGGAGAAGTTCGTGGTCGAGACATCAACTGTTCACCAAACCTGGTCGACAGGTATCTATTACATACATAACCTATTTACCTATAATATACTATTATTACAAAACCTATTAATTAGGCAGCGGTCCAAAGTATCAAGGGGGCACCATCATCTGGAGAGGTCTATTCGTATTGATCAATCAAAATTAATAATTTATAAAAATGGTTCAAGTATAATAAATACTGGAATACTAGATCCAATATTACATTTTATATTTTTACAATACCGTTTTTAAGGAAAATTTTTAATAACTGAAAAACTAATCAAATTTTGAATTAGATACATCAACATTTTCAACAAAAAATAATTCATTACATAATTTACAGTAAAAAAAGGGGTTCTCATTAAAAACCAGATATTTATATCGCCACAAGACACTATTATCTTTATGTAATACAAAAAAATTCAAGAATTTAAAAAAAGTATGAGTATATTTAAAAATTCTAAAAATCAGAATTGACTCATTATTAAAGGGAAAAAATGGGGTATGCATACTTGGTGAATCACACCGTGTAATAAAAGTAGGTAAACCAAATAAGTAAAGTGATTACAATATATATATGATTTTAAATTAGTATACGTAATAATGAAATATATAGGTAGGTAGGTATACCTATTATTTCAGTACCTATAGTCTATATGAACCCTTTAAGATTTATATTTTTTAAACATATATGAGCCATGAGGGTTTTCGACCCCACATAAGTACACAACTAGGAAGCTGTCTATTTTTGCGGGCTTATGGAATATTCCCTCGATGACCACTATGTATACAATGTACAACATATTAAAATAGTTATGCAACATTAAACATTGCAGTACAATCATAGCCATTACTAATGACGTTCAATTTTTTTACACCTGCAGATAATCACATACCTGCTGTGCAGCAACATCGCTCTGTGGATGTTCGATTCGTTTATTACACAGAGTTGGATTAGTCAAGAACGACAACTGCGTTTCATGGGTTTACTGTCCTGGGGACTATTGTCCAGGATATCATTGCCACTGGTAGTTTTCTACAGGTTCCATTCGGGAGTACTTTTGTTACAAATCTGGCAAAAATCATATAGATGAACACGGCCAGAGGACATTTTATGCGTGTAATTTTGTTTTTTAATAATGTGCAATATTAGATACTATTTTACTATTATTTATTGTCGTTGGAATAAACCAACCTTATTTTATAATTTGTTGAAAACACGTCTTGATTTTCATTTTTTATTTTTTTATCAAACAATATTGATAAGTTAATATACATCAACACTTATAAGTACGTAGTCTGAATACTCAAAGTTACAGTAGGTATTCAAAGTTACAACAGTACAACAAAAGTAATTATACCCTAATCTAAAAATTTAAAAATCAAATATGTAATTTAATAAGTTTTAACTTGTAGATATGGTCATAGCATAAAAAAAAACACTAGGGCAGGGATTTTTTTAACCTTTTTGGGTCCACGGATCTTTCGATTTTGAAAACAATTTCAATGGTGAATAAATAATAAAATGAACAAATTTATATTATTTACTGCAGTTGTGGATCTCTTGATAATAAGCAAAACTGTTATCTCTGGGAGCCGTGACAAACAGGTTTATATCCCTACCCTAGATATTACATTAATGTGAAGATCTCATGAAGAATAAAAATACTACTTATTTATCATTTGATTCAGCAATACATCTGATGTTATTCTGGCATCAAAATAATCTTAAACTTTTAAGTTTAAATGTCATAATTTATAACATAATGAACCACATTTTAAAATATAGATTTTTTTCTAAAATAAATAATTAATGGTTCATGTTTTTAAAAATGTAACAAAGGGTTTTTTTCAATTTCGCTTTGTATTTAAATAAAACAAATTAATTTAAAATGTAACGTATGCATAAGAAATACATTTTGAAGGATCTAAATTATTGTACAGATATGAAGAGTAAATATTACTTAAGTTGTTGGACAATTAAAATGTTTTGGTACAATTAACATTAGCATGTTTCTGTTGCATAAGAAAAAAAATAAAATACAATTTTACTTACAAAATGCCAGTAACATTACTTAGGTAACATTTTTAAAGAATAAAATTTGTCTTTGTTACAACTAAATTATTATTTAACAATTATAAATTATTTATACAAATAGACTTGAAAAAGTTTAATAACATTCCAAAAGTCTTACAAAACTTAAAACATTTCTTCAACAATAATTTATAATAATTTATAAACTTAATTCAACTATGAAGATAACAATGCAATATTGATTTCTTTTACCATTTTAACTCGATTGAGCATTTTTTCAAGCGATTCTTTATTTAACGCACAAGTTGAATACCACACAGGACTATCAGGTACACAAGATCTTTCAGGAGTCAGGTAAAACAAATCATTTCTAGTTTTAACACTTTCTGGGCTGTAAAAAAAAAATGATATATATAAACATTATTAAAAACATACAAATTCAAAATATTAAATTAGAAATTAAATAATAACCATTTTGATAAGTAGAATTCATACAACTTTACAGGACATCTCAATGGATTTTCTTCATTCTCGTGCTGCTCGTACACTTTTTTCTTTCGAGAATTTGGTGAATCTATTTAATAATTAAAAAAAATGAAATATTTTTATTTGAGTCATTAACATTGAATAATATTTATTACATACCAATGGATGCTTGTGGAGGATAAAAACGTAATAATACGTTTCTGTAGGTTCCTGGTGCTTTAACCCCAGATGTTGACGGCTGATTAGGATTTCTTTTCCAATGCTTCATAATATGCGAAAATGATAGTTGCATATGTTCTTCAACGCTCTAAATAGTAATTAACAAAAAATAATAATGAAAACTGTTTAATACCAACTTATATATACTTACTGTCAAATTAAAATGTTTGGTGTTGAAAAATATCAATGTGCATAGCAATACGTAGGGAGAATGCGCCCCAAGCTGTTTACTTTCCCAAAGATACTCTTCTTCAACACGTGTAACAATATATTCTATAATCAAACAGTTATTATAACATAAGCCATATTCAATAAACTAATTGTATTACTTGTATCATTATAGAGTTCAGTGAATCTTTTAGCAATTTCATTCAAAGTATCAGTAAATTTTTCAAAAGACATATCAGTAAATATATTATCAATTCGTCCATTTTCAAATAAATATTGTTGAACGCCTAAACACAGATAATAAATTGTGTCTGGAGCATAATCACTTCCATTTGGTTTGCGTACCTCTTTCACAAACAAGCACAGACAATAATTTAGTTCGCTTGCTGTTAATTGCAGGAGGTCCAATTTAAATATATTTGTCTTTTTCACACCACACACATAACTAGACAATGTTTTCTCAAATTCTATACTTTTCGTACATGCCCACTGTCGCCAGGCATTAACTCCTAATGTATACTTGAGACACATATTTGCATCAGGTTTGACCACAGACATCGGAATGGTATAAAGAGGATTTTGTGCTATTTGTTGTATTAATCCCGATTGGATGCTTTGTGCCTGAGGATATTCATTTTTACGAGAGCGTTTTGAATTTGAGTTACGTTGAGACTGTGAACGAGGTGCACGTTTTCTTGGAGGTCGACATAACATATCTTGAGGAGATGATATCATATTTTCTTGGGTTATATCTTTAAAAAGTATAAATATTTTACTTTTAAATACTATTTTTTCAGTAGCTTTTAGTTTAAAAACTTACTCTCCATTGGATCAGGTGTTTGAGGCATAATTGTAGAAGATACTAAATTTGCTTCAACATCATCAATAATTTGGTTTGTTTGATCATTTGATGTCATTGTAGATATCTCATCAGCTCCTTCAAGACTTTCTGTATCTGCTCCTGCCATATTCAAAGCCATTGCGAGAACATCATCTCCAAAAGAATTGGTATTACGAGCACTCGATGAAACAACTTTCGTGTCATCATTGTATTCTAAATAAATATTATTTGCATTAAAAATTAAATTTCCAAAAGAAAATAATTTTGTTACCCATATTTGATATGTCGTTTTCACTATCTGACGATGAAACATTTTCATGTTTTAAATCGTTAGCTACCATGCCAGCCATTAATAAAAGTTCTGCTTCAAATGGATCAGCTGGTGTTTCTTCTCTAATTTTCTTTAAATTAAAAATTAATATTAATTTATTTAATCAAGAATTTTAAACAGGATTTTGGAAAAAGGATTACAGTTAAACTGATAAATCTTGATTTTTATTTTCTAACAGTTGCTGTGCTAAAATCAAAAACTTAAAAACAGGATAAAAAAACACTAGCACTAATTTTTTGTTATTAGCTTCAATGTTTAGGGAAATTAACCAATTATTTAACTTATAACTATGTTATAAACATTATCTGTGCTTCTTAAAGTTTATTAAAATTGTTTAATTTTTAAGCTGTGATATTTTTAATATCTTTTTTTTTGTCCTGATTATTTTAAAAATAACATGATTGTTTGCTTTTTTTGTTCCTATTTCTGACAAGAAATCACTCATATAATTGAAAAATGGAACATTTTATCTACCATAAAATATCTTCATAGACAGAAAAAAACAACATATTATTGTAAAACTAATAAATTTATCAGAACACTCAAAACCGAAAACGGAAGTTTTCCTTTTTGGATTTGTAATTTCCAAAAACCCGCTTTTAAACTTAATTTAAACAAGATCAATGATTTTAAATTACCTTTATATCCTTTAAAATTCCTTTAGTAGTATTTTTAGTTGTAGGTATAAAAATTGGAATCGGTAATGGTATTGGGAATGGCACTGGTACTGGATATGGCATTACATACATATGCATAGGCATTGGAATGTAAACTGGCACTGGAATTGGTATTATCACTCCTTTACTACCTGTTTGATCTAAAATAAATCACATATATCTATAGACAAACTATTTGATAGAAATTTCAAAAAAATGAAATTCTACCTGTTTGTACTTCTTTATCAACTTTAGATACCTCATTTTTGTAACTCAATTTTCTACTAATTTTATGTTTAACTTTTGGAGATTTTTGTTGAGAATTATGTACTTCATCGCTCTAGAAAATCACAATATGTGTATATATATATTTTTTTATGAATAACTATTAATAAAGAAATATGAATAAAATTAATAATTTGCATTTACATCAGAAACATTATTATCTTCTTTACGTGTAGACTGTCGAGTAGATATTCGTGAAGCTGATGATTTTTTCCCTAGTTACAATTTCATACAACATAATATTAAAAATAAAATAAAAACTAAAGTAATTGATCATTTTAGTTATTATATATATAAAGTGTAACAGAAAAAGCTAACAAATTTAATTAATTACTATGTAATAATTTTTGTTCTAATAAATATAAGTATTTTTTTTTTTTTAAATTGGTAAGAATAAAAGTTATTATATTTTCCAATTTTTCTGTTACATTCTTTATCAATATAAATATTTAAATACCAACAGTAAAGGATTATAATATATATTTTTATACAACTATACAAACCATATTTAGATTTAGATTTAGATTTTTGCTTTTTGCCAGATTGAAATAAATTCAAACAGTTTTGACTGCAAAAGTTGTAGGTTGTTCCAATATGAATTGTTTTATAACGTGCTTGAGAATGTAAGCCACACTTATCGCAAATAACTCTACAAAATCATCACAAAAAGATAAATCAATCATATATTAATAATAGTTTTTTTTTTATAATTTTATTGGTAATACTTTTTTGATTTTGATGCTGGTGATTCTTGTTGTTGAAGAATACAGTTTAATGAACATATATATGTAGGACTACTGGAAGACACATTTTTGGTAGAAATCATATCAATGTTAAATTTTTTAATCTAGAAAAACAAATTTATGCAATGTTTTATCAAATATGATATACACTTGGTGATTCACCAACCACACTATAAAAAATTGTTATTCTATGTTAGTTTATTAATTATATATTATTATAAATTTATTCGTCCCTAAATTATTACTTTTATGATCAAATATACCTGGTGAGCGAATCGCTCTACACAAGAGTAATGGTATTCAGATTATATATGCGAGTCATGACAAGTTAAAAAGTATCCTATGCAACTCAAATTTACTTTTGGTTAAATAAGAATCTCCCATTTTACTCAAAATTATTTTCAAGTAGATGATTTTTTTTTTTAATATTGATGATAACAGTTCATAATAAGTTAAGGATAATAGTAAGATTAATCAGAATAGCTTTAAAAAAAAAAAAGGATTTCCAGTTTAAATATGATTTGTCCAAAAGTTATATGTTAAAAATGTTTTGTGTTTTACAATTAGAAATATTTAACGATTTTATCATATAATAACAATTAATTATTATAGACGAATATCTCTCATAATAAACATAATATTTGAATCAATGGTTTGAAGAAACCAGATTTGTCTCAAAACTTGAACTTTTGGGAAAATGAAGATAATATGTCTTGGGACTAATAGAGTTTTCTTGATTCCTACAATTTTTACGGTTATGGCTCTATTAATAACTATTATTAATGGTGGAAGTCAGATTTCTCATGACTTTAGTAAACCTACATATAAAGAATCCAAGACTGTAATACAACATTGTGATCACATTTTTTATTTTGAAGTTAGGTTTCTTAAATGACTGATTTATTTATATTTTTATATTTAAAATACTCTAGTTTTTTGTAAACAAAACAGTTCTAACATAAAATCTTCAAATCATATTCAAACTGCTAATTCTCACCGGTTTAGAAAATATGGAGGGTATTATGATTTAGAAACTATAATATTTAATATTAATTTATTAAAATTGTACAATAAATATATTACGTACTAGTCTTAATATTAAATAAATTTCATATTTGAAGTAAAACTAATACAGTTTTTTTCATATGGCACATTTTTACTGGGAATAGGAATAGGCTGAAAGACTTTTTGGTTTGGTTATCTGTTTGACAGAATTTTATCTACCATGCTTAGTTTAAGGGGCTTGGTAGTTTTTTCCTTATACTGTTGCCTGCTCAGATAATAACTGGCATAGTGTTCAAACCACAACAGTGCACATTGAAATCACAGACCGAGTCCAAAGGGAAGAGCATGATTTGTGAACAGCACTGGTAAGGAATTGGTCCGAGTTCTAGAATTTATGGCGTACAACTACAGTTATAGTTATAGTATGGTTTAATAATTCGATTCAATTATATTTTATAATAATTTTTGTATTAATTTCTCATTATCGTATAAAAATAAAATTATGGCCTAATATCCATGACCGACAGACCAAGATTTTATTGATAACTTGCTGGTCCGATCCAAACCTGTTGGTGATTAATCCTATTTGTATAAATCAATTTAACTAACTACATTAATATGTTTAGTTAAAATTAATGAAAATGATTGAGAAAATTTAGTAAGTAATTATTTAAATGGATCATTTTATATTATATTGATCAGAATGTTTATTGTAACAAAGAAAAGTAAAATTTCAGAAAATAGTTTTTGCAATTAAAATACACTTACTTTGCAAAATGAACAGGAAACAGTTCTCTTTTTTGATACAATGAATTTATTTAAACATTCATTTGAACAAAACTTAAATAAACTATTTGTATTACTTAATATTTGAAACTCGTTTGTGGATGAAGAATTTAATTTACAGAAACACACATTGCATATATCTGTAGAAAAATATTTTTATTGGTATTATATTATGTAAAATATATGAATAAATAAAAAATATAAATATGATATAAAGCAGAAGAAATATAATAACTTAGATTTTATGTTTTAATATGGACTTACCAATGACTTGTGTTTTTTCATTTGCGCCATAATCCATAACAAAACTATCTGGTTCAGTGTGCTTTCTCCTCGATTCATAGTCTTTAGTTTGACAAAATGATGAACAGAAATCCTATAAAATATTTATTTGATATTAAAGAATAATGTTATAATAACACATTTATTATTTATATTATTTAAATTATTACTTCAAAATCACAATCAACTAAATCCTTTTGACAAAAATTGCATAAACTTAACCTATTTTCATAACTTCCAGTGCAAGTAATTCCACAAAACTGTAATAGTTTACCAGAAATATATCGAGAATATTTTCCTAAATCAACATCTGATGTTATCAAATTTTGACAGTTTATACAATTTGAATCAAAAACTGTATTTTGATAGTGACCTAATTTATATAACATAGTACATAATAAAATATTAAATTCCAAATAAGCAAATTCCAATGAGTTATAAATAACACTATTTACTTAAGCAATCTACTGAACAAAAATGTTTTGTTTGCCAATAGTAACTCTTATCTTCATGTTCTAAAATTACTAATCGACAATGCTGGCATTTTTTTTCAAAGTTACACTGATTATTTTTCTTACGGTAATTTTCAACACACTCTTCTTGACACAAATACACAGACTTATGGTCATTCACAGTGAATTTACATAAACGAAACTGTAAATTTAATAATTTAAATCAAATATGTATAAGAAATAAATGTAATTAAATATTCAATACCCTGTTACATTGGCAGCACACTTTTTTTAATGGAGAAGATAACCCTTCAACTGCATCTATAATTTTTTCATCAATACTATCAATAGGTTTGATTATTTCCTTAGCTATTTCCTATAATCCAAATAAAATATTAACAGTGTTTTTAAAATTGTATAATAACTATGAATCAATATAAATAATAATATGAGGTTAAATGTATTTACTCTAATTTGATTTTCTGCTTTTTTTGCAGCTTGGCGTTGTGGCCTAGAACTTGTTTTCAAAAGTGTTTCATTTAAGTCATTTTGTGCTTGTTGTTCTTGATGTATTTCAGAATTTAATATCATATTCTTTTGATTCAGACATTCTTCACTAATTAAACATTCTTTATTTATAATTTTATCTTCGCCATTATACAGACATTCTTCACTAATTAAACATTCTTCATTTATAATTTTATCTTCATCATTATATTCATTTGCACTGTTATTTATAATAGATCTTGAAATTTCAAATGTTGACGGATCTATAAAATATTTTAAATAATTTATTTGATGGATCAATAATTATAAATTGTAATTTATACCTGTAACATCTTTTTTAACTATTTGATTAACTTGGTCAATATTAATTTCATTTTCACTGGTTAATTCCATGATTTTGTTTTCAACATCAGGAACAGATATAGCAGGCTCGACATTATCCAAGCATTCAGTTACAACTGTATCAATTTGATTAAGTTTGTTTTCATTGTCGATATCCAATGGCTTTTCATCAGTATGTTTTTCTTCAACCTTTATTTTCAAATCTTCATCATTAATACCGTGTTCGGTGGTCATTATCAAACTGTTAATTTCTTCACTACTACCAATAGATTCATTGATTTCTGCAGTGATCATTTCACAATTGTTAGTAGTTACATCTTCCACGTGTTCCTGATCAGTCTTATCGCTATGAATTGGTTCAAGCAACTCGACAAATGGGATCATTAATGTGTTGTTTTCTGATGTCGTTGCCGATGAAGCGGCTTCGGAATTTAAGTCATCAGCCATTGCAACTCTATCCAGAGCTATTGATTTTGTTCACGGTAACAGATCAGTCAATTAAGAGAACTCCATTTATTGGTTGTAACACAATAAATCAACAATTAAATATCATAAAATCTTTTTACGTTATAAACTTATAACAGAATTGCGGATTTGATTCAATTTTACTGAAAACGCAAATTTCTTATCTTAATATCTTCGTGTCTTTATGAAGATAGCTCTTTCAAGACTGTGGCTCCGTCAAAGTCCCGTAGATAGTAGCATATAAGACAATATAAATAGGTACGTCGGGAACAATAAGAATTTGAATTTTGTTTGCGCATTTTCACTTTATCCAATATAACATTGTAACAAGTTCTGCGCGGATCATCATGCTTTGATATATGTGAGTGATGCAACCAATGAGTGGCGGAGAACTCAACATACGGAAAAAGTAGATAGGACATGCGCATCACAATGTTGCTGACATACCTGTGTACTTTGTCTTGGAAGTGTAGAAGACTGCTATCGTAAATTAGTAGTAGCATAGATAATTTTTGTATATTATCTATGGTATTAGCTCATATACCACTGATAAGCAACTGGTTGATACCACTTATATTAAGTTGTATTTACTAGAATTATTAGGGGCAAATTAGCCAATGAAATCCCAATAACAAATCATAAGTCATGAACCCCTGATCTATTAAAGAATATTAGATTATAGTTAATGGTGTTGAGATTTAAGCAGCGAGGACTGAGCCACTGTGCTACTGTGCATTTGCATAGTGGTCCAATAAAAAATAACTCAGTGTGTATTGTATTAAAAATATTTTTATTGCAAAACAGTGATCCGATTTGGTCCCAGTCCGCGCCTGGACTTGAGGCACAGAATAATTTAAATTCTAATATTATATTACCTGATATATTATTTTACTAATTCTATCAATGATTGATAATTTGGTTGTGATGTTATATCACTAAATATTTTCTTATATAATTTAAACATACAGTATTAGAAATCAGTATGTTATTAATCGAAAATAATATAAGTTATGTATTTCCTTACATAGACATAGTTTCAAGAAATTTTTATGCCTTCCAGACTTATACTGTTCTGTTGGAAGGTCCTTCTCAGTATTAAAAAGGATTAAAAATTATTTGCTATCGCAATTAACGGAAGGTTATTTAAACAATTTTGCTATTATCAATGTTGAAAATTAAATTTGTTGAAACATTGATTATGAGAATATAATTAATGAATTTGCTTGTATAAAATTCCGTTATTAAAATTTTATTGTTTTATTTTTATAAATTTTAATTTAATCATGACCTAAGTTATAAAACATAAATATTTCGGATATTTGTATAATGAATATTTATTTATTTTTATAAAGAATATTGTTCATTTTAAATGTTAGTGTATTTTGTTATAAATTGTATATCTATATTTTAATAATTAATGATGCAATAAACTAATATTGCAGAGATGGAGGGAGGTGCAAAAATGATTAGCCCTGGGCAACAAAAACTTCACTGGTCTTACCTAACAACGAGTGGTAATTATTTTAAATATCGCTTTTTTAAATGAAAGTAGAGGCTGTCTATCATATTTGAAATTTAACTATAAATTTATAATACATATTTTACATTGCTATAAGTTATTTATTATTCCATTAGTACCTGGTTTATTAATAGTAATACGATTTTTTGTAGTGGTAAATCCTTGTCAAAAAAATATCGCATTCGCTGCAAAGGACTTAAAGTTTGACACTCATCGACGGTTACTCACTTTATTCCCTAAACATGTCACTGACTATACGAATTCATAAAATTAAAAAGTATTATTTTAGGTTTTCATTGAAGTTCACTTTACAACAATTGTTTTGGGGCTATTGTGAGTCATTAATGGTTTCATAGTATATAATTGTTATTCGTTTACCCCATGTTTCAAAATAAAGATTTTAGCTTTCTAAAAATAATTGTTTATATTACTAACTTCTAATCCATGAAGAAATAATAATATTTCGTCATGTTCTAAACCACAATATACAAATCTTTGTGGAATACAGTAATCCCTCGTTATCCGCGGAGGTTAGGTTCCAGGAAAGTTGCGCGGATATCGAAACCGCGGATAACGAGACCATAAAGCAATGTAAAATGGGAAGTTAGGTTTTATTTATATACAATTTTTAATTTTTATTATTTTGTACATGTTTTGTATTTAATTTTAAAAATCACAAAAAGGTTAATATGTATGTTTTACAATTATTTGATTATGTATTTATTTTTTTAATATAATTTATTAATTATTTATATGTACATATATAATATATTAGGAAGGATGAAAAAAATGTGTAATTGATGTTTGTTTCCTTTTGTTTTCTATGTCTTTGCGAACTTCTTCGTAAGGCACCAGCAATTCTTGGATTCCTCTTTTGAACTTTAATGCTTTTTCAGTGAGTGGATCCGTCATAAGAACTTGTTCAGTTAGTTGGTTTACTAATGAAAAAATCTCTTCGATTGATTTAGAGGAGAAATCCGGCTTCACAGGTTCTTCTTCCTCTTCATCATCCTCGGATTGTTTTGGTTCGTTCGGGGTTTCGGTAATTTCTTCTAGATCCTCCAATCATAAGCGTGCGCAGACCATGCTGGCAGGGGAGGCAGAATGTAATAAAAAATATATTTTATAGTATATAGTTAAATATTATTTTGGTTATTACTTTATTAGTTAGTTCAATTAATATTAGTCATGGAATTATTTTATATAAAAATTATATTATTATAATATTATGTTTTTTAAAAACAATATTTGGAAGAAAACTTCAGCTCGCAGGAGGGGCAGCTGCCCACCCTGCCCCTCCCGTGCGCACGCCTATGGAGATTCTTCATTGTTTCTTACGGCATCTTCTAAGGCTACTAAGTCATAACTTGTTTCCTTGAGATACTCTCTATTATCAAATTGTTGAGATTTGCTTGGCTGAGGTAAGCCATATTCTTTAAGAGACCGACCACCTAATGTTAACACGGAATTTGAAAAAAATTTAAAAATATAAAAATAAAAATACCAAGTGTTTCATCTTTCCACTTTAAGGCGTTGCACCACTGACACTTATAGGTCATAGAACACAAAGCTATACAGGTGTCAGTTCTATATGCAATATCTGGATAATATGCCATACCTGAATGCACCTTGCTTTTCCATAGACGTATAGTAATGTTTTCCTTATACCTAGATTGAATAGATCTATGCATTTCAGGATTTGCAGCCTGGTGTATTAAAACAGCTTGCATGTGTACATCAGGATTTGTATTTTGATATGTAGACACAGCTTTATGATGTGATTCAGGTTTGTTCTGTCTATATTTTTTTTTGTGCTTTTTTTTATTTGATTTTTTCTTACGTAATTAGTAAATTTAGCTTTTCGTCTTCTTTTTTTAATTAATGAGGACGAAATAGATTGATCTGTTTCACTTGATTGGCATAGTGACATTTTTGCAGAAATGTTACTGTGTACTGAAAATGCAATAGGTGAATGTTTACGTTTATCGACCAGTTCCTCTATACGACTCTGAGTATTGTTTTCTGCAGCAGTAGGAAAATAAGCATCAAAATGTCCATTGGACAAATCTTGTCCAAATCGTAAAAACTTTACTAGATAATCATTAGATCTGGACTCCGTGTATAAGATACCATTTCGATAAACTTTAAAATTAAATGGAAATATACATCCCGCTGCTATCAACTCACAAAGCCCACCTTAAGTTTCATTTTGTATTATATCAGCATAATATTCATTAGCCGTTGAGTAATTATCACCATTTCTATTGTGGGACATAACTGAAAACTTGGTTTAGTCATTCATCACATGTCCGACAATTAGTGATCGCACCTCCATCGCATTGTCTTGTATTCCGTGTATTAAAAAAAGAAAGATCTCGGAATAAACAGGCACCGTCGCCAACAATGGGGACAACAGTAGGTTGTTCCTATTCTCCATTAACTAAAAGACTTTCTTTAACCATTTCTTAAGTAATTAAATAAAACAATGTTAAATTAATGCTCCTAACAATAAAAACCAAACACGAAAAAATCTAAAAAACTAATCCGACAGTAATCTGTATTATGTTACCCTGATAACATACACAAAAAAAATATATTATATGAATATTTAGATATACAAATTACATGTAAAAAAATATTTTTAACAATTTCAACCCTTTAAAATCAAAATTTCGAAAAATCCTTTCTTAGCAGATGCCTAGGCCATAATAGCTATCTGTATGCCAAATTTCAGTCCAATCCATCAAATAGTTTGAGCTGTGCGTTGATAGATCAGTCAATCAGCTTACTGTTTTATATATACAGATTTGTTATTTTTGGATTCGATAAGTTTAGTGATGACAGTGGTCAGGGGCATTGATTGTTGGCACCATATTTTAAAGACCTATAAAGAAATATAATTTGGAAATAGTTGTCGCTCTCAGAGCCTTGATATATAGGGTAATTAGGCCGGACAAAAATTATTTACTGGCCTATAGGCAAATAAAATTTATGTTTCATTTTTTTTTTTTTTTTTGGTATACCGCATGTGGTCTTTGCAGGGTGATTCATGAATCATCAAGCATGCTCACCCCCCATTTTTTTTAAAAAAATGTCTATATCAAAATCAAAATTCAAATTAGTAGTTTTTGAGTAATTCAACTTTGTGTATCTAAGATTAATAACAATTAAGTTCACGATAATAAGTTTAAAATATAAGGGAGATTTGGAGTTTGGTAATTTGAACATTTTAATAATTAATTAATATTGATCAATTAACATTTATATTTGATACTACTATTGTTCTTAGTATGAACATTTTAAAAATTGAAATATTACTTATTTGAATCATAAATTAAGTTCATTTAATTATATAAATTTTTTACAATAAACTTATCCATTAAATAATTTACAGTAAAAAGTTATTATTTTTGAAAACAGGAGTTTGGTCTTTAAGTTAATTAAAATATTCAAAAAACCACAATTTTAATAAATTCATTATTAAAGTAAAATTTGGTGCTGAAACATCCTGAATAGTGCATAAATTATAAAAACAATGGTCTCTAGTTGACACTTATTATAACGTCCATGCTTATTATACATCTTTATATAACTGGCTATGACCTATCCAGTATTTTTCATTATATTTTAAGCAGGGATAAAAAATTCTAAAAATCATGATTAGCACAATTAAAGGTAATAATAATTTAGAAATATACATAGATATATTCATTACTCATATACACTTAACATAATCTAGGGTCGTGCTATTTATATATCATATAATATATCCACCAAGAATCCTAGGCCTATAGAATGCTTGGCGTAAGAAGCGCAGAAAAAACTGAAAAAACTGAATAATAAAATAAAAATTATTTATCTTTATAAATAATAACTAAAATAAGAACTTCTTATCAAAATATCAATTTTTAAAAGATAACACAAGATTAAATGTACTCTGATCTTCCATGTAATAATTTAATGTCATGTTTAAGGTTAGAAAATTTGATAATTTGATAGTTTTCAAAATTTCAACCCGACTGATGAATTCAGAAATTTTTAAATTATCTTACATGAAATTTGAACAACTTTAGTTTTTATTCAAGACATTTTCTAACTTTTTACTTTAGAAGTATGGAAAAAGAAGGTAACAAACAGGAAAATAACCCTCGAATACCATCAGCAGTCTTTGTGGTTCGTGAATGTTACAATTTTAACTATTCAATCTAAATAAAATATGTATTTAATATTTTTATTAATGTGAAAAAAAATTTTATGTTCAGGATGATGTGGATAAGTTTATGGAAAAAACAGAAAATAGTAGCGTTGAAGATGTACTTAAAAGATTGGACGAGCAACATAGCAAATATAAATTTTTTGAATATAATTTAATTACAAAGAGAAAAAGGTAAAGCACGAAAGGTGTAATTGTAAATTTATTTATGTTAATTTTCTGCTATTATGAATTAAAAGGATGAAAAAAAGTATTTTAACTATTGGGTATTTTGAAAATAGTCAATGCTAACTATAGTATGTAATGATTACTAATTTTTGTAAACTGAGGTTTATGTCTTGGTTTACTTTTCCTAAAGTGATATTTGGCTACTTTAATTTATATACTAATTATTAATAAATAAATAATTGGTTTCTGTGAAACAATAGTGTAGATGTGCAAGAGGTTATTTTTCAATTTAGAACTGGGTATATTAAATATTATAGTCAAATTATTCTTTTTTTTATTTTCAGTGTTTATTAACCATTAACCCTGTAAACCTTTGACTTATTTTTTTCTATTTAAGTAAAACATCACAATATTTTGTCAATTTAAATTAGTGGTTCTTAACTATTCTTTTCAGAATCACGGAACACTTACATTTTATAAGATTTTAGTGGATTATAGCTGTAAAATAAAGTAATAATTATATATGATACATTTAATATTACATAAATAATAGTTTACCTATTAATCAATAGAAAATAAAATAATTGTACTGTATAAGTAAATATAATGAAATGAAATTCTACTTCATAAATAATTTTTTTATTCACATATTTTCAAGTTTAGAAGAAATACTTTCTCTAAGTACACAGAACATCTATGTTCTATGATACATCAGTTAAGAATCACTGATCCATACACTATTGTGTAAGGCGCTAAAAATTGTTTGATTTTTTTTTCACTTTATATTTTAATTTATTTTATAGCATTTTTATTTACAATATCTGTAAATTGTAATTATCTATTAGGTAAATGGTTAATTGTTATGTATGTACATCATATTATTCATTGTGGTTAGATTAGTTTAGGCACCTCCTGGCATTTTGTAATTAGATCCCTAAAAGTTAAACTTTTGGGCTAGGGGTCTTTTTATTTTACCTATTATTAAATAAAATTAATTTTTTCTAAAATATTTGATAAAGTTTTATTATGATAAATTAAATTTTATATAAAAATTAAAAAGTAATTAAATTATTAATACAGTAGACGACCCCGCTTAGAAGACTCCCGGATATAAAGTTCATCAGCTTACTAAACTCAAAATCGCTTGGAACAATCCGGATGTATCCAAATACATTAAAAGAATTTGGTTATAAGATTCAAATTCCGTAAGAAAAATCATAGAAAATAAACTTTTGTGTTGGTTATTACCTATCACTAGTTTCTAATCATGGCATATAATATGCATATACAACAAATTTCAAATCATTTCAAATTTATAATTATAATATTTATAATTTATTTATATTTATATTTGTATAATATGTAATTAATTAATAATATGTACTATATATTTATAATTATTTAATAATACCTAATAAAATCAAATATATAATGGGAAAAGTAGGTAATAAATAAAAGGAAAAATTAATTAAAATTTTTGTTTGTTTTTTTCTCACTTCACCTATACGATTCAATTGGTTATAAGACTTACTTTGTGTTGGTCCCAATGTGAGTCTTATAAGTATCGTCTACTGTACCTAAAAATTAAAAAGAAATTAAATTATTAATACCTAAACATTTATAATAATTTACTTGACATTTAGAAGAGAGCCTAAATAAAAAAGGGGGCTCAAAAGTATGTTTATAGGCACCACCTGAAATTCAGGTCTGTACATAGTTATGGTTGAGTTGTAATATTATTATTATTAGGCAAAATCAAAATTGTTACATCTACGTTATATTAAAATTAAACACGTATTGTATAATTTGAAAAAGTGTCATGTTAATATTTTTGAGATTTCATATCCTTTAAATGAATTATAAATATTGTAAAACCAAAAAGTTACAGTATTTTACGATTTTGTATACTATTATAATTTATTTTTAAAAAAATATTATAGTACCTATGTAATATTATTTCAATAGTTGTCTACTCTCAAAATGCAATTATAGATGTTTAAACTCTTATATTAACTTAGACACAACAATTTTAATTTTGCTTAGTGGAATTTTGTTATATAGCATAGTAAATGGATGAATTCAGTATATACAGATTACAGGTATCATATCCTCTCAAGTTTGTGTAACAATTAACACTAAATAGTAGTTATTTATGTAACAAATTATATTATAAATATCTTGCTTTTGATGTATGAATATAGATTGCAATCACAATTACCAGATTTAGAAAATACCCTAGAGATGATTCAAACAATGAAAGCTCATAAAGGACAACAGTTAAAGACAGACTTTTTATTATCTGATGATGTCTATGCAAAAGCTCATATACAAGCAACTGATAATGTGTATCTTTGGCTTGGTGTAAGTATTTTTTTTTAGTGATTTTACTTAAATCAATTAATTGAGTCAATGGGTGTCTAATTTATTGATATTATATATTTATTACAGGCTAATGTCATGTTGGAGTATAATCTTGAAGACGCCACTGAACTTATTTCGAGAAATATACAATTGGCCACGAGTAATATGGGACAAGTTGATGATGATCTTGATTTTCTAAGGTTTTAAATAATTCAACGTGTTTATTTTTATTTTATTACCAGTTTGTAATTATTTTTAGGGATCAGTTTACTACAACCGAAGTTAATATGGCTAGGGTTTACAACTGGGATGTAAAACGACGACAAGCAGCCAAAGCTAAACAATAAACATTTTATCTATTTATATAAAACACTAATAAATGCTTCTTTTTTTATGAAACTAATTTAACCATTAAATAATTAAAAAACAAATTATTATTTTTAAAAATTAATCAGTTTATTAACATCTTTAAAATTATGAGTTTATGATTACAATTATTTTATGTTCATAGTTCTTTCATACTTATATTTAATTATAGCTAATAAAATAACATATAATAAGTGGTATTATTGTATACCTTCAAAATAATAATAAAGAAAATCATTAACATAGTTGAGTATATACAACAAATTTGTAATTTATTAAACTGAAATATTATATTTGATATAAAAAATACTCAAAATAAAATTTATATATATTCAGATAAGGTGTTAACTAATTCTTCTGTTGTATAATCGTCTGTCATTGATAACTTATTCATAGGCAAAACTAAGGATTTTAAAATCTCACGTTCTGACGGCTCAATTTTTGATATCAGTTGTCCAATTTGCCGAGTTATAAAACTAGACAATTCAGTTTTTATCATTCTAAAAAGAAATTCAATATTTATGGTATAATAAATTTAAAAATAATACTTTATAATAAAACCATGTAAACTTTTAAAAACAAGAATGTTTATGTTAACTATATGCTAGTATATTTTGATAACATGATTATAAATTACCTTTCTTCAACTGTTGTTTCAGGCAAAAATGATACTCGATCACATAATGATGCAATATGTAATATTGATTCTTCATCAGGTTTTTTACTTAATTTGTTATTTAAATTTAAATAATCTAAAATAGTTAAACTATCTTGCAAGGTTGTTGGTATTGACCCATTTACTTTGGAACCGTTTATTAACCAACTCAGCAAATGTTTTAAAGTTTTTTGGCCATCTAAAATAGATAATAAAAATAAAAATGAATAAAAAAATTTTTTTTTTTAAATAACTCATACCTTTTTGAAGCAAATAGTTCGCAAATAAATGATTTGCAAGTATATTGTGTGCTTCTTGCCAATGTTCAGCTTTCAAATAACAAATGGCAGCTTCCAAATATCTAAAATCAATAAATATAAAATATATAAGTACTGAAATTATTCCATTTTACCTTAAACAATGGTTGATAACATACTTTTTTTGTGTCACAGCTAAAATAGCTTTTGCATTATAAATTATTATTTCTTTAACATTTAGCTTTTCTATTACAAAAGTTTCCTTCTCAGAAAGTATGATATCATTAATATCGCTAACAGGTAGTTCAACATTCCTTCCAATAACTTCTTCAATTAAACTTTCTCTCCTAGAACAACAATATATCATTACTAAATCAACATATACAGACAAAGTTATCTTAAAACTTGGATTTATTACAATTGTTCATCTTTTATATGCATAAGAACAAATACAGCCCATTGCCACTGTCCATGTGATACCAACTGTGAAGCAAAATTTATATGTAATTGATTAGCATATACTTCAGACATATGTGTATAACCAAGAGATTGTAATGTGTTGTACAAAAGCCAACTAAAATTAAAATCTAATGGATCCCGTGTATGTGTAAAAGGGTTTATAATTTTGTCCATTTGGTATGCTGAATCGGTGTAAAGTTTCATTAAATGATAGCAAACATCATAAGTAGCAAATTTATCATCAGTATCAATTATGCCATCATATGTCTTGTATGGTTTAAAAGCATAAGAGTCATCACTCTCAAATGAATTTTGATAAGCATCTAATATATCTCCAATAGTACTGGATGGAGGTTGTATATACCTATAATTTAATTATATATTGAATTTTAGAAAATTAATCATGAGAGTCAATAAAAACCACCAATTATACATACCACATGTGTATAGCAAAAGCTCTGGTCCAGTTTAAATTTTCACAGACGTTTATTATTCCTTGATTAGAATCAAATAAAGGTTGACCCGAAATCATGGTATATAATTTGAGGTGATCAATATCTATGAACAGATCAGCCTTGCTATTAAACCATTGCCAAAGTTGTCTTTGAATGCAACATCTGACAGAATTTGCACTTCCTAACTGTGCTAATAACATTGCTAAATTGAATTCATCTAAAGCAATTAATTATAATGAAATTAAAATTATTATTATTAAACTGTATTATTTTAAATTAAATAATGTTACTCACTATTGGAAATTGCTAAATCACAAGCTTCCATAACTTTGTGAACTGACACTAGGTTTAATATTCTTTGAGAGATATTCTCATCAGAATTATTAGAATCGACTGTCTTTTCTAATACATTTTCAAGCCAATCAGACACTGCTTGACGTCTAGCCATGTTGTACACATGTTCTTGGGGACAGTCTTTAGTATACAAATTTTCTGGATCTCCCCATAATGCTTTAATCAGCTCCCATACATGAGCATAATGTTCTTCTTCAGGCAGTTCAGAGAAGTGAGACAACAAATAACAATGAGAATGTAACGCATCAACTCCAAATGTTGGATAAAAGTATGGAATGTTACCATTTTTAGTATCACAATTACTATTCATCAAACAAATTTCTAAATGTTCAGTCAATAATTCCTAAAATAAAAGAAAATAGATCAACAATTTTTTCGCGAATTTGTATGCTATGTATATTTATACTTATATGAGTTATGACTTACAATGAATGTCTCTGTTTGAACAGGGGTTATTATTTGTAACTTCTGTACAATTGTAGTAGAATAATCATTTTTTCCACGCCCAGACAATTCTGTTGATAAATAACTGATATCCAGTCCTTTAGATGGTAAACAACTTTGTTTGGATTTGGTATTAAGTGTAATAAATGTTAAATTTCCTGACCAAGGAACTTTCATTGATAAAGTATTTAACAATGACAGTTTAATGGACTCGTAAGTATTAATATGTTCTATTTCAAATGGTAACCAAACATTAGAATCATATAGCAAACTGAAACGTTGAGCTTGAAGCTGTTAAAAAAGAATAAATATAATAAATTATGTGCAAGAAATTTTTAGTAATAGATTAATTATTAGAGCAACAATCATTAAATAAAGTAACGAGCAAAATTTAAAAAAAAAATATTTGAGTAAAGGTTCCTTCCCACATACTGCAGCGTTGACATATAAATATGGCAAGACAGTATTTACCACTAACGCCACAGAGTGTAGGGACCTTTAATATTGATTAGATAAACATGAATTATACAAGGGATTGATTTGAATACAAATTAACAATAGATTAAAATCATTAATAAATAAAATGTCAAATACAAAAAAATATATACTTACTGGAGCAGTCAAAACTGGTTTTAATAATTCTACAGCTTGAGCAACTTTATTTTCTACAAATCATTAACGTAATTATTAATAAAATTGTCTTTAAAGAAGGGTAATTCATAAAAAAAAATAACTATTTGGATAAACTAAGTCAACATTAAAATTATAATTAATAAATAATATCAAAACTTTTTTTTTTTTTTTTTTTTTTTTGATTGTGCAACTTCAAATTATTGAATAATAATTTTTAAAACTAATAATTATTATAAGTTCACTTAGGAGTTTATAACATTCAAGTAAATTCTTCATAATGCTTATTTCAATAGTATAGTGGTTAAGAGTTATATAATTATTGTATAATTTTTATATTTCAAATTGTAGAAAAATAATAAGATGTGTTCTGATTATTATGTCATTTGCAAATTTTATCTGTAGGCCTTAAAAATGCAGTTTTATATGCTAAATACATTTTTAAATTCCTCTACAATAACAAAGAATATCATTAATTTAATAGTTTCATACGAAAAAAAAACGTAATCAGCCTTAACATTGCAAAATATACTAATAGATATATTACTTTTTACTTCAGCTGTAGAACAAAAATGCTAAAACTTAAATTAAAATTTGCACCCTTCAATTATGTTACAACAAAAAGATAATTGTTTAAATATAACAACATATCTAAATCACTTAAATTAATTACTTTGTTTTGTAATGAGGAACTTTGGAGATACATGGTGATCTATTGGTGTTAATACTGTCTTTGATTTGGTAATACCATCTTGAGTCTTGGGGCTAATTATATATTCAGGAATTGTTTCCAATATTTTTTCTAACTTGTCTTCAAATTTATCTTTTTGACCTATAAAATTAATTTATTAATAAATTGTGTATTTTGTTAAATATATATATAATTATACCATAGGTATCATCATCTTGTTCCATTAAATCTAACTCATTATAAACAATATCATCAAATGAAGCTTTCATGCATTGTATCTTTGATGCCTGTAAATTCATATGTTGTGATAGCTGAGCAGTCACATTAATGCTATTTTCTTTGTTGATGTCTAGAAAAAATAATAAATTTGTAATAAAAAATCATCTTAAATAAAAAAAATAGCTTATTTAAAAATTAATTCATACCATAATAATGCATAATGTGTGAATCATTAGTTAGTTCATTAACAGCAGAAACTTGAATGTTTGGTTTTAATAAATACTGATGCGGTAATTGAGCTCTATCTAGACCAACAGAAAGATCTAGTAATGGTTTCATAACCTATTTAAATAGAATATAAATACACAATAAAAATATAATATATTTAGTATACAGGAAACTTAAATGATTATTTATACATACATTTTGTTTAGGGCTAGCGTTTTCTGTTGATTTTAAAGTTTTAGGTTTTTGTAAAATTGGTTTAGGAAGAGTTTTAGATTCAATACTATGTTCCATAATATTTTCATTATCTTCATCATCAGAATCTACAAGAGCATACTTTGAGAAATGTTCAACATTAAACACCCAAGATCCTGTGTCCGAACGATAATCTACAAATTGAGTACTTAATTTAGCACATGCCCTTTGAAGTTTAACAACAAAATTTGTAGCTGCAATGCGATCAGGGTTAGTAATTGGTTGCTTTGTTGTCTTATCATTAGGCCAGACTCTATCTAAAGTAACAGTAGCCTTTCTATTTAAACCTTCCCCTAGAGGGGGTTTAAGTTCATCATCTTGGTAAATTATAATTTCTCTATGTCTTATGTGTACTGAAATAATAATACAATTTTATTTAATGTTTTTAGTTCATTAAGTTTAAAAGATTAATTAAAACATTTGTTGGAAAAAATAGTGCTGTCTTACCTATGGTATCTAAGTCTAGACCTGCAACATTCAAACGATCGGGAAAATAAACATTTCCGAAGTCATAGCGTCCTATTGTGAAACCATCTACAAAACATGATCCATCATCATCAACTAATTCTGCCAACTCATTCATGGGTGGTATAGTATAATATCCAACACGTCTTAACTTTATCCCAGTAGGATGATCTTCTGCTTCAGGAGTATTGGGATCAACTGAAGGTTCTTGGTTATCAATAACAACAGTATCTAAACCAAGGTAAAAACATTACATAAAATAATATATTTTAACTTATAAATATTTAAAATTATTTGTATTTTGAGCAAGGAACTAATGCCTTTAAATTTGTTTCTATTTATAAATACTTCACTAAGGATTGCATGCTTTGAAAATTGCTTATTATACCTAGTCCTTAGATCTCAACATTTGTAATAAATTATAAATTAAACTATAGTATTTAATTTTGTACTTCCAATATGGTTTATTTAATAAGTTGTTTTTCATTATATTTGTTGAATTTCAAAAAATAATAATCATAGACTTTCATAAATTGGATTGAGAATTTATTATTTCCATATATTATGTGATTCAATTAAAAAAATTGTAAACATAATGAAGAATCCATTATACACACAAATTAAATTGATAGTTTCTGTATATTTTAAAATATAATTAAAATCTTCACTATTTTAACAACAATTTTGGAAAAATCTTTTTGTTTGAGTATAAAACATATATAATAAATCAACAACAATACTATAGTAAATTAACATAATTTAGATTTAAATTTATAATTTGAAAAATAACACAAATAAAGCAAGACTAATATTTAGTATTTCAAACATTTCTTATTTAATTTAGATAACAAAATGCTTACCAGTAATATTACTTTGAGAAGTTTCATGAGCTTCTGTTCCTTTTGAAGTATTCAAATTGCTTTGTTTATTGCTTTGTAATTGAGAAATTGTATTGTTTTCTTCAATTAAAGACAAATTAACAGTATGTGAACTATCTTCTGGTGAGCTTTGTTTATTAGAAAAATAAAGCTCTAATCTAAAAAAAAAAATATATTTATAAATTTAATACATAATTACATTTATTTATATATTACTTAGCAAGAGGTTTTGTATGCATAATCATACTATTTCCATTGTTTAATTTACTACAGTCATTGATGTCTTTCTTTAAATTCAATTTCTTACAGCCCGATCTTGGAGAAGAAACATTTAGTAGTAGTGAATTATCACAGACTTTATCTCGACTTTTCATTGTTGGTGGAGATTCTTCAAGTCCATCAAATAAGGACTTACGATTAAATTGAGGAAAATTTCTACGGATTTGAGGTATACTCTTTGGTGTTGGTATAGGAGAAACTTTATAGCTACCAAACTTCTCAAGTGATACACTTTGTGATCGCACAAGAGATGAATCATCTACTTTTGATACATCCTAGTCATAAAACACATTTAATTTTAATAAAAATGTACAATCTTTTAGCATTATTCAAAAATACTTTATAAAATCTTTTGAACAAAGGTGAATCTCCATATGGCATTGCTTTTAATGTATCTAGTTGTAATTGCATTTGATTACTTTGTGATACCTGATTGGTAGAGAGTTGAACATTATTTGTACTAAAATTAAAATATTATATTTAGTTTCTGAAGTTATAAATTAACATTTATACAAACTTAATTACTTTCCAAAAAGTCCAATTCCACCAGATTGTTGATTATTACTAAAAAATGATGTTCCACCTGTACCAAAACTACTAGGATTTGATGATCCAAAAAGTCCAGTACCTTGTGTTCCTTGTCCAAATAATCCTCCCGGTTTTGTAGCATTATTAAATACACCTACAGTTTTAATTCAATTATATAATTTTCATGTAATTTATTTCCATAATCATTATTTAGGTAATAATAATTTTATAAACCTGTTTGTTGATTTGTTGGTTGATTAAATAATGATGTAGTTGGTGCCTTATTAAAAGCATTAGAACCAAATAAGCCACCAGTAGTAGGTTGAGCTGTTGATGTAGCTCCAAAAGCATTATTTGTACCAAAAGCTGGAGTAGTCATTTGAAAACCAGTATTAGCAGGTTTACTTCCAAAAAGACCATTAGCACTTGTGGATGTATTAGTTCCAAAACCAAAACCTGTTGTTGTTTGTGTTGATCCAAGACCAAATGCTGGTTTATTTTGACCAAATAGGTTGTTCTAAATTAATGTTTATAATAAGTTTATAAACCTTAAAAGAATATACAAACATTATATAAAGCAATAATAATAACCTGATTGGGTTGTCCAAATCCAGTATTTTGACCAAATCCTGTAGTTTGAGTACCAAAAGTTGAAGGTGCAGTATTTCCAAATATATTTGTCTGAGGAGCAGCAACTAATATATAAATATAAATTAAAATATTTAAGTATGTTTACAAAAATGTTGGAAGATAGTCAAACATAATTAAACAAAAAATACTATATATGATAAAAAGTATAACAAAAATTTAAAAATATGTATATAATTCATTAAAGAAATTAATATTAAACAATGGCACCAGATTTCTTATTCCAATAGTCCTAGGAAGATACATAGCATAATTAATAATGTACAAAGGCACAAATTACAAACACATAATAAAATCAATACACTTTGTGTAACAATTTAAAATGAGGAAAAAGACAAAAATTTCTGTTTGTGGAAAGAATTGATTGTTTATAAATATAAATATTAATATTTTACTGTACATGACTTAATTATTGATCTTATAATTTATTAGAAAGATCAAATCAAATATATATTTTTTATATTTTAAAATTTACCTCCAAATGGTTTAGCTGTTTGAGCTGTATTTGATCCAAAAATATTTGGCTGAGCCGTATTCATGCCAAAAGCTTGAGTAGATGGTTGAGTACCAAATGCTGGTGTTGCTTGCTGAGGTTTTCCAAATATGCTATTTTGTGCACCAAAAACATTTGAAGTACCTGTGTTTCCAAATCCTACATATTTAATACAACAGTTAATAAATATATTTATATTTAAGTACATAAAAATTTAAGTAACTATTAATCCAATACAGGCCTAATAAGGATTTACAATAAATACTCTCAGTTAAATTATTGTACAAAAACTTTAATCATACAAATACAATCTATAAATATAATACTTCAAATTATATAAAACAAATAAATGTATGCTTTAACATAAAAAATACTTCATTAAGAATTTTGATTTATCAAACTTGTACTATCTGTTATATTTTTATGAAGCAATTTATTTAATAAATGACAATGTTTCACTAATTTTCAATAATACTTTATTAAATCTTTTCATTTAAAATTGAAACTTATAACCAAAAAAAATAATATAAAAAAAATTTAATTTACCTCCAAGTGCAGGTGTTGTTGAAGTTGCACCAAAAAGTGGTTTATTATCATTCGCTCCAAATAAACTGGTACTAGTAGTTGTTGTAGAACTAAACAATGTTTTAGGAGATCCAAAAATTCCACCACCAACAGCGCCCTATGAAAAAATAATAAAATTAAAATACAAAAGATTTAGTTAATAATAATAATAATAATATGTTAACAATTATGACTTCAAATATTTGTCATAAATTATAAAACTCATAAAAAAATAAGCAAAACATAAAATTATTCATATTTTCAGGTTACCTGTTGTCCAACTTTGCGGTTTGAAGAATAATCTTCAAATCTCAGTTCCTCAAATATTTTTGTTTCATATTCTTTCATGACAGTTATTGATTGATGTCTAGTATTAATTGTTTGATTTACACCATTTCTGACCATTGTATCAGTACCAGTCACAGGATTAAATTTTATGGTTGTACCACCAGCAGATGTTGTTCCAAATCCTGATGTAGCACCAAAAGTACCTGTAAAATATTATATAATCAATAACACCTATTTAACACTTAAAATTCAACAATTGTCATTTAAATCAATTTATATATTCATTTTATAAAATAATCTAAAACAAATAGTATAGAAAATATTTATTTTTTTTTGTTAATTTATAATAACTTACAAATATAATATTAATATCAAATTAGCTAATATTTTCTTCTAAATATTTAAGATTTAAAATAATCTATGAAGTCATTAAAATCAATGAACATAAAACTTATATTAAGATTTAGACGATGTTATACTTAAAAATGTGACATCTCCATCAAACTAATGCATAACAGCAAATTTTAAGGTTCAAAATAATTAAATTTACTCTGTAATTTTTAACATAGTGGATTGACCTATAATAAACTTTAAAAGTAAGAATATTAACCATGGCACCACAGAGGCAGTTTTTAGTATTTAATTTAGAAGTAAGTTATATGCGTTTTAAGTTTCATAAAAAATGAACAGTTATAAAATGCTCATAACTTGCTTTAAAATTAAAATATTAAAAAAAAACTTGTAGTATCCTAGATAAAAGTCTTGCATTTATATTTGATAATAGGTCAATATACTCTTCGATTTACTTTAATATTAAAAATAACAGAATTAAATAAATTATTTTGAAAACAAAATTTGCTACTTAGTAAGTTTGTAAGACAAAAACAACACATACAAGAATAAAGATTTCATAATAGAATAAGAATTTTTACAACTTTTATGCATTTTTATTTTAATTGTGCACATTGCAGACCAAATTTTAATATTTTTATTTTTGTTTTTTGTGGGGGGGGGGGGGGGTGACACAGAAAAAATTACAATTAATTTAATTTTTTGGTATTCATTGCTTTAAATGTAGTATTTATTTTTAATAAAAACATTTTTATAATATAAAGTTTTTTTAAACATATTTTTACATTGTGGGTTATAATTTTTAAATTTTAGATTTATATGAACATTTTTAAAAATATTTTATTTTTATTATTCGATTTACAGAATAGATGACTGTTGTCTCAACACAGGCATGTCATACATGCTAAAATAGACATACACCCTAAAAAGAAATTATTGTTGGTGTCACAAATCACACAAACTTGAAACATATAGTTTCAATTAATAATCTATGAAACATTAATAGGTTTTTAATGAATAATGCATTTTCAACACATTTTATTATATCATATTTCATTGGTTATGTATTTAAGTGCATAATATGCATTTTTTGTGTATAATTGCATGCATTTTTAAATGTTTTCAAGGTCATAAGCTAAGGTTGCCATACATCCTTATTTGCCTGGGATTGTTCTCTTTTTTAATATAGTATCCTGATGTTTGGATAAATTATTAAGGATACAAATTGTCCTGGGATTAAACATCAATCATTCTTTATGTCAACATTTTGTTTTTTAAAAAACATTTCTAAAATAAACCAATTTTGTTCTGATAAATTATAAGATAATTAAGTTAACTGATAAAATGTGTTTTTAAATTGTTTTATTAAATTACTTTTTGCTAATATATAATGTTGTCGGTTACTCATTCGGATTTGAAACATTTAGTTAGTTTTGACTTTATAAGTGCATGTTGTAATACAGGCGCATAGCCAGGATTTTTTTAGGGGGGTTTTAATTGTACATTTAAATATAACACGTGGGGGAGAAGGTTTACATACTCTTCGTAGAATTTATAAATTTTTATATTAATAAAAATAATATTAAATATGAAATAAAACTGCATAACAAAATATTTTGTAGATATCTCAATCATAACAGTACATATTATATAATTTGCAAAATATGGTTGATAGAGTGTTTTAACACTCAAAATATCCCTTAGCTATGCCACTCAGTGCTGAATATTGTGTGGTATTTCAGTTATTAAAAAATAGGAAGTTAAAACAAGTGGTTGACTACGGAGAAATAGCAAGATTTTTTTCATAAAAATTTAAACGAAAAATATTTGTCCCAATTTAAGTAAAATAAAATATGGCATCTCCAACATAAATAAACCAACCCTAATGATTAATGCTTATGGATTACCAGTAGTAGAGGCACCAAACATTCCTGTGCCTGCAGTGCTTGTTTGAGGTGTACCGAATATATTACTAGTTGGCTGCGCGACTTGTGTTCCAAAAGAGAATCCTGTTCCAACTGGTTTTGATTGTCCAAATGATGTATTAGCATTATTAGAACCAAATAATCCACCTCCGGTGTTTCCCCCCATTGAAGTATTTTGCTGACCAAATAACCCTCCTGTAGACGCCGGTGTTGCTGTAGGAGTTCCAAACAGTGAAGTTCCACCAGTATTGAAACCTAATAAAATTATTTTTATTGTATCTCATATTTTACAAATTAACTCTAAATAATAACCTCCAAATGTTGGTTGAGCGGTGGGTGTCTGACCAAATGCAGGAGCAGCAGCAGTAGAACCAAATAATCCCGTATTAGGCTGTGTAGTCTGATTAAATAGTGATGTATTTGTTTGACCAAACACTGCGGGTGTTGTGGGCTTACCAAATGCCGACTGACCAAATCCTGATGTATTTCCGGCCCCACCGGAAAATGCACCTGACCCAGAACCTGTCATATTTAAATAATATTAGTATAACATAATATATAGATTATGTTGATAAATATTATTATAAATATAGATCAATGAAATATTATAATAAAAACTATAATTATTTAAACAAATTACTTAATTTATGTACAATAATAATATAATAAAACAATTTGTAATAACGAAATATTTGAACCACTTACCAAACATTCTATAGTCTAAAAAACCTTAAATTCAAAATCGTAATTATAATGTCATATCTGATGTAAACCAATAATAAAGGAATATACTAAAGTCAGTAAAATAACGTGAAACTTCGTCTAAAAACTCAGAATGAAAAATAACTGAAATCTCAATGACAATTTATTAACAACGAAGTAATGCTATTGATAAAATGTGATATGAGAGGAGTACCAACATAACTAAAATCTTAGAGCTTATAAACAAGACACAATGATCGTTAAGCCATTTTATGAATTTCGAAAAAAAAGCGCTAAACTGTGAAATACGATGAGCAGCCAGTGAGTAATTAATAATAATTACTCTATGGACTATGATGTTTATGTTAATCGCATAGCCATAGACGATAAAATATCTTTATTATCTAATGCTTACTTAAATAAATAAAACTATAACGGTTTATTTAAATATACCTTAAATCGAAACAAGCTTTGGTTTACCAAGATTCTCGCGAAAAAAAAAAGAAAGTTGCTAGAACTTTCGTATTTCACTAAGTTAAGAACAATGGTGCAATTAGACATTGCCGCTCAGACTTGATTTCAAAGTTATAATAGCCATTTGATATTTATAATTTATCACGAGAATCACGTTTTGTCGTTACATAGAGCGTATAGATAAATGTTAGCATGATCAATAGCACGATTTAAAATTTAAGAAAATCGTTTCCCAAGAAATTTGTAATTTACGGGTGAATATTCAATGTCAAATTTCAAACGCTCAAAAAAAAATTAATTTTAACTTTCCGGTACTTTTTTTTGTAAAAGGTAGAACAACTTATGGAGAATCTTATGTTAAATTTTCAAAATCTTAGGTTTAAATAGAAAAATATTTATGAATTTTTTAATTAAAAAAATTGCAAATTTTCGTGATTTTGTTGTATTTTATCTAAGTTCTAACTAGAACACATAAAGGTAATTTAAGCATTTATAATACATTTACTTAAGAATAATTTAGATAGCATGTATTTTTTTTAAAAAAGAGTATTTATTTTACACAATGTTTTATTTTTATAGTATGCATTAAAAAAACCAAGGTTAAAAGAAGAAGCAATTCCAATAATATTTTCTGGTATACCAAAGAAGTGCGATTTCCGACGCATGAAAATGATCAGCACTCGAATATGTGAGATTTTGGCACGTCAGTCATGACTGATTGCGAATGATCAGCAGTGAGTTGCATTCAAGTAGAATATCAGCTAAGGACATGCTGAATCCTGAAACATTAAAGACACAATTCAATACTGGTGACTTAAAGCCTCTACAAACCCTATTAATTTTTCATCAAAACGACCTTAGCGACTGACAAAAATTAAAGTACTTCTAGTGGTTCCATTTAAAAAATTTAAAAATGTTTGAATTGGTCAACAAGTCTACTTTGCATCGGTCGGAGCATTTTTTTTATATTTTAGATATTTTTTAATATATAAAATGTAAAATATTTATTCTCATCAAAAATTTGCTAAAATTTAAAAGCTCCAACCGATGCAAAGTAAACTTGTTTACCAATTCAAACATCTTTATATTTTTTAAATCGGACCACTAGAAGCACCTTAATTTTTATTAGTGCGACGGCTATTTCACGTCCATAAATTGGTTTTGAATATTTCAGTTTAATGACTTTAAATGGCATGTGCATGTCCATGCGTAATATATTTAGCCGACCACGACATAAGAATTGTTTTCGTTATTGTTATTTCTACAAATAACTATCAATACGTATTATTGACAAAAATACTAAATAGGTACTAGATTATGGATTATATTATGATCATAAATATTTTATCAAAGAACAATATTTTGTTTTAATATACAATCATTGTTCCGAATATACGGAAGTGTCGTAATTTCCAGTTGTTTTAAGGAATTGCATATACTTTATATTATTTTTTTAATACTGTATTTAATATTAAAAATGAATAGAAAAAATTATCTTGGTAAAAAGTTCAGGCCATATTTAAATAAAAAAAAAATAAAAATAAATAAATAAAGACAATATATGCGTTGAGAAAAGAAAATGTGCCTAAAAAAGTAAGTTGATTTGATTTAATAGTGATTTTGTATTTTGGTAACTATGATATTTTTTATAGGATAATATAACCAAGAAAAATACATTTACAAGCAAAATGTTGCCTTCAATTAGTTGTACTGAACTTGTACTAACGCAGTTTGTTGTGATAACATGTAAGTGAATATATTTAGTACCCATAGTTTCTTCATTGTTTTAGATTTTGAGTGAAGTGAAGAATATAGGTACTGCAGATTTTACCTTAGATATATGAAATTTCCACTGGCTGTTTATATTAGCATTTTCTATACTCCATAAAATCGTTTTCATATACAATGATACTATATCCACTTGTAACTTATTGTATAGCAGAACGACACCTACTTACCTTCTTTTTTTTTTACGTATTTTTAGAAACTTTGTTAATGATAATTTTGAAAACGATTTTTTGCCATTATCACCAGAAACTCTCGTGACTGATAGTTGTAATATTTAAACTTTAAATTAACTTTATTTAACAATCTGGATGAAAAGAATAATAAGTCAGTAAATTTCTGTTAAAAAGATATAGTCTATGGCTAAAGGGTTTTAGAATAAATATTATAGTATGGTTAATGTTTATAATGTTTGGGACTTAATTTTTTATGAGTATTTAAAATTAGACATTGGATATTCACTCGTTTTTACCGAGAACGATTTTCTTATTTTGATACAATTCAAAAAGAAATAACCACAGACATTTGAAAATTTTACTAATTGTTTAGATTATTATTTGCTATACACAAAAAAAAAAAAAAATTTCAAAATATTTTGACAATTTTTAAGCTAATTGTAGGCCTAAAAAAGTTATGGTTTTTTCAAATTTTTTTCTTTAAATATCGATAAAAAACTTTCGTTGGATCAAAGTTCTTGAAAATTTAATACAAGATTCCTCATAAGTTGTTAAAATAGCAGATAAAAAATAATAAAAAATACACGGGTACAATTTTTTTTTTTTTATAAGCATTTAAACTTCAAATTTTGACCGAAATTCATCATTGAACATTTGCAAATTGATAAGTTAAAATTTGGACATTAAAATATCGAACATTTGTCAATTGTTTTGTAGTTAAAAATATATAAAATGATCGGTTTTTATAACTAAGGATTGAAAATTTAAAACAAGGCTTTTTATAAGTATTTAATAGTGAAACCAAAAAGGCGGTTATCACTCTGGTGCCACACTATCCCATCGAATCGTGTCAATGACGAACCCATGAGTTTATACATTACAGTTAAGTGTCAACATTTATTAATATATTAATATGTAACTATCAATATAATGAATTATTGCAGGGATGTCATTTCAATATTTGCTAGAGTAGGGCATATTAATAACCGGCCTATGAAGTATAAAACTTTTAGCCCATACCAAAAAAATAACCGCTGGCTAAGGCACACAACTATAATTAAATAGTGAATATTGTATTAGTGTTTTACAACTCATATCAAATCAAGTAAACTATATCCGCTTTTGTTAACATGATACTAATAACACATTCAAATATACATAATGTACAAGGTTTGCGTGTATACCACTGTCCTGCAAATCCACCAAAACCTACAAAAGTTGAACATGAGGTGTACAAACTTAGGACACTTAGTTGTTCCTCTAACTGTGATTTTCTAGATTTATTATGATAGCCAACAAGTCACTATCATGTAAATCACACAATATAAGACAATTTAAAAATATGTAGATCATATTAATGTAGACAACATTCTTTTGCGATCTCAACTAATGGTTTTCCAAGAAATCGGTTCAAAATTAATCGATACATAGCATTAGGAACCACGAAAAAGAAAAATATTATTAAAAATGTTTGAAAAAAAAAATAGTCAGCAAATAAACAAACACCATTATTTCACTAAGTATTTAGTATAGTATAACTATTTGAAATTATAATATAATTTAAAACGTATAATCGTGATACAAATAAGGAATTATAAAATAAAATCTAGGTATAGCATAATCTGTATTATTTATAATATCTTATTGTTCATTTCAATTAAGTGACATTAATAATAATCATATAACATAAATGCAAAGTATGTGCAATTAAACATCACAAAACAATTAATTTAATTTCACATGTATTTAAAAAATATTAATTAATAACAAACAATGAACATTTTACATTTTTTTGCTAGATAGTACGGTTATAATAAATTCTAATATTTAACAGCTATAGCTAATACACAGCTGTATGGTTTAATTATTCGTTTCGATTATATTTTTTACTAATATTTGTACTAATTTCTCATAATTATATAAAATATAATTATGGTCAAACACTCATGACCTGGCCCAATCCAGGCCAGTCATGACTACATGGCTACTATCATGGCCCACTTCTCTTCAAAATCTAGGATTCAAAAAATGTATATACCATTAAACCCCTACCACTTCCAAAGGACGCCTCTGAATTATTGCTAATATGAATTATGATATTATTGTGGTAATAGCTAATCGTATGTATCGATATTGCATACACTAAACGCCTAATAATGAATATTATTTAATTTATTTTTATAATGAATATTATAGTATAAGAATAACATATAAAATATATACTAATATTGTATTATGATAAACCTTAAATAAAGATTAACTGGTATATGAAAAAAAATTTTAAAAAAACCAAAAACTTTTAATTTATAAATTTTAATAATTTAAATGAAGTATTATATACAATATTCATTTTCTATAATATTGCAATGATTTTTCAATTCTTTTACTGACAATGTTAAGTCTCTACTTATATGAAGGTAGTTTTGGCAATAATAATCTACAATACATAAGCGATAATTTTCAACTCAATAGTAACTACTCCAAATCTTTATCTTAAATGTACATAATATGTTTTAATTAATGTAATTTTTTTTTTTTTAATTAAACGTTATAAAACGTATCTCTATTTATTAAGATTTAGTTTTTTTTTCTTAATTATTATTTTGTTGTTATCACACAAACACAAGGATTGTGTTCATGTTGAACCAAATTGACTTAAACATGGCTTGGTATTTTATTTTAGAATTTTAAAAGTATCTAATCCATTTTTTTTTTAAATTAAATATTTGTGATAACAAGATAAAACACATTTATGTATAATATATTATTATTAATAAGTTTTGGTGTCCACAGCCAAAAACGGTACAAATAGTTGGAATTTTAAGTAAAGGATCATATAATTATTATTAATTGACTAGCAGAAAAGCAAAAGAAGTAATAAAAGTACACTGCTTGCATTTAATATTCATTGATTGTTGGATCACCAATTGGTGATAACTCATGATTGATAAGACAACGTAATTGCATACGATAAAAAAATAGTATACTACCCAATATGAATTATTACAAGAACAAAACTATTAAAAATTTGAAAAAAAAAATATTAAATTTAAATTAATTATATTTAATATTGTACTTTATAAATACAAAGATAATGAATAGGAGCTTTCATATCGCAATATAAAATTTGTACTCACAAAACCATGCCACTTAGAATATATCAGATAAACACTACATCAACATATTGTATAAATTATTTATCTACAAATTTAAATTATGGTGCGATATGACATGTCATATGGTGTGTTCAACGCACGTAAATACACAAAGATCAAATTATTGGTACAAAATTATAATTATTAAAAAGTTTTTTATCAATACTTACCATACTATTTATCAAATTTAAATTTGATTTTTTTCAATTGGTTAACATTAGTATCTTACGATTAGTGAATAGTGATTACTTATAGGTTGTTTTTTTTTTTTATTATTATTTTTTAAAATCCTATTTTATAAGTTTAATATTAACCATAACCATTAATTTCAAAATAGACAAATACTTTTTACTATATTATAAAATCAATGCTATAACATAATTTGATATTTGAACGTATCATGAAATTAATAATTTTCTATCTAAAGAAAGGTTATTTACATAAATCAATAGAAAATTGAATATATTAAAACTTAATCTATTGGATACCAATGTATTTAATAAACTCAATATGCCATAGGAGTCATTCTATATTCAGAACTTTAGTTGCCTTAATTCTCCAAAATATTAATATTATGCTCATATATTCATATTATAAGTTATGTTTTAAAATTATTATCAAAAAAGTTTTAAATACCTACAGAAAAAGGTAATAAATCAATGTATTTTACATAGTATATAAAAAAAATATTTTTATTCAATTGATTCAATTATTATATTTATAATAATGTATTCTATTTGATTGAGATAAAGAATTTTTGAAAAAATTGAATAATATTGTTTCTTAATCTTCCAGAAAGAAGTACTGTCCAGCTCTTTTTTGTTCCACATCCTAGAAAATACATCAAGTAATTTAACTAATGATAGAAATAATAATATTGGTTAACTTTGTTAATACATGACCATAAAAATATAAAGTCTTAAACAGTTATGTAACAATCTTAATGCAATGTATATAACATGTTATCAACTAGGACTCAGGGAGTCTGATATTTTTCTAAATGAAACTTATAACATTTTATTTCTATTTTAATATAATTTGTAGAAGATTGAAGATGGAAAAGTATTCCATTCAAAACAATAAGATTTATGCATATTTAATGTATTTTAAAGTAATAGTTTAAAGGTCCCCACATACTGAAGTGGTAGCAGTGGTGAAATCATTTTATTTTTCTATAAAGTACAAAGTAGCAAAAGCCTATTTTTCCACATTAAAACAAAGCTTATTGATAACTTAACATTTTTGGGGATAGTTTTAGTTTACCATTGCAACACAATATCATATTATTATTGTCCAATCATTTTCCATCAGATTTTATTTAATCAGTTATTTTAAGAAAAAAATAATTTTTTTTTTTTTTAATATTTAACATTCTTGTTTGTATACTTTACATTTTTTTATTCAAATATTTTATCAATTTTGACTTTGATAACTTCTTACTCATGAGATTATTTATTTTAACTCAAGAATGTTCTTACTCACCTTCACAGAGTTTGTTTTATTAATTCGAGGTCTAAAGTTATTAGGATCCCTTCTAAAAGTAATTCCAAGCAGCTCTAAAAATCTATTCATTCCAGCTAACAATCCTTGAGGAGTATCTGCTGTAGATGTTACTGATGGTTGGCCTTCTAATACAATAACTCGATCCGCCAAATAAGTTGCCATAATAAAATCATGCTCTACCACAAATCCTGTCTTTTTTGCATGCAAAATGAATCGCTTAATAACTTTAGCAGCAACTAAACGTTGTTCTGAATCCAAATAGGCAGAAGGTTCATCAATTAAATATATATCTGCTGGTTTTCCTAAACATAGTGCAATAGCAACTCTCTGTAACTCTCCACCAGATAAATTTTGAACTTCTTGATCCATAATATCATCAATTTTCAATGGTTTCATGACTTCTGTTATAAACTGTGGATGTATATAAGCATCTCGAATCTTTTCATGTAAAAGTACTCGCACCATACACTGGCTTTTAGGACTGATTTTTTGAGGTTTATAGCTTACATTCAACCTTGGTAATTCAACTGCAACATTATGTTAACAAATTGTTTAAATTATGTAAAATAATAAACCTGAACAACAAAATATAAATAAAAAAAGTATAATACCTTTGGTACCATCAGGTGGCATAATACCGGCTAAGAGTTTAATAAATGTTGTTTTTCCAGTACCATTTTCACCCAACAGAACTAAAATTTCAGAATCTGTAAATTGTCCTGTTTCAACCTTCAAATAAAAATTGCCTAAAGTTTTCGACATCTCTGGATATTCATAATGAGTCATACGTTTAACTTCTTCTTCAGTAGCACTTTCTGAGACTTTAAAAATAAGACTTTCATCTCGGAAACGAAGATTTTCAGTTGGCACAAAACCATCCAAAAATATATTTATGCCTAACATTTATTTAAAACAAACATATAAAAATAAAATATTAAACCAATAAAGAAGTATGTCTCACCTTCACGAACTGAAAAAGGCATAGTGACAACTCCATAGGCTCCAGGTACTCCATAAAGGACACAAATATAATCAGATAAATAATCTAACACTGATAAGTCATGTTCTACTACAATGATGTATCTAAAAAATTATTATTTAAAATATTTGATTGGTATAAAAGAGAAATAGAAAATTTTCAAAAAATTACTTATCAGGAGCAATTAAAGACCGTATAGTTAAGGCAGCCTTTAAACGCTGTTTAACATCAAGGTAACTAGAAGGCTCATCAAACATAAATATGTCTCCATTTTGTATACAAACCATTGCACATGCAAAACGTTGCAATTCTCCACCAGAAAGTTGTTCGATGGATCTATCTCGTATTTTATCCAACTCTAAAATAAATATATAACATAGTTATTGATATATACTATTATTTATTTAAGATTAGTATTTTATACATAAATAAATAATATTTGTTAAAAAAAATAATTATTCTATAAGTACTAACATACCAAGGAAATCGCATATTTCTTCTATATTATTTCGTTCATTTTTCTTATCCAATAACTGTTGAACAGTACCTTTAACAGCTTTGGGTATTTGATCAACATATTGAGGTTTAATCATGGCTTTTAAATCATCTTCTAAAATTTTGGTAAAATAATTTTGTAATTCTGATCCTCTAAAATGATTTAATATTTCAGACCAATCGGGTGGATCCTATGAATATTTTAATGTAAAGATGGTAAAACTTAATTTAAATATCTGCAAAAAAACATTTGATAGAATTCCCTATTAAATTAAAATCAACTCACTGAAAAACGTCCAAGATTTGGTTTTTGTTTGCCGGCAAGTATTTTTAATGCAGTAGACTTTCCAATACCATTAGTTCCAACCAAACCTAAGACTTCACCCTGCCTTGGTGTAGGTAATCTATGCAATTTAAATGAATTTTTTGAATACCTATGGGTAGTATCCTTTTCCAAATTGCTAGGCAAGTTAATGATAGTTATTGCCTCAAATGGGCATTTTTTGACACAAATACCACAACCGATACATAATTCTTCTGATATAGATGCTATTTTATCATTGGGTGCTACTTCTATACATAATTTTCCCATCCTCACAACAGGACAAGATTTTTTGCATTCTTGACGACATCTTTTGGGTTTACATTTATCGTTATTCACAATAGCTATTCGGATTTGTTTATCTGTCTCTTCAACTGCTTTGTTTCGCGGCATTTCAATATAGTTTTTAAGCTAAAAAAAATGCTTTATTATTATGAATGTGTTTGGTAAATTTGAATTATAGGTCAGTAGGTACTCAATGTTGTTATTAACTTTCACAATAAAATAATTATAAAATGTACAACAAATAAAAATAATGACGAACTTTTCGTACCTTATGAAATCATTAACTAGTTACAACTATCAAATGTAAAAGAATTAATATTATAGACTTAACTAATAAAATTATAACTTTAGAACAAGTTATAATATCAAGAATTAATCGAAATTTAGAACAGTTACCGAATAAAATAGGTGGCTGAACAACGAACAAGTATAATATTATTATAAATTTTATTCTAGATAAAAAAAAAACACGTTGACATCGGCACATACGATAACCTCAAAATACTAAAAGTCGTTTTCCAAAGAAGATACACTGTTTTAAGCTTAAAAATGACTGATAATATTAAGTTTTATCTTAAGCGTTGTGTACCATGGTATTATTCTCTGGTACAAGTATAATGATAATACGATAAAATATGGAATAGGAATAAAATTTAAACAACTTATTATATAGATAAATGTTTGGGTGATTAATCCGTATTCACTATTCAGTAAAAGTCATTGATCATTACCCTGACGATGCAGTCTTTTTAAAATTAAATAAGTGAATAAACTATAAAATTTCCATTTTTAGTCCTATTCAATTTATTTTACATATATAGTATTTAATTGTTAATTCTGTCAACTTAATTTATTTCAAAATGATAGAAAACAAAGAATCCAAAGAAACAAAATTTAAAGGTAATTTTAAAATATTAAATAATATTTCTTATGAAAGAATAAAAATCTGATTTTATTGTTGATTAATAAATTGCATAATATTTGTAGAATTGGTATCCTATAGTGAACCAGCTCTTCGCAATAATTCTTCAGTTGTTGAATACTGTCGTACTTCAATGTCTGCCTTATCTGGGTGTACTGCTGGCATTCTTGGTTTGACTGGACTCTCTGGATTCATATTCTACATATTTTCCGTTTTAGCACTATGGGTAACTTAAAAAATAGCTATTATTATTTTGATTACTTAAGTGGTGTGTCAAAAATCTATTCAACTGCTTACAAAAATAATTTTTTAAAGTTGATTAATTTTGGCAAGTCGGATAAATAGGATTAAAGACAATTATTGGTTTGTATATTAATGTTTTTGTCTACTTTAATAACTGTTAGTGATTTTAATCACAAGATGGATAAATTCATAACTGAAAAAAATTTTAAACCCAATTTTGGACATTGTTTTTTAATAAATATCAATTAATCGTTGAATTTTACCAGTTTTAAAATAGCAATTTATTTTATTTCCCTAAATTGATCAATCCCATTTCTTATTTTAATAAAAAAATGGTAAGAATAGATATACAAATTGCACTTACATTAAATTATGAGTTACATTTGAACATAATTAAAGTTGTATTTTAAGATAAAATTATGTTTTTAAAATAATTATACTTTTGAAACATGTGATCTTAAATCAGATTAATTAAATAGTCTAGAACTATAGAGGTCTATAATTATAGTTTTAAAATTGTATTGACTCATTTGACTCACTATATCTGCTGTAACAAAGATAAGTTTCTAAACATTTAAAATTTAATAGTTATAAAAAATATTTTAAAATTGATTTTTAGAACTTTTTTAAAAATCCAAGAATAGGTGAATTAAATTTGAAAAAACTGATATAAAACTTAATTATTCAAAATAAAGTAATAAGATTTTTATTATTGTGGGGTTAAAATAAATAAGTAAAATTTTTAATGAATATTTATTATAACTAATTTTAAATTTTATTACTGGATTTTGAATGAAAGGGAAAAACTAGTTACATACACATAATATGATTTAATTGACTAATTTTTATTTTATTTTTAGGGTTTGTTATTGTTCAAAGCAGGAAACTTATGGCAAAAATATTTCCTTAACAGACATAGTCTTTTAACAGGAGGTTTTTTCAGTGGTCTTTTTGTATCCTTTTTATAAAATATATTACATTATAAATATTGTTATAAAGATTTGTTATTATAATAATATATTCATGATCAGATTAACACTATTATAATCAACATAATATATTTAACATAATATATATGATTTTAGGCTGGATACAACTTTTTTTTCAAAACCAAGTTTTGTAAAAAAAAAAAACGCTTGAAAAGTTAGAGATTGGCATGTAAACTTTCTTGATTTTTAATTTTTAGAATTGTATAAAGTAAAATTTTGGTTTAATCATATTGTAATAAAATACATATATATTACATACAGTTAATGTATTTCTAAAAATTTAAAATCAAGAATGTTTACAAGTCAATCTTTGACTGGACAAGCGTTTTTAAAAATTTTAATTTCACATTTTGTATCTACTTAATAATCCCTTTTAATGAACTGTCAACCAATTCTCTAGCTATCATAGTTTAGGAAAAAAGTTAAAAAATAGAAATTTTGGAACTTGACCCTGACATATGATATCGAATCTTTCTCATTAATATTTTATATTAAAGCTAGTTTAATTACTCACCTATTTATTATTACTGAGTTACATTTTTATTATTTTTTTATTTAACACAAATTCTTGGAAGTTTTCAAAATTCAGACTTTTTTCATTTCAATTACCATACTCAATTGATTAAAAATCAAGAAAGTAAAATTTTTACCATGGTTACTTATTAGCATTTTATTATTTATTATTTAATATTTGTATTAAAGTAGATGTATTATTGATAATAGACATTATAAAAGCATATTTATGATTCATAGATTTTCCTTATAAAGGAAAAATATCAAGTAGTATGCTACGGTTTTTTTCTTAGGTTTAGAACTTGATTTAATTAGAATAGTCAATACTCTGTTCCTTTAAAAGCATTTTAGTGAAAATTCTATGTGAAATAATTAATTGGCAGTATATATAACATGCTACTTAATATTTTTCCGGTGTACAGAAAAACATTAAAGCATATTCAAATTATGATTAAAAAACAAGGTTGTTATGGTAACTTAATTATATTATTTTTTGATTGCTACTTACTATTCTATTGGTAATGTAAGTATTGTAACGCAAACGTAAATGATACCATAACAAAAAATCCATCACAATTATGGAAATATGTTTTATCCAGCTCAAAAACATATTTTATCTATGTTAAAAAAAAATGAAATTCTATAGAACTGCAGACACTTACACAATTATTTATGTAATACTTAAAAGATTTTTTGTTTCATATATTTTAGAAAAATTTTATCTGATAAGTGATTTTGTTAAGACAATGGTACCATAATTTTAAAATTATGTTATAATACTTTATTACTTTATTAATAATCTAGTGTAAACAGAGCTGTAGAATAATGTAATAGCCACACCTCTATTAGATTGAAATTGATTTATAGTATTTCATACATGAAAATAAAATAAAATGCTGTTTTATGTTCTAGATCTACTGTTATTACAAAATTATGCAACTAATGAAAAATATATAGAACCATATTTTTTTCGTTTTAACGTATTTTAAAACTGAATAAATTATTATTTATATTGTAAGCCTCTTTAAGATACAGTTTATCTTCTATAATACTATTCTTGAGTTCTATGTTTTTACGTTATAATATTTAACAGAGCTAAGCAAATTGTGTTATAAATTAATTAGTACTACTATTTAAAAATTATTTTAATACAAAAAATTGTAGCTTGGTTGTATAACAAATGAATTAATTCAATATTCAATAAAATGTAGTGGGTTAATCAATGACCACTGAATCATGTCAAAGGCACTGACAATTAACTCATGTTAAGTGATTATACATTTAAAAATGTAACTCTGTATATATAACTTTAAAGCTGTTTGATATATAATTCGGTAATCTGAATGTGAATATGTTAATTAGTAATTAAAAATATCTGAAGTGATTATAAAATTATTATTATTTTCCTTAAATAAATATTTTCAGACATATGTATTATTTTGGACGTATCCTTTTTGAATTGAATCATTGGTTTTATAAATTAAGACAATTTTAATAAGATATATAACTTTTGGAACAGTGGTGGTCAAATATAGAGGGGTAGTTTGAGGTGTAGATCCCTTGCGATCTTTTTTTCGATATTAATAATAACTGGTATACAGGTTTAAAACGATAACCATAAATTATATTTTTAATAATCAAATAGAGTACGTTAAAAAATCAGTTATGCCTCATTTCTGACAAATTCATTTGACTGCCACTGATTTTTCATTTCTTATAGTGGTTTTATTCTATCATTTTTAATATTATGTTAATGATGATAGGGTGTAAACTTACTGCTAGAATATAAATATTTTGTCAACTACAAGTTTCTAAGGTAGCAAAAAATTAAAATTAATTTTCTGTTAATCATCTATATTAATAAAAAAAATTGATATATTTATCTTGAAAATTTCAAAATTTCATCACAGTTCTAAATTTTATATATTACATACATTGAATTATTTTTTATATGCATTACTACAACTTTTTATAAAATAACAATTTAAATTTTAACATATTTTTATTTTCAGTAGGACTTAATGAATATTTTAATTTTAAAAAGCTATTTTACAAATTACCAAACTTCAAATTAATTGAAATGTAACAACAATAATTTGGTAGTTGCGTATAATATATTTTTAATACATGTGATGAAATCAATACTTATTGTTAACTTAAATTTAATTTATATAAAAAAACTAATATTTTATAATATTTTTATACATTTAAAAATTAACCAGTGATTTATTATGGGGCGGGGAAGCTGGATAGGCAAGGCATCGGTTCAACTGAGTATTAGGATTTCTAACTTTGATTACAGCTACTGTATAGTTTAATAATTCAATTCAATTTTATGTTCTATTAATGTTTGTTCTAATTTCTTATTACCATATGAATATAAGATTACAATAAAAGATTCATAACCAGCTCATATTTTGAACAGCTTACCGAGATTATACCAGGAGCTGGCTGGCCCAATCTATCCTGTGGTAGGAGGGAGTAAGAGGTATTTTCCCCGAGAAATCTCGGCATAGTAAATTTATAGGGTGGCAAGAGTGCCCAAATAAATAATTTTATTAATTTTTTTAAATTTGTAAAAAAAAAAAGTTAACAAAACTAAATTATTTTAATCTATTAATGTATGGGTGGAGATAAAAGTAGTTTTGCCATGGTTACTTAAAAATTTTTTGAACATACATCCCTCTATATGTAAATTTTAAATTTTAAAATTATACAACCTTCATTCTAAACTAGCAAAAAACTTAAATCTTTTTTAATTTCACACATATCCCCAGTTCATGTGATTTATATTTGCAAATTTATAGAGTAGAGACACACAATTGGAACTCTAAAGTTTAGAAGGAAAAAAATGTTGAAACTATGATCTTTTATAATAAGGGCTATGGATATCCAAAATAAAAAATAAATTCTAATAGAACTAGTGGTGTACATAATTCAGTACTAATTGTTAGTGACAACTATTTAAAAATTCATATCTGGGGCTGATAATTTTATAAATAATATTTTTATAGTACCTAAACACTATATCAAGCAGTTTTCTGATTTAGGGACTTTTGGTTTATCTCCCATAACTCCATGCCTACCCATATGAAAAAGTAGAAGAGAGGCTAACAAGTGTTTGCTCCTGGGCATAAAATGTCTTGCATGGCTGCATCAATGGTTTTAAATTTAAATTTTTAAATTCTCAAATCACACTAAAGACTCAGTTTATTTTAGAATTTAGTATGTTTTCAAAAAATCATTAATCAAGTCATTGATTAGATATAACATTTTAATCCCATATTAGAATGTATATGAACTAACAGTTAAGCTACAAATTTAAATATACGAGCTTCAAAACAATTATATATATTAGGCAGCCGCCAAATTTACCTCATCATAGTGTGTAGCCAAGCTTATGTAATATACTGACCTAGTATTAAGGTGTTTAATATGCATACAAATATGTTAATACATTGAAATTAATAATTATTCTTAACTTTATATTAACAGATTTTTATATGGTATGGTACATGTGTATTAATTATTTTTTATGTATTCTTATGATTTTATTAAAGTTGAAATGTATTTTATATCTTAGATATATTATACTGTGAAAATAAATAATAAAAACAAATTCTTGTTTAATAAGGTATTATAATAATCATGTTTAATAATTTTATTGTAATAATAATAATAATAATATAATAATATATAATAATAAATTATCACTAATTTAACAACATGAAGGTAATTTGTATTAAGTTTACCATAAATGGTAATAAATTTTTGGTTAGGTATGGTATATTATATAGTAGAATTAATGTTGTAAATAATAAAATTTTAAACAGTCAATCATTACTTAATTAGTCTAAATTCTACATTAGAACACCAGCCTTAAAAAATCAATATTTAACAATATTTTTGAGACCTAACAGCTATGTAATAAACAATTATTTGAGGTCATATGTTTCGCCAAATCCAGTTTTTGTATTTTTTGTATGGTCATCATCATTGTTTTTGACAATCTCGTACTCTTGTAGTTCTGCCTCCAACTCATTTTCCCAATGTTCTTCTACAAACCGGGTCCGTAAATTTTTAATAAACACACAAGGATAGGAAAAGTACTTGTAGATCTTATGGGTATAAATTATTATTGCACATTAAGGATATAGGATAAGCGAATAAAAGAGAAAATACGCTTTTTGGGGGAATGGAAGCGAAGCGCTTAAAGAAAGTCGTCTTGTGGTTGCAATTTGTTGACATCGTTTCAAGCTGTTAACACAACACACACACACACACACATATTTGTTTAAAAATAAATTCAGTCTACACGCATACTTGAATAAAGTTCATATATGTAAGAAAATAAGCATATACAGAATGTTAAACCTAGTATGATAATTAAGAAGGGGATATCTACAAATATAGTCATTAAATCATTCAGTAGTAAAATAATTTTACTTACCAATTGCATAGATCAATTAATAAAATGAGAAATTTTAGGAATTGAATTTTACTAATTTATATAAATTTTGAATATTATAAGTAAAAGATATAAAATAATAATATATAGTGTATATGAAGTCACCATGCATTTCAGACGAGAAAAAAATATTTAACTAGACACAATAAATTGGATGTCAAATAAAATTAACAGTCATAAAAAAACAAGGATACATAATAAAATATAGTGCAATACCAAATTATAAACAAATAAAATATAAATAACAAATCACACATACACATAATTTCAATAAAAATTGTATGTGCAATTGGTCGGATATTTGTTTAGATTTTAATAATAAAAAAACTATGTGTGTGTGCTTAAAGTTATAGTTTAACCACTTTTTCAATATTATGAAAAAATAAAATAAATTTAAAAAACAATTTTTTTTTATAATTTATGTTAATTATAAATTTTGAACCTAACGACCATGCATAATGTGTTTGTTAATCTAAATGTCCATAAATAATGAGAATTTTTCACTAAATGCATTCTACAAATTAAAAAAGGCAAATATTTACATTTACGATAATGCAAACTTATTTATAAATATACATTTAAATTAATTTTTCATCTAAAAATTTTTTTTCCTATGAAAAGTAAAACAGTCTATATCAAAAAAAAAAATTAAAAAATAGGTATTAATTTCATTCAAATATTTTTTTAATACTTAATAGACTTTTTAAAACAGTTTAAATCTTGTGGGTATTTTGGTTCATTACTAACACTCCAATTTAAAATGTATAATTACTTTAACATAGGTACAATAATTGATTATATATACTATGTATAATCAATGGTATGATGAGCCTATATTTAATTAAATTTTAAATTAAGTTCAATACTTTAATGAAATAGTTTATAATTCTTTGGATATAGACGTTTTCTTTGACTTACCATTTTCTGAAGACTCAACGCCCAAACTTTCTTTTAAGCTCTTCCTTATTTCATTTATTTCGTTTGTATCATGTTCTGCAAATGTGTCGGATACAAACTCTGATTCTTTCATATAAGTGTCATTTTTCGTGGTGTCTATTATTACAATAATAATTTTTAAAAGAAGCAAAATAACGTGTATGCTAAATTAAATGATATGTGCAGTATTTCACTAAAATTTGAAGTAAATGAAATAGAAACGGATACTTTTGAGTCTAAAGATAACATCATGCAAAAACAAAACCTTATCATACTTCTATGAAAATAAACAAAACCTAGTTTAATCGTTTATGATAATTTGTCTAATGCACAAGTTAAAATTAAATATAATTAAACATATTTCTAAATATTTAAGTTAAAAATAATTATTTAATAATGTTAAGGGATTTTTTTAAATGTATATACCTACTATCTACATTTAATACTTAATATATATTTATCCGAAGTTAATTACCTGTCAAATCAGAATTGACATTTGTTGATGCTGTTTTGTAATCTGTTGTCTCTAGTGATTCCAAATTGCTTGCATTGCATATTAAATTGACTCTGTAGAAATAGTTTTGCCAGAAACTTTCTTCATTTATTCTAAATAAAATAATTTCTGATACAAGATACATATATATATATAATTGTATTATGAGAATTAGAACTTACATTTTGGGAACAAGATCAAATCGCATTTTCTCTAAGTTTGGGTCTTCAGCTAAAATAGCCAGAGCAACAGGATATGAAGTTTCATAATTGAAACTGAAATCTACACCTACTGGAGGACTGCGTACAAAATTACGCTTATCCTATAAATATAATATACAATGTACAATATATCTTATCTTAAATATAATATACAAATAGTTATAAATGTAATGTACAATAAATTGGAGATACTCAATTAAAATGTTATAGTTTATACTGACTGTAGATAAAGCAAGACATTCAGCTTTAACAGCTTCTTCATTTGGATGACCAATCCAAGGTGGAACAGCAGCAACTTCACTATCTTTTTTATCCTTTAAAAATGACTCTTGTTCTTTGTTTAATTCCCCGAGTATACCCTATATAATCATACAATCATTACTCAAAAACATATTATCTATAAATATTATAAACAGAGCACAATATAATCTTTATAATACAATGTTAATATGCACTGTAAAGAATGTGTTCTGATTTAATTTAAGTACTTAATCATATCAGACATGGTAATAGGTTAAATCTATAGATACTTATGTGCAGGCTCATCACTAGAGTACAAGCAAATTATGCACTGTTTTAAAGTGGAAAATATTTAACGATGGATTTGCCTATGTATTCCTTAAACTATTTTACAAGGTATATAAAATTGGATAGCATTTAATTTGGCACAATTTATTATTTGTTTTATTCTTTAATACATATAGATGTTGGTTATTTTGAATACACATACATATTTTAGGCCTTTCCTAATTCAGTGGATGTTTTTCTATCAAAAATACTTTTTATGTTTTCAATACTCTTTTTTTAAAAAATAATTATTTATTGTGTATTGTTTTTACAAACTTTTTTGTACAATAGACAAATTTATGAGGCATATTAAGAGATATATTTATGGTACAAATATACAAATAACAATTAATTACAACATTATGTAGTTTATGACATTTTGGTAAAAATTAAACCTGTAGTTAATCATCATTAAATTAAAATTCATTTAATTTTTGTACTTTAAGCAGATTCTGTACAAAGTGAGGAATGTACTGGTTCTAAATATGTGTGTATTCATTGTATTTTATTATTTTTTTAGAAATACACTGAAATTTTAATAAGAGTAGTATAGTGGTATTAATTCAAAAATGTATATAATTGGTATTTAAAAAGTAATTCTTTAAATTTTACAGATAATGAAAATTTGTGAAAAAATTAAGAAGTTTCATGTTTACCTATTATATTTGTCTCAAAATAAAATTTAGTTAATTTCTTTGTTATTAAAAAAATGTATTTGAGTTTTTAAATCTAACAATTTGAAAAATTAATGATATTGATACTACTTTAACTATAACTAAAATAATCTAAACGTAAATTTTTTAGTAACTTAAAATAAATTCTTAGATATGATAATTTAATAAAAGGTGTTTGGTCATAAACTTATATGTATTATAATAATCATAATAATTTAAAAAAATTGTAAGTTAAAATTTAGAATTTTATTTTTAAAGATTTCTTTGAATTGAATTATGGTATATAATTTTAAAAAGTAAAAAGTAGTATTCGTAAATTGGGCTCCCCTTAAAATATTATTTTCCAAATGTATTTGTTATCCTATTTTTAGGAGAGTAAGCCCCAGTACTCTATCCAAGATTTTATTTGTGTGAATTTGTTTATCAATAAAATTTGTGTTTGTATTAGGTTTTTAAATTATGGTTTGTAAGCATTATTTAGCTCTTTAAAACAATAAACATAAATAACATTTATCATTAGAACACTAGTTCTAATTTTAAGATATATATTTAGGAATAGTGTTTTAAGAAATCTAATAATTTACAAAATGTAAATAAATTGTAATATTGAATAATAAGTAATAATTTTAATATCCATTAATATTTGTTTTTATTTATAATTATGATTGATTTTAAAGTTATATAAAATTTTTATACAAACTTATTTCAAACAATATAATCAATACTAACTAATATTATTTTTATACTGATTAATATTATTTACACCTTATTATTCAATGTAATTAAATTAATGTAACAATGCACATTTATTATATTCTTTTTTTGTATTAGGTCAAGGTTGGGAGTAGTTGCTTAAAGCCGTACGATGAGTAGGGTTGGGAAATGCAAGGGGATAGGATGGATCAATAAACTGCTACTGCTATTAAACAGCATCCCTCCCATTTGAGCACTTCCGTTATATTTATATGCCACAAGAGGGTGGCATAAATGAGCAAATGATATATCTTTAAATATAATGCTTTCATTCTTAAGTAAAAGTTAGTTAATTTATTATAAAAATTAAATTTAAAATATTCATTTAAACTATGTATATAACTTAAAATTAATAAAAATATCTTAATTTATTTAACAAGAATTTTAAAAAAGCAAATAATATTAAAATATGTATGTGTATATTATGAATTATAAAAAGCTCGCAATAAAATAAAAAGAAATTTTTTTTTTTTTATTTCAGAGAAATTATTTATAATATTTTTAAATTAATAGCTTTTAAAAATTATACTTATTTTTTTTTATTGACAAAGTATGAAATATAAATGTTCTTTAAAGTAGATCTATAGATTTCAAGTAAAATAACAAAATTTAAGATTCTAAATATAAACAAATAAACAAGTACTTCCAATGTTAATTTTTAAATTACTTTGTATTCCTAGGTAATCAAGAGCGATTTAAATTTTACTAAAACAAATATTACTCAATAATACAATGATTATTTTTTATCATCATTTCTTGGTTTTTACCAAAATATTTGTAGACTTTACAACTCAATTTTGTTAGTTTTATATAATATACACACAAATAGTACCTACGTATAAGTATCATAATACTTACGTTTTCTCCGACAGTTTTCTTGATTTTCGCTCCTGCTTCACTGACTGTTTTTCCTGCTTTATTCACAGCACTATATAAGAAGCTTCCTATCGATTTGGCTCCTTGTAAAGCTTTAGTTGATACTAGAAATATAAAAAAAAATTATGAAAGAAATGTTACCTATTGAATTAACAACATAATGTTTAAGTTTAAAATGTAGCATATTAATTTTATTATATTGACAAAATGTCTAATCAAATAAGTAATAATATAATATACATATATTATTGTATAACTGTAAATAAAAGTACTAAAAAAATCCTATTGATTAATATATTCAGTTGTAAAAAAATTCTAACCATTTCCTCCTTGAGTGTTGCCCAAATCATCCTCTCCTTCTGAAATAGGAGTATCTGGATCTCCAGTGGCACTAAAACATAGTAAATTAAAATAAACGATAGACAACAGAGAAACAATTAATTTTTAATTCACCTGGAGTTATCGTCTTCTTTTTCTTTAAAACTCTCTTTGGCAGCTTCTTGTAAAAGTTCTGCAGGGGGGTCTGGTACAACTTCGCTGTCACTTTTACGCAAACCAGATATACCACTTCCCAACCAACTGGACATTTGATTTTTCACATTACCCAACAACTCTAGTTTACTTGGGGGTTTTGTTGGGCTAAAAAAAAAAGTAAAACAGTTTTTTAAAAAACAAAAATAATCATAAAACCTAATATTTTAATTTTGAATTACCTACCTTAAATCTTCCTTTTTTTCTATATACTCCTCGGGCTGTTCAGTCTTTGGGGATGGTACAGTTTCTTCCACGTCCTCTTGCTTTTTACCAATCCAGCTACTCATCTGACTAGTGATTCCATTAAACATTTTAATAACGTTTTTTTTTTTTTTTTACAATGAACTCAAAACAAAAACTTATACGTAAATGGCTGGTTTAAATGTGTGTATAATATAGGTATTGCTTAACAGAAACGGTAATTATTGCTCTTGATGTATAAAACTGTATGAACACAAAAGGATTTTAAAATGTCTACGAATAAATGCAATAAAAAGCTATGGAACGGATGACAAATGACAATATTTTTCAAATGTCGAAAATGTATGAGAACGCCACAGTGACCGAGCGACTTAAACCGATAAATAGCGCGCGAGAAACTTGACTGACTATTCAACACAGCGACAGTACAACAGCAGCAGTGAGTAGTGGCGTAGTACGCACGGGAGGCAGCACAGTAAGCGCTAATCGATCGAAATTTTAGTGGAAAAGATTCGGCGCGGCGGTGCACAACTACTACAACTACTGGTGTTGCTCTGTTGTCTGTGATATCGCAGTCTTTACAAAACAATATAGATTTTACGTCATTTTGTCGGTTATCAGCATCGTGTAAATAACCGTGAATATCAGCATCGCCATGACAAAATACAGAATATATACTTTGTCTCACGCCATTTTTATAAAATCAATGAACGATTAACGTATATTACCCATTTTAAATCTGAACTCTGAAGTGTTTAATGTTTCAACACTTTCAACTACTTTTGGCTTTTGAATATTTGAAAATTATTCTAAATTCTAATATTAGGAATGACAAAGTGTTTAGTACTTGGTAGTAGTATCAGACATCACTATATCACTATATCTGTATATTGTTCTGTCAATACTCATTACTCGGTACAGTACTACTACTATATAGTAATATTTACTAAAGTCGAATTAAATTTGGAGTGTAGGTTAAAGATACCAATTTTCATTGATCAAATAAACCAGAAGCTAAATATCTCAATTTTCGTACTGCACAATTTTTAACTAATAAATATATTTCTGACTTACCTTTTGAATCGATCGCATATAAATAATTTGATTCCATTTTTTCAATGCCGTTTATTTAAGGAGTGAATATCCTATTTCATAAAAAGATATTTTGTTGAATTACACTCAACTTTCTTTTTTAAATCTGGTATAGCAATTCGTGAGGAACTTTGTATTAAATTTTCATATCTTAAATGTGAATATTAAAAACTTTAAATATTATAAAATAATTTTCAATTTCGTCATTTTGACATGTTTCATCAAAATTCTAACTTTAAACGCTTATAAAAAAACATTGTGACTAAATATTTTCAATACTTTTTAACTGGTATATGAACAACTTATAAGGAATCTTGTAATAATTGTTTTCAAGGTTTTTAAACAAACAAAAACTTATAGAAAACTAAAAAAAATAAAAAGTCAAAATATGTCTATACTAACTACTACGTTCAAAAAGGGTCAAAATATTTTGAACATTTTATTATATTTAGAAAATGCTAATTGAACATTTAGTCAAAGTTTTAAGTATTTGTGTTTGTTTATTTTTCAGTTGAGTACACTAAAAAAACAAAATTGATTTTTGCCAAAAACTGGGATTGCGTAAAAATCCTCGTTATTTCTTATTTTTTCTCACCCTTATTTTAAAAAATACTGTGAATTGTAAATTTTTACTTTTTCAAAAATACCAATAAACTAGATCCTTTTTTCTATCAAAACTCACGCTCAAAGTTGAAAATCAAATAATTTTTTCTAAATACAGGCACACGAAAAAAAAACATTTTAAAATAGTAAAATAATACATTTATCGCTCCGCTCAGAATCTAAAATGAAGTAAATAATTTCATTATTCTGTTATTACACATTTTTTAATTTCTCACTACACTAACTATTAAGTGTGTCATAGTGCAAAATAATTTTAGTCCCTTTCCTCTGAAATATATTAACTTAAGTCTAAACTAACTACTAACTATACTATATTAAATATCAATTAATAATGAATCAATGTTACTTAGGGCAGAGTCGGATTGGGTAGCCTCGGCTCTTCGAGAAATATTTTTCTACTGGCTCGTAATTTGCTATAGTAATCCATATTGGCTAAATTTTAATATTAATAAATTATAATGATCTTATCACATTTTTTGACGAAATTGGAAATAAGGCATTACCTTGTTTAATGTTAAATTTACATAGACTATTCGAGTCCTACTAGCTCAATATTTTAGCGGCCCTTCGAGATTATCTCAAATGCTCAGCTGGCCTATCCGGGCCTGTACTTAGGTACCTAATAGACTCTATAGTTACTATTTACAGCACAGATTAAATTAATCGCATTAATTTAATTTTAAAATGGGATACTTTCAATTTTCTATCGTAATTCTAGTGAATATGTAAATTGAAGCACACATTTGTATGTGAGGTTTACCTGTTAAATTTACTTAAATCAAAAATAATGTGGAGTAGAGAAGATATAGGCTAATAAAAACATTGTATTATTTCTTCTTTATAAAATGCATATCTTGTTATTTATATTATATAGACTCGTACAATACATTTCACATTTTTTAAATATAATTACTAAAATCAATAATTAGTAATTAGTATTATTTTAACGAGAATTCTTATTTTATTCTTAAAATAGTGAAAAACTAAAAACAAAATACCATAATATTATTCAAATATTTTATAGGTATACGAATTAATTAGGTATATTCTATTAAAAAAATAAACGAGAAAGTCGCTCTGCTAACTGAAATCATAAATTTTCTTTTAAATATGCTTTATTGTCGAAATTAAAAGTAATCTCTATAAAATTTTAGATTTGTATTTTTGAGAAAAGTATATTTCTGTATAGGAACAACTTATTAGAAACCTCTTATACTAAATATTCAAGCTTTAGCTATTAAAATAAAAAAAAAAAATTATAAACTTTTAACTAAGTATTCAAAATGATTTGTAAATTTTCCTGATTTTAACAAATTTATCAATATTTTAATGTCAAATGCTTATAAAAAAATTGATGCCTACCTATGCATTTTTAATATTTTAAAATTGCTTAAATAAAACAATTTAGAGAAAAATCGAAAATTTAAAATATTATAAACAAGCCAAAACTTTTTAAAATTAAATAAAATCTAGAAAACTCGTGTAAAATATTTGGTGAAAAATGTAAGTTGTTATACAATTGTTCATTTCTGATTTATATTTTATAATATATTCGCAAAGACAGTTTTTGCTTACAAATTTCCATTTTTCCCTAATTTTTTTTTTTTTTGTTCTCGATTATTTTGACAATTAGATACCTATAGGTATCCTATTGGAAACCATCCCTCAAAATTGAAGATTGAAGCATTTTGACTGCTCCCTATGGTGATGACTGGTGACAAACAAAATAACACATCACTGTAAATTATGTAAAATGTCTAGTGAGATGTTGTCAGAAGAGAGTTTTACATCCCATTGACTACTATTGACTCTCCCCTCTCTTGTCCATAATTACATCACTATTATGGCGAATCGCTGCCTAGCGCTCTACACTGTAATTTCTGTATCCGCCAATCCATTAATTTGTGTTGTACTTAAGCTTACAGTCAGCTTTTTCACCGTCTTACCTATGGTGCTTGCACCACAAATCGATACCTTGGAAGAATAACCGTCAGAAAGATAACGCGGTGCAATTTACATCAGCAGATCAATAAACTAGCTTTGAGCTTTGCACATTAGGGGGAAGAAGAGTTTCGTCATGATTTTTTATTGTTCGGCGACGTACTTTTTCCTCATTCAAACATTTCAAACGCAGAATTATGCTTAAAGGCTATATTTATTTTGCATTTTTTTTTTCTTTTGTAAGTTTTAGGTGCTATTGTATATTTGTAAATAGATTGTAAGCTAGCACACCATCACTCCAACTATTTTGTTATACTCTATAATTTGAAGTTTCAAAAAACCGAATGTTCAATAAAACACGTAATAAAATTAGTCCATATAATTTTACAATTACGTGATTTCTGTCATTTATGTTATTACTATTGATTTGTATCCAATGACCAATACAGTAAATTCACGAACGGCGTTATTCCGAAAACAACATTTATCCGTTTACGTTTGAAATAGTATTATATGTAATGTTTGCCTTGTTGTCTCGTTATTAACTAAAATGTTTCCCGCTGCGTTTGTCATTTATTGTATTATACCGTGTTGGCGGTATTTTATGTCAATGTGCCTTTAAAACGACGGACGTATCAATACAGTAGATGGTTATATTTTATTAATATACATTTACACGTGGATACGTAAAGGATTAAACGAGCTTATTTCGTGGAGAGCTACGCGGTCCTCGGTTACAATGAAACATAAACGTGGGTCGGGAGCACGGGACTGGCCGAGCAATGAGAATTCGGGGACTCCGGTTAATATTCCGGACCGGGAGAGTCCGACCGCATAAACTCGTCCGTGGCCGCGCATTGTCTATAGTGAGAGTGGCGAGAGAAAATCCCGGGTTGCGAGTCTGCGACCGTCAGTCGGATGCGCGGAGTACGATTGTTCTCTCGTGGGCCGGCGGTCTGTATTTGCACGTGCTTGGCAGCTTACCCGCAGAAAGCTGCAGCAAGGACGTGTGTTCCCGGGGTCATTATTGCTTTTTCTATTCACAGCGGTAACCTATAATAGACGAGGGAAAATCGCGGGACTGCGTGAATAACGGAACGCAATTGTATAAATGTAAATATGTTTATCAATGAGTAATAGTAAACAATTGGCATATTTTTTGTAGACGCCTATGATATCATCGTATACGTACTACGTCGTACTTGTTCAATATACCATATTTAATTATTTAATTACCTATTATTAGTAGGTATTTATTATGTTTTAATAATTCATTCGATTTCATTCGGTTAATTAATACTTCTATTAGATACTTACCTACTGTTAATTAGGTAGTATATAAACTCTGAATATTGATCAAGTATACATTCACGATTCCTTATTCTCTATACACGTCATGGATATTTATTTAAAATACATAAAATAGGTATTAGCTATTAATATTAAATTATTTAATCGTTACTATATAATGTTTCCGTCTGTACATCACTGTCGCAAAAAGCACCGATACAAAGAATATATAAACATATGGCACTATAGGCCAATATATTTGATACAAACCCATCGCATATTTGAATACTTCGATAGAAATTGCGTTTATAAACATGCCCAATTTCTAACTGCTTTGCAAAGAGGTCTTTTTCGTCTTAAAAAGAATTAAATCTTATTTAAGATCAAGGACTTCTGATGAAAGGCTGAATTCATTAGCTGTTTTAACCATAAAGTCAGATTTCATAAAGAAGTCAAATTACGATGATATACAAAAAATCTTGGCGTAAACATTTAAAATTTTTTTTCAATTTTCTTTATTTAAATGTAATTATTACATTATAATAAATGTATTACACTTGTATCAGTGTATGTCTTTTTTATGTTTACCTAATATTATGTTTTTAGATTTTGAATACATCAAAGAATGCATTGGTTTCAACATAATGTGTTTTTTTTTTACAAATATATCGTTGAAGAAATGTTTACGTTTTTTTTCTTACCTGGAGCGCAGAATATCTAAACATGTCTTTGGCTTCAGTGTAATATATTATTGTTATAATCTGAGCGAAATTTTTGTGAACAATGTATTGATTTTACAATGATATGTATTTTTTTAAATTTTTTTGTCTATTATCACTTTTTGGGACAGTAAAAATGCTTCAGTTTTCTTCATCGGCATTTTTTCTAATAGGAATGTGAATCTAGTTGGTACTTTAAGGGGGAGGTGAGGTCAAAAGTTGAAAATTCCTTATAGTTATCAAAAGTGTTGAGAAAAAAAAAAGGTCGGCATGTGAGTATAGTAGATGTCAAATGGATTTTTTTCAAAAATATGTTAAATTTGAAAAGAATGATATAAAATCATTGTATTCAAAAAAAAAAAATTCTGAGGGAAGACTGTTAATCTACATTACTATGTGTATTTTATGATATTATTGCTATTAAAGTAATTAATTTTACTATTAATAATACAATAGGTTTAATTAATTTTTGCCAAAAACATTACATTTGAAAATGCCAATGAGTATATAAACTATAATAACATACTTTAAAAGTTTCAAGCACCTACGAAAAATATTTTTAGATTACAATAAATAAATTAACATTGTTGTTCTTTATTTAAATATTTTTGTGATTTCTTAGTTACAATATTAACTACTTACGAGAAACCTTGTTTCAAATTTCAATCCTTAGCTATAAAAATTGAACATTTTATAAATTTTCAACTACAAAATAATTTACAAATGTTCGATATTTTGGTCAAAATTTGAACTTTGAAATCAATTTTATAAAAATAAAACTTTACATAAAAATTCTTGTTTTTTATTATTTTTTTTTTTTTAATTATTACTGACACGTTTAAAAATTATTAGGAATTTTATACTTTTGACCCCTCCCTCCACCCACCAAAAAAGTACCAATAGATTCACTTTCCTACCAAAAAAGATGCTGTTGAAGAAAATCAAAGCATTTTTAGTGCCCCAAATTGGTTGAGAGAAAAAAAAACACAACATTGTTTGAAAGATAATGATAAACGTTTTAAAAGTTCAGAACTGAAAATGTGTTTTAGTAGTTTGGAATTTTTTAATTTTCAAATATTTAAATTGATTTTAGTGGTATTCTGGTTATTCCACACTAAATGTGGGAGTAATACTCAAATAAAAGTATATTTATGTTTTCACTGTGAATTCAGATCTCGCCATTATCAACTAATTGATTTACAAGTTTGTTGAAAATAGTACTTTTTTTAGATTATGAACGAAGCAGTCTTACAATGACCTATATATATATTTTTTTTTACCTATGTGCAGAAAAAAAAACTTTGATATTAGCTATTTTATTATATTTAACTTTTAATGTAGTTTCTGGTACTAAATTGAATCCAGTTGGTAATTTTGAGATATTAAAATTGAAAATTCTTAATTTTTTTTTTTTGAAAGAATCAAAAAACAAAAAGAAATGTTATGAACAAACACAAAATCAGTTTTTGAAAAAATTGATTTTGTTTATTTTTTTATTTACCTAATTTCATATAGTTTTATACTGAAACACATATGATAAGACTTGGAAATTTGATACAAGATTTTTCATATGTTCTTTTTATGAAAATAAATACAACAAAATATATAATTTATAGTATTTAAAGAAAATTTAAAAAAAAAATTCTTTGTATAGTTACAACATATTTTTATGAGTGATTAAAGTTCAAGTTTTGACACTGAATATGCAACAAACAAATAATAACAATTTTGCATATTATGCTGCAATTTGAAAATATTATTCCTGGGGACTTGATACTTTTAAATGATATCTTATTATATTTTACTCTACACATTATACAATGACTTAATCAAAAAAAATTAGATTTACTTTAAAATATTTCATTATTTATACTACGCACATTTATATACCGTTTTACAGTAAGTCATTAATGACTTTATGTTAATAACAATAATATATAATATAAATATATACTATTACAATAAGGCTCATAGACTTTCTCTGAACAAAATTGTTTTTTGTATATAATGATTTATCATTAAATTCAAATTTAACACATCTATTAGAGTGACCTATTCAATGATGAGGTGACACTTGATACCTATGACCTAGTGTACAGTGTAGTAGTACCTACTTGATTGTATAGATAATAAGTAGATACTCAGAAATATCATATAAATCTTTTAAGTTATAATACATTCAAAAAATGTGCTTTTTATGTACATAATACAAAAGTTATTAAAAGTATAAAATATATTACATTATATATATACATTTTATTATAGTTATAAGAATACACATAGGTGATTTATGTAATTAAAATAACATTATTAAGCACGAACTGCTTTTGTAACATATCTAATTTTTAAATTACAAATAGGGCATCTGCCTGATCTACTCCATATATGTTTAGCACATGTGTAGCAACAATACACATGTGCTGTTTTGCCGTGGTTAAAAATGCCATTCTTAGGTTTTAAAAAACAAACATTGCATGAGTTTGTAGTGTTTTCAAATGTATTAGATGTACTATCTTGAGACAAGCATAAACTTGATATTCCTAATGAATTTAAGGACTCTTGGGAATTAGAGGTGGAAGATGATTCTTGGCAATCTTTAGGTAAATAATTTTCTTCTGTGCGGTTGGCCATGTTGTACAAATGTTTGATACTCTTTGGTTTTGGATTAGGTATACTCTCAAATAATTGCATTCGATGCTAAATAAATAATAAAAATTTACAATTTAATAATATATTTTGTTTGAAATTAAAATATTATTTAAATTTTTGTCTCCCATATCTATATTTTTCATAGTAATATTAATTTGGTATAATTAAACAGGTATGCTGGGTACCAATAGTGCCCAATTAGCAATCAATTTAAACTTTATGTCATCTTACAACTGGAATCTTATTGATAAAAAATGTATAACATTTTATAAAGGGGAAAAAGAAGATTGCTGATAAAACAAACTAATATTATTTAACAATGGCTTAAGTGATGTTCATATATTATGTGCGTGAACAATTTTTGTATAAAGAACATATTAAAATAAGAGATATAAATAATTTTTTTATAACTTCTTACACAATCAAGTTTTGCATATATAATATGAATTATGTGAAGTTATTTTTAATGTACCAAGTGACATATTAAATGTGAGATACTCAATATATTAAAAACTATTAATGTTTTTAAAAATAAACTGGGTACTTTAAGGTATAAAATTTTAATAAGTAGTTTATGAGTATTGAAAGTTAAGATAAGCAGAGTGGAACCACTGTACCTCACAAAATATTAGTCAACTACTCCGCTTATTTAAACTTGAAATACTCATTAATAGTTATTACTTCTTACTAATATACTACTTATCCAAAATTTGATTAGTATAGATTAATATCCTCTGAATAATATTTTACTCCAAATTATGACATTTACAATGTATATTGTCATTCAAAAAAGTAAAAAATGTAGATTTGTAACAACTTAAAATTATATAAAAGAAATTTTTTCAAAAAAGTAAGTATATTTTGAAATAATAAGTGTCTTGCATTAAATGGATTACACTGTATATGCTAAATTAGTAAAATATAACTTTTAGTAAATATTTTATTGATTCCTTTCTTTGTAATTAATATTATGGTCATTAAAACATGCTTTAAAGTAGGTATGTACTCCTTTAATTGGTGATATATTTTACTCAATATAAATAATGTATCAAAATATTAAATAAAAAATAAGATAATTTACTGTTCATGTGCAAATTTGATTTTAGATTTGAAACAATAAATATATTGATTTTCAATGATACACGTTATTTGTTTGTGTTAGTCATTAATGATAACTCACCACTTTTTAGAACAGTTTCAATTACAGGAAAACACCGATTATCCAGACTAATTAATGTCAAGGGTGGTTCGGATAATTGACAACAACTGACTTACTGAGAAAAAACTGAATTACTGATGCAGTGTTTAGCAGATAATGAACAATACTAATCAGTGTTTGATAATTATAAGGTGGATATCAAATCAACAATTATGATTATGCGAAATGACAAAATACAGTAACGATTAAAAAGTTATTAATGACTAAACCTTATTTGTTCTTGTTTTCAGATAATGGGACACCTGGTGGATTGACGTTGGGGTTTTTTATTGCTTTTTTATCTTTAATTATTAATAAATATATGAAATAATCATATTTTTTATTTTACCAAGATAACATCTCATTGCAAAGCTTTTCACATATTAGTGAAAAGTAAATTTTAGAGGGACTTGAGCACCCCTAGAGTATCAAGCAGATTTAGTGGAAACTCATTTGTGCACATATTAATATATTTTTTAAATTTATGACAACTTGTTTGCATATAAAATGATAAACAATGAAAACCAGCTTGTAAGTATAGTTTTGGGCGTACAGAGTGTCTTAAACAAGACCTTAGTTTTAAAGCATAACAATTATTTTTATTCATAGTTAATACTTTTTTGGTTTACTTTATTTAAACCCTAATGATATTCCCGACGTATTTACTGAAATAATTTCAATAGCTCCTTATTATAACATAAGTATGGATATATAGACTATATATATTAAAAATTATATTGCTTTTTGGGCCTAAATTATGGGTTAGTAAACTAGACAATAGCCCAAGAACTACAAACAGAGCTGAAAATTTTCACATGCACTTCAATAATCAATTTTATACCTCCAACCCTCACATTCACCAAATTACACAAATACTTATGGAAATTCAAGTCAATACTGATTTATAAATAATGAAAATACCTGTAGTAAAAAAATATTAAAAAAACAAAATTATAAGAAAAAAAGTATGAAAAAATATATTCTCATTAAAAATCCAAAAAATTAATCTTTTAACATTTTTAATGCAAACGCATACCAATTAAATATGCACTTAAATTTTAATGATATAACTGTAAAAATGATTGTAATTGTAATTTGATAAAATTGTGAATAATGACTTGCTAAGGTAACTGTGCTAAAATAAATACCTCAAACATAATTTTTAAACCCGTCAGTCTATGGCATCAGAATACGATGAAACAGAAAGTACTAAGCCTTATAAAGGTGAATGAAAATGTTGTTTGAGTATAATAATTTTTTACCATCAGTAATGACCAATTTAAAAATTTAAATTTAAATTTCTTTAAAAAAATGTTTCTATTGTTTGTAAATTGTGTGCAAATGAATTGTAACCAGCGAATTTGCACCTATGCAAGTGCTTAGGCCTAACCATTGACTGTCTTCTCACCTGAGCACACCATATGAAAAAATAATTATATTACATATTTTAAATGAATGTCTCCACTCAATCAAAATATTAATATCCAACAGGAACTTTAAACTAAATATCAAATTACTCATTTAAAAATCTTTGATTAAACAATGTTGATTTATAGTTACAAATTCTGAGAAAATAACAAAATATTCAATAAATATTTTTCATTTTACAGTATTACTTACTCTGAAACACTGATTACAATACTGAAAATTATGGTTGGAATTTGGTTTTTGGCATTTACAGCATTTTTTAAAAATTACTGGGGATTTGAAATTTGTCTCTGAAATTAATATTTGTAAATCTGTATCATCAGGAACATAACCGTTTTCAATATCAAGGAAGATATTGTTTTTAGTAACCTAAAAAATAACAAAGTTATTAAAGTATGCAATAATGTGACACATATTTAAACACATATATATTTTAGCTGAAATTGACCCATTATTGGATCATGGTAAGTACAGATCTGATCTATATAGTAACTATTTTGATAACCACTTGTTTAAATATTATTTGATAACTCTGATAATATTTATAGTTTTAAATGACATGTTTCTTAATATATTTTTGTAAATATAATAATTTTACAAAAATTTCTTAGTAACTTATCAACATACAATTTCATCAGTATCAATGAAGTGAGTGTTGTGCTCACCAATATTATATACTATAGACCACTCAGGCCTAGATGAATAATATTATATTATAAACTGTATGTATTTATAAAACAATATTATGTATATAAATGAGTTAATAAAAGCAGAACAAATCAATTGTTTAATTAAAATATTATTAGAAGCAGATTTTATAAAAAAAGGATTTATAATAATAAAGTTTTTAATTTTTATCGTTTGAAATATTAATAAAGAAAAATGATGAAAAAATTTTTTGTAAAAAGATAAAAATATTTTGTAAGTAATTTGGTGCTGGTTTCGATGTTTTATGTTAATTATATAATAAATAATAATGAAAAAAACAACAAGGTGATCAACACTTACTCAATACCAACTGTAAAACGTTATAAATATTAACGACAGGTCAATATAACATTTTTTTTTGATAAATATATATAATTAATGATACTAATAAAGTGTATTAAAAAATTTGTGTAAAAATTAAAAGTTTTCTTGAAATAAATTAGTATTAAAAGTATTCTGTAGTAAATATACTTATGTATATCCAAAACTATTGAGCATCCAAACAATGTACAATTACTTTTGCTACTTTTTACTACATACACATTACTAAAATATTTGTGGTTTCTGATTGTAAAATAATATTGTAAACAGTGATACATTACACTATTACAGATGTTTATTATAATAATTTATAATAAATAATATTGTGGCTCGGTGTGGCACAGTCGTATGCTCAACTATGGAAATGCTCCGAGTGTACGTACTGGCCGGTGTTGCTAGTTCCCGGATAGGTGACCATCCGGGTTTATAGCAACAAATCCTTGCCACACATACAAAAACGTGTTATAACCAACCGTACCTTAGCCCACAATAAAAAAACCTACAAACAGCTAATGGCCATAGTTGCCGGGCTTAAGATCAATAAAAAAAAAAATAAATAAAATAATAAATCATTAAATTAAAATTGTTCTTATTATTATTTATTTTAATATCTAAAATTGTTATTGACAATACATTTTAATTGAATCTCATCATCATCACTATTTAATATTACAGAATCAATTGAAAAATTAGAATAGTTGTAATTATTAATATAAGATTTAATACTTACTACCTCACATTCTGATTGATCTGATAGACTTGAACTTTTAGACTCACAATCACTATGACTAGAATCATCACAACCACAGTCACTTTGACAACTTGTTACTGATGAAAAATCAAGAAGATCTGCTACCTCAACTGAAAAAAGGTAAAGTAATTAAAACTTATATACAAAATGTATTATGTTAAGTTAAAAATTGACGTGATGCATGAATTGTCTAATTTGATGAACTGTAGTGAATTAATACATGTCAACTTGTGATTGATCCAGAATATATGACCAAGTTTGATTCTTCTTCATATCAAAACTATGCTTATTGAAATAAATTATAAATTATAAATATTTATAATTAGGTAGTTGTTAATTTAGAAATTAACATTCAATACTAAAATAAAATAAAAATAGATTGAACATAATATTATTTTTGCATTCATAAAAAATGAATAGATAATAGTTTTATTTGTAAAATTATTATTATTTTTTCTAGATTATTACAATTTCCAGTTAATAAATAATTTTTTTAAAAGTTTATAAAAGGTGGATAAACACAAACTTAAGCTTTGAAGATAAAATGTGTATGCTTATTAGTTGATCGATAAAATCAATTATAGTTGACTTAACTAATTTAATATTTTTTTTCAATTGTTATATTAATATTGTAATAAGACTTAAAATAATAATAATAATACAAATAACAAACAATTAAAAAATATCCCATGTGTGTAGCCAATAAAATATTCTCATAAATAATGTATATAACATACATACATAAATATATATAAACAAAGTAAATATCAATATGAATTTAAATATTTTGAGAATTAAATCTAATAACTATTTTATTTCATCATTAATTATTATAGTACCTATATTATTAAAATTTATAAAGCCCGGATCAAAATTATTTATTGCAAAGGGTCTTTTTCTTTAAATCAAAGAAGACCTGGCACCTATAAATATCTATGTATGAAAAAAATGAAGTAGAGGTTTGAGTGATAATTATTATTACACTCCAAAATCTAAAATTACTCAATTATTATTTTTTCTAATGATGAAATTATTATTAATCAATAGCCTTTTAATAAACAGTCTTACTTTTTGTTTACTTCAACTCTAAAAGTTGTAAACTAAATAAAATTGTTCTTACAGTAAATACATGTTTTTGTCTTTAAATAAGATTTTCATATTTTAGTAACATTACATAAAACAATAATTAGCGAAATAAATTATTTCAACAAATAATTTAAAATTAAACTTCTGTTTTATTGACATCCTTATAACAAAGTAATTAATTATTAGATAAATATTACCATAACTTTTTATTTCTGTTTTTATTCAAATATCAAATTCCATTCCTTTAATCCGGGCTATAAGTTAGTAACTTAAAACTATACATTTTTGTTTAATATCTAATAAAATTGTAAATAAAAACTTAAATTGATGAGTTATTAATTGTTTTAAATCACACAAATGTAACACTTCACATCAAATATTTAAGTTAAATTTAAAAGTCAACTTAAATACTTTTATAAAAATTATTACTTGTAGCTTTGGATTGGGTACTATCAATACTTTCAGATTGATCTGAATCATTTACATTTGGAAATAAATCAGGTGATTTAATTTGGTATGTATATAAATATCTTGACTTTTTATTGTTAACCCATGTGTCATATTCATCGTCATCTATAAGTAAATTGAAACAAATTATATTATGCTTAAACTAAATAACTCTAATATTAACTTATTCCTGGGGAATTACAAATTGTTTTTAGATAGTACAATGTATGTACGTACCGTTACTAAAACTCAATTCTTCAGATGGTCTTTTTAATGTTTGGGGAGGCATATCTGAAATTAATTTTAATTCAAGAAAATTACTAGAGTTTTCTGCTGATCACAAGAAATACACTACTAAAAGGTTATACAATAAAACAATTCCTTAAAATTGTTTGTACACATAAACATTTGAAGGAATAATTGATTAATTCTCAAATTATCTGAAAACATTCTGATGAATACAAACAGATCTGACTCTCAATTTTTAACTGAATGCAACTAAGATATATTTATATAAATTTAAAATATTTTACATAGGTACATCAGACAATAAACTTTCTTCTAATTCAACATAACTCTAACTTCTGTTACTTCAATCAATAAATTATATTTATTAAGTTGAAAACATATGATGGTACCAATTTTGCTGCTCACAATAAAATACTCAGTCCAGTCACCAAGGGCATAATTTTAATGAAAAAACTAGTGAAGTCTCCTATTTTTCAGTTAAATTTAACCCGTTACTTGATTAACTAAAGATTTAAAAAAAAATTCTACAAAATGACATACAAAATGTCTAAAATTACAAAATATAAATATTTCTATTTTACTATCAAAATTATTAAATTAAAATAATTTATTAATACATAGTCTATAAATTAATTAAATAAAACCCAAAAAACAAGACTGTCCCATCAGTTAAATTGTATCATCTACAAATTAAAATGATTTTAAATGTAAACTTTATTAAAAATTTAATTTTAGGGTAAATATTAGGAAATTGATGAGAAAATTTAAGATTTTAACAGAGATTGTTCACTGACAACAATTTCTAAGCACTCAACTACAAAAACTATTAATTATTATACAACTTACAATAAATACTATATAGCTGTATAGTAGGTAACAAATTCATATTTTAGATGGAGTGGGTGAAATAATATTATGTGTGTGTCTGAGTTTTTATGGCCAATTTAGCAGATAAAGAAACTCAACTGTTATTTAAAGAAAAAGTAAGAAAACCATTTTGTCATTTAAATTTTATAAAAATCACATCTGAACATAGTAAATTAAATTATTTCTGAAAAATAACAAAAATATGATACATTTTCTTAAAAACAATAAAAATGAACATAAGGCATAACATTTTTTAAAAAATCAAAATAAAGGCTGTACAGTTGTATTCTCTATTCATGAAACAAATTTCTTTAGATGTATAACATATAAAAAAAAAATTGTAAATACATCAAGCTTTGGGCTCTATAAATGATCAAATTATCACCCCAATTCAATAAACACACATAATAATGGCTTTATATCTAGTGTACACATTCATTTAATAGTATAAAATGAGAACTAATTAACAATCAATAGCATAAATTATGAAGTTCTAATTTCATAACTATGTGTTCTAAGCACACCTTACTTTTTCAGAAAGTTTATTTACTTTTATTTGACTGCATATGAAACACAAACGTTTCTTTCTTATCCATTAATTCAGTCTTAACTATTCTCATCAATGAATCAAATACAACTACAAGTATTTATCAATTTCTAAACTCTTAAAAACTTTTGTTCACATTATATTTTTTAAAATTTCATCACTTTACCACCATCCTTTTTTTACTCTTTATATAAAATTATCATACCCATCAATTGTTAATTTTTGAAGTCATATAATTCAAATATTATCCTTAAAAACTGATATAGGTTTTGTCACTTAAAAATTATGGCTAGTTTATAATTTATAACTTAATGACCTCTAACTATATAGTTATTATAACTTTTTTTTTTATAAAAAAATGCTAACAAAAATTATTATATTTCAACTATTATAAATAAACACCAATAAATTGCCATGGTTGTTTAGTTAAGACAATGCTTCTAAAATTTGTTTTTGTATTTTTTTCTTACTTAGATTTTTATTTGCATGTCTGTTTTACCCGAGTGTGTTTATTTTTTGGGGGTTTTTACTGTTAAATTTTTTTTTTGTTTTTCTCAGTGGTAAATTTTGCTAATTTGTGAGGAAAAGAGCAAAAGAATTGATCATTTAATAATGGAAGTTGCATAAAGTACTACTGCAGTTAAAAGGGAAACTACTATATACAACATACCTAATGTCCTAATCATTTATTAATAAAATAATATTTTAATATTTTAACATAGATACATTAAATTATCACTGACACTACCACATTGTAAAATAAATTGTTTTAACAATATTTACTTAAATGTAGGTTCAGTAGATATTTTACATATTCTTCTATACCTACTTTAATAATTATTTTTGAAACCTAAAAAAATTTATTGATTAGATCACATAAAATGGTGGTAGTTTAATTCATGATTAAGTAAACAAACAAATAATAGATACTATTAAAATAGTAAATATATATTAACTAATAAACTAATATTTTATAAATAAAATCAACAACCATACTAATATATTTATATATGTCAATACATTATTTCAAATATTTTTAGACATACCCAATTATACTGTAAACAATAATTAAGAGTAAGATAAATAATATTACTAATGGTTCATACAGGAACCAAATACAATACCTTATAATAACATTAATAATATAAACAAATAAGACTTACCTCAGTGAATACTACCTACAAATCAAACTGTAACATAAACCAAATCAATCAATCCAGTAGTTGTTAGAGATGTTGATCGTGGATATTTTCAACGTTCAGGCAAAAGTTTTAACAGAACACTACACGAAATTACATAAGACACATGACGGATGTTCTTTTTTTTTAATATTATATGCACGATTTATTACATAATGTAAATAGTGGGATACAGTAAACCAAAGATAGAAGATTAACTATAACCGATCATTGTTAAGAGTTAAGGATTAAGATTTAAGGAAACGGTGTCGAGACAAGGCTGAACATGTCTATGGTATTTAAAAAATGATAATTATTATTATTTATTCAACTCTTCTACTCTGTACTCCCGTCCAACAAATAACAATACGGTACACTATTTCAGTTCAGTTTTCGCGTTCCCAATATCACAATTTACAAGTCACAACAATCAACAGTGTAGTGCACACTGCACGATGACCACCACCACGACGCATACGTTAACATTTTTTTGTTTTTGAAAAACATCTTCCATGATAATTTTTTAATCGCTAGTTGCGATAAGGGCATATGGCGATAAGAATCAGTCAATACGCCATAAGATTTGGTGAGGACTACAATATTTGAATATTCAAACATTTAAATTTTTAATACTCATACAAATCATGCAATATAATTGTTGTATAATATAAATCATTGAAGCTTGTTTTTAAATTTTAGATTCTGAGCGTAGCGATTAATGTATTGATTTTACGGTAGATTACCAAAAATTCCTAAGTAAAATTGACGAGAATTTAAAGTTTATCTACTTACGGTAAATCGTTTTGAATTACAACAAAATAAGAAAATCAATTTTGTCGAAAACTGATATTTTCTTAATAATATTACCGTTTTTCCGTACATTTTTCTGTTATTTTGCCTAATTATTAAGAATAGTACTTGAAAGTTAAAATTTTACGCCCCAAAAATACCAAATATTGAAAAACAGATCTAATTTGCAGTCAGAAATCACACTCAATGTTGAAGATTGAAGCAATTTGTCTTCTGTAGAACGTGTGCCTACACATCATCGTAAAATTTCAAAACATTTATCGCTCTGCTCAACGTATATAAGACTTCACCTAATTCGTATAAAACGAGTAGGAAACGTTCGCAACAATAGAATACTTGAATAGTAGAATGTAAAACGAAATACAAATCCTCATTGAAATATTATAGTTTATAATATATTAACAGTATACTTCTACGTAGATATTAAGGTATAGCTGGTATATCAATAATACTAATTATGGACTTGAGAAAAATGAGTGGGCCTAAATCCAGCTGATGCAGGCCGATTAGAATTTAAAATAGCTTAATCTTACGGTCTAGCAATGTAAAGGGCACCAACCATCACAGATCCGAGACTGATTAGGTTTGAGAAACGTGGATTTTGAACATAATTAAAAAAAAATTGGTTTTCATAAAAAGGGAAAAATGTAATATGTATTAAAATTATTACATATTGGTAATATATAGATTATAGATGTCATACAAAATACATGCATAATTATACATATCTATTAACCCGACACCTGTAAGGCCACCACAGCAATGGGCGTGATCGCTACTGCTGTATGGTAATCCCCCTTAGTTTTCCAGATGAGGAAATCCTAGACGACTTGGTGTACTACTCTGTGATTGAAAATATCATATTTTGTGTATCTTTATAAATGTCGCAAATAATACGCCGATGTTAATAGTTGTAAAGGCGATCGACGACTGTCTTATTGTCACGACGACAAGCTTTGGTGTTGAGCGATATAAATGTGAGACTATATTATAAAAATAAATAAGAGGTGGCTTAGTTGCTGCATGTGTAGACGAGCGTGTATTTGTTCATCCTATCTTTTCGGACTCCGGGCACTCATATATTACGACCCATATACATACCGCCGATTGTACTATATATATATAAATATCACGGGATGTTTAGTCACGTTACAAATAATACGTGATGAACGCTGTGTACTCGCCGACTAGTAAAAAAACGACGTCTAGATATTTTAATTTATTGGAAACAGCCTAGGACAAACTCCAAACACAGTTCATTTGCAATTTAAACACCAAAGATCACAGTTATATAATTATATTATATCTAAGCGTAGATATACCTATATTCAACGAAAACGCAATGGCTACATCATACGTAGAGCCGGAAGAGGAAATACACAATACAATAACAGAAGTCATCGAAGACTTGATCTCGACAATAATATTTTACCATATGGAGGACAAACTGAAGGAAATTGACGTTAATAATAACGGAGGTTCGTCCGTAGATGAGTTTTATTATAGTATTTTACTGTTGATTATTAATTATTAATTTTTTCGAATTTCTATGTTTTAATCTCTCATACATACATCAAAATATTAAATCAACTTACTATTAAAAAAATAGATACAGATTCACATACAATCTTATTAAAATTTGCTATATTGCCATATATGCCTACCGTGTTTTTTTTAAGCCCTGAAATTATTTTACAATAATTACTTAGGTATGTGTATTAGTAGAAGTATTTGACATTAGTCACTGTTGTTTATATTGTTTACTCAAAAGAAAAACAAAGAGAACTTACAAAAATGTTTGGTATTTTATACAAACAATGTATTGAACGTAATTTATTTTCGGATTCAAATGGATTACACATAGATTTTGAGCAAGCGACTATCCAGCAACTATCCTAGGCTGCTTACAAAGTAATTAGATTTAAATTTTGATTTAGAAATAAAAGGATGTTTTTATCACCTAAATCAAAACACTTAGGGTAGGTACCTAGTAGGTTAGGTTAGGTTACTACCTACTGAAAATTGAAAAACACAAAAATTAGGTTTACAGATTTTATATATATACAAATAACGGAAATTTTTTAAATTCTTTTTGTTTTTACGAATTATAATTTTAATTGAATCATTTTATGATGATAGTTTTGATAATGGTAAACACCTATATAATTAATAATAATATATGTATAAAAATACAATATTTATTTTAAATTATTTTTTTATTAGACTTTTTTTAGCATTTAGCACATATGTCGTATGCAAGCGATCCCTCTCCCCCATATATATGGGACTGCGTTGAAGTATCATACGTTTAGTCGATTTCGACTAGAATAAAAAGGGTGTGGCATTCGCCTCTTACCCTTATTATGTCGACTATATAGTCGTTTTACGACACTTGCGCCTTTACAGAGGCTGTAGATGCGATCTAGTGGATACAGAACGAGTATTTTTTAGATTGAAAAGAGTAAAAAAAGTCGAATTTGATTTCGGTATTTAGATACTAATATACTATTTGATAACACATTGTCGCACCGATTAAATATTGTTATAATTTATAATCATGTAAAATTTTATATTACATTGTCATTTATATATCTAAATTCTGTATTTCTATCATAGACTATTAATTACGAACTATCCGTAATAGCATGGTAGCCGGTAGGTATTAAAATCTAAGTATAAATGATTTTTTAGCGCTGGAGGTACCTATAGTAAATAATACAAAAAAAAAAAATGGATAGATATTAAAAATTTATGCATTGGACTTTGAACATTGGCGTTACAAATATTAATTAATACCTAGGTACCTAAAACAAGTCAATTATATTTATTTGTTCACAAAAAAGTATTATATAAGTACCTAAATGTTTATATTTAATAATAAGCAGCTTACATATTATTACTTGCCAAAATAATATAAGATAACAAAAACTGAGAATCTTTGTTGGAGATGAATTTTAAGTACAGTGTACACTATATTGTTATAGGTACCTATAGTTAAATTTTAAACATTTCATTATAAAAAAAAATGAACTTAATATTTGTATATCTATATAAATAGTTTTTGGATATTGGTTAAATTGATAGTACTTAAACATTTTCAGGTAAAGTTTATATAAAAACTGTAATACCTAACCTGTATTGTTTAAAAACATTAGACGTGCATGTGTAATAGTATATATATTTTTTTAGGTAAAATGGCATTAAAGATTGATTCTGTACTTAGATCATCTGAGAATTTGTCATTTAAAGTTCCATTTTGGAACATCGACTTACCTAAAAGTCCATGGGATGTAGATGATGATTTAGAAGACTTGGACGTATTATGCGAATTAGTTAGAAATCAATACTTGAAACATCTCCACCAAACATTGCTCAACAATTTTGATGTTACTAGTGATTACAAAAAAATACCCCTTTATCAGATTCAACATTGTATTGATTTATGTATGGCTGAATTGGAAAAGCAAGCTTTAAGACGATGTATGATTGCTAGTATTTATCGTGAAGGCATGACTAATTTGGTATGTTTTTGTTGTTTATACATTACTATTTATTAATTTAAAATATTTTTTTTTTTTAATTTATGTTATTTATATTTATACGTATAACTGTTTTATTTATTTTTACTTATTTATTAAATTCAAATAAAATATAAAATATTATACTTATACCAATGTTAAATTAATATAGCTTACATTTGATAAATCAGATTGTGGTAAATTAACATTACAATATTTTCATTTGCTAACAACATAGATAATTTAAAGAAGTATATATATTTAAATATTATATTTAAATTTTATAGATAGGTACTTATACTAAAATTATGATAAATAGTTAATGTTTTTTTTATATTTAGATAAATAAAATCAAGACGTGCACAAAAAATTCAATGCTATATGATTTTCTTAAACATGTTATTGAGTCAAACAATCAAATATCAGCATGTGATAAATTATTTGAAGCTGAAAATGTAACAAAAAAATCAGTGGGTATTGATGTAAGTGTTAATACTGAACAAAAATGTAATAAAATAACATCAACACAGACTGAAATATGGACAGATCCTGACAAAACTTTACCTAATAATTTTTCTGTTAATAAAGTTAATACAGATTTGGTAAATAAATTTAATTTATCTTCTAGTTCCTATAATGAGAAATCTAAGATCTCTGAATCAAATATCTTTAATAATTTAAATTCTTTATTATCTTGTTCTTCAAATTCTTCTTCTGATATTCATATGGAAGCAAATTATAAGTATGAATCTTCTGAATTTGAAAATGCACAAAGGAAAGATGAACAAGAAAATTCTACATCAATGGACATATTAAGTATTAATGCATTATTAAGAGATCTTCAAGATTCTCCCGAATATGACCAACAATCTTCAAAATTTGAGGAACCTTTAATTGCTTTAGAGTTAGAAATTGAAAATAATAAATCTACAGATAATACATTCAAATTAATTGAGCCAATAAGTCCTAGTATTGTACGACCAAACAAAATAAATGAAATACTTGCAGACAAATTTAAGAGTAAACGAGTAGCTAAATCATATCAATTACGAAACAGTATGAATGAATTGCCTCAAAGTCTACAAATAATACTGAACCAGAAATTTACAAACTTGTTTGGAAATAATCATTTTTATGAATGTGATCCATTGTCTGAAGAAGAAGAACGTATTATAGCACATAAAAGAATTGTAAAAATGGTTGTAGAATTTATGACACCTTATTACAGAGCACACCGTATCAACAGACATTTATTTAAAAATCTTGCTAAATTAATCTCTAAGAATCTTATGGATCGAGCATATGACCCAGGTAATTGAGTTTTAAATAGTAGTTTATCTTATCTAATTATCAAATTTTAATAAAAATTTATAAGATTCAACAAAAAAAAGTATTTACTTAATTAATGCCACAACTAGATTTGAATTTACCTGTATAAATAAATATATTAACAGTAAAAACAAATTGAAATGAACATTTTTATTATAATTCAATTACTTATAATTTATGTAAGAAACATTGTCCATAAACTATTGTAAGCTTAAAAATGTGGAAAGGTGAAATCAATTTTATGCTGTTTGGCATATGGCATATAATAAATACAATTAAATTAATTAAAAAGTTTTAATTTAGTTTTAATGATAACATTATATAAACTTAAAAAAACACTAATCATTTAAATACTTTGTTTTTACTATTTCTGTAATCTAAATAGAATAGCTAGGTAAGTAAAGTATAGTCTTATAAAATTATAAAATATGTATATGGTCACTTAAATGTTATACTCACCAGTATACTACATACATTTCAAATACTTGTACATTATATATTTATATCTCTAATGTAAACTCTATGTATATCGATTTAGGGAATACTCAATTTCTAAGCTGGATAATGTTGGATTGAATCTTAACATTTTTTACAAGCTAGCGGGTACCTAAGTAAATAAAAATGTTTATAGGAACTTGTATAGTACAAATTAAATTTTATTTAAAGTTGTTTAAATAACAACATTTATTTTTGATACTTTATTTGGGTAGGCTTATTTTGTCAAGTAATTTTGACTTAATAAAAATGACTTAAATCAAAATTGGTTGAGAGCGATTTAAATTTTATTGTAAATAAATGTTTTACAATTTATTGAATGTTAAAAATTTAATAGTTTTTAACATTTCTAGTTTGAATGATTAATATTTTATAGTTGTAGCAATTTTAATAATTAAGTAAGATACTATTTATAATTTAGTACAAAGTACAAGACAATTTACTAAAAAAACAACATTTTATAAGAATTAATATAAACATTTTTATTAATTGGAAAAAAAATATTTTCAAGTATTAATTTGAAATGTTTCTCATTCAGATAATTTTGATTTTACAGACATTGGTGTCAAGTCAAAGTAACTTAATAGTTTTACCCAAATATGATATCAAAAATAAGTATTGCTATTTAAAAATAAATAAATTGTATTACACATATTCCTAAAAATGTGTAGTGCAGGAGTACTAGCTTTTTAAAAAAGGCCTGATTCAATATTACTTGATCCTGCAAGAATTGTGTGTTCTCTAAATAGATTAATACATGGTATATATTTATGATATTAATGTTGAAAAACATTATTTATTTTATTGCTTATGCCTATTTCTTGTATATAACATTAATATAAATTAAATTGTTTAGATGAAAACACAGTAGCCAAAGGAGTTAGTGAATTTTTTGTTGGAAATAGATGCATTAAGACAGTTGAAGATATATATATCAACAATTAAATAATCTCTTCAATACATCAAAATTCATAATTAAGCAATTTAGTACAATGGTTATTTTATCATACACATTTATACATCAATGATTTTCAATAACTTTAATATTTTTTTTTTTTTTTTTTTTGTATGTTTTAAATGTATTTAATTGTGAATTATTGATTTTTTTAGTAATGTACATTTTTAATAGCAATATATTTTATACTTTATTTTATAACATTTTTACATATCTTACACTCATTTAAAATCTTTATAAATGTGAGATTCTTATTATTGTTATTAGTACTAATTACTATAATGTATGTTAATATAATCAGTGGCATAACTAAGGGTGATCAGAGGGTGCACCTGGACCTTTCACTTAGTGGGCTCTAAGTAATACAATGTGTTTCTTTTAATAATATACTATTCAACTATCAATTTTTTTTGATCAACAAAAAATTTTTATTCATTACAAATGGCATTGTAATTACTAAGAAAATCGGATATAGACTTAAAGATTTTTAACTTCTTCAAACAGCCTTAAATAAAATTAATGAAATGTGTGATAATTTTGATAAAGTGTTTGAGGAAGCTAAATAAATAGAAATTGTTGTGGGGAGTTAATAGCCAACATTTACTAAAATAAAAACTTCTAAATATCTTGACAATTTAAGTAACAATGAACGCCAAACAATATTTTAAAATGCAGGTTTACACTAGATAAAACTATTGAATAAATCAACCACCATTTTAATGGCATAAATCAAATCATAAAATTGCATTGATATCTAATAATATCAATTGATCTGTCATTCAATGAATGAAATTAAACTTAAACATTTAACTATGTCTTTAATATGCAATAATGAAATATATTTATTAATATATTTGGTTAACCAAATCATTCAACTAAAATGTTTCTTTTAAAATCAAATTTCAAAATTAAATTCTATACATGTCTATTGGCAAAATATGTAACTATAAATAATTATTTAATTGTAATTAGTTTTAAAGATTCATGTACATATTGCTTTCTTTTTTTACAATATCTGTGATGGTAAAAAATGCAGAAAAAAGTTTTTCAAAACTAAAAATAATTAAAACTTTTTATGAAGTACAATGTCCCAAATTCGTTTGTCAAATGTATCTATAATATCAGTAAAAAAGAAAATTGATAAAAAAATTAATACGTCAGTTGATATAATTTCAATTTTAGCAAATAAGAAGTCAAGAAAAAAAATTCCTAGTTTTAAATTTATTTAAATTTTTATTTGTTACAACTATTTACTGAATCATTTGTATATTGTATGTACAAAATGTTATAAAATAATTAGATGTGTATTTAATGAAACATGCAATTATATTTTTAAAAAAATGTATAAAATGATTTCAGTTAAAGAAATGCACTCCACCCTCTAAGAACTCCCTATATATATGTTTGGAAGAAGGGGACATGTTAAACATTTTGCTCCCTGGCCCAAATTTTGAAGTTACACCAGTGCAGTTAAACATAGAATTATGGGTGCTGCATCACTACTTATGACTTATATTCGAGAAATTGATGACAGTCATTATGAAGATAATTAGATAACTCACTAATATCATTTTAATTTTTGAACCCAACAAATAATAATTTTGGGATCGATATTAAACTAAGTTATGGCTGTTTATAAGTGGCTATAATACATTTTTGGATCTTAAATAAGGCCATAGTTAACTTTAGCTTTATCCCTTATCTCTGTAAAATGTTACCAGAGTAAACAAAATATTATAGACAATGTAAGTAATACCAGTATCGTTGTGTAAGTATATCCAAAAAATATAGTAGGTTGTAGGAACCCTACTTATTTTTATAACTATAAAATGCTAATATACAACACTAAACTCTGTCCAGTAAGAGAACACGCCGATTCTGCGCATCCCTCGCGTTACCCTGCCATCGAAACAGGTTCCTCAATGCAGGGTACCGCGGGGGATGCGCAGAAGAACCGATTCTTGTCGGTCTTCAACGTGTTCTTTCCCTGGACAGAATATACACGATTGTAAATGGCATTCATTAGTCCAGTGGTTTTCAACCTTTTTTCGGATTGGGACCCTCCTATTTTTTATTTTTTTGTAATGCGACCCCTTCAAAAAAAAAATGTTATTTTATTCATCAAAATTTGATTTAATTACTAATAAAATATTTACATGGTGTACAATTTTGATTAATTTACACTTAAAAATGTAATTAATTTTAATGCAACATTATTTTAAAACGTATTGTTAAGCATATACAATAAATTAAAATATAAAAAAAATACATAAATAAAATTTAAAAAAATGTACAATTTAACTTGTTATTTACGTGTTAATGGATATTTGAGCTTGAACTTTTGATATTGATTCCATATTAGGTTTTATATTAGTGACTGCTACTCTTAAGTCTGATTCTACATTTAATTTTGTCCGATATTTGTTTTTTATTACTGTAAGAATTGAAAACGCCGTTTCACACAAGTAAATAAAAACAAATGGTAGAAGTGTTGATACAGCTATTTTTGACAATTCTGATTTTATAGAAATCTAAAATTTATCACTTATAATTTCATTAAACTTTAGACGCAGATTTTCATCAAGAGATAACTAGATTAGTTCCTCTTTCATAACTAAACTTAATTCAAAATCGATTTTATTTTTATTAATAGAATATGGATTTCTTATCCATCCTAACTTTTTTTCTGGAAACTTTTCAAATAATTAAGTAATTATCTACTAAGTAATCAGATTATTTTGTTAATAGTCCATTAACAGGACGATCACTCATAAAATGATATAAAAAACAATCTGATACTTCCTACGCATCAAGAAACAAATGTGTGTCGTAACCATTTGCCGATTTAGGAATTTTTTTCTTTATATTCATTTGATAAACCAAGAGATTGTATTTTCTTCCACCATGAATTGGTCAAATGAAATCTACAACCAATTATTACTTTCTGGCCAAACTTCAGTAACTACATTTACTATAGCTTTTTCGTAATCAATAGTCACATTTGTAGGAGAAAAAATCAAATTCATATCTTTGCATTTTTAAAAAATAAAACGAACTGCAAAAACATAGGTAGATGTTAGTTTACTTGGTAATAAGCAAAATATGAGTAGAACATAATGCCCGTTTTAGAGTCCATGGATAGTAAACATTTACATAACAAAGCGAGTATAATAATCAAATATCCTATCCATATAAACAGTAGATCCCGAAGTCAAAAATTTTAAATTTGTGTAAGATAAAAAAATAATTATATTTTCTTTTTCATTATTTAATAGTAAAAAATGTTCTTTTTTTTTGTTTCAATATTTAAAACATTTAAAGCTTGGTGTACTTCAGAAATGGATTTTGGATTTGCTGGGAGGATTTTGCGTTTATCTTTTCATATATATTTTTTCTTATTCTATTAATGTCGTTTACTGTTATTTCTTTGGTACACTCATTATGTATTAATTCTTATAAAATGATTTTTTTGGTCTTGTATTTATGTCTTCTAGCGCTTTCCTTTTACACGAGGCATAACAATTTGACAATTTATGGTATTTTCATTTACAGCTTCGCGATGGTGTTCATTTTCCGTGTATAACTTACGTGTATACTTTATTGTTAGAATTTATTTTTGTGTTGTAAAACCACCATATAAGATATTATATATATCATATAGACTATTATATCTCAAAATAAACCATAGGTTTATCGCAATAAATGTTATGATAAAATTATATTTTTTGACTTATTTTTTCGTTTTACGTAAGGGTTCCCAAACTTTAAAATTCTATAATTTTTAATTGACGGAAAAAGTAATGAAGTTTTTTCTAATTTGGTGGTAAACGGAAAGGTCATTTTTGGCGAAAACTGGTGACACCCCTAGGCACCTACATAATAATAAGGTATACATTTAAAATTATTTTATAATATTAGTATATTATATTATTAGAGAATAAACAGAATAATTCACTATGCACGCTTACCCTTTTTTTTTTCAATAATGCAGTTATTTTAAATCTGATTTTTTGAATTTTTAAATATACCTCTTATAAAGACAATATTTTTAAATTCTTGATATTCTTTGGACTACTTAGTACTCAAGAAGTGTCATGTAGAAGTACAAACTTCTATTTTTCAAATGAGAATCTTTACTACTGCAAATTATTTAACGGATTATTTTTCAGAAAATATTGACGTATGAATACTTTTTTTAATATTTTAAATATTTCTCAAATACTTTTTGATAAGTGTGTTTTAAGTAATTTAAGAATACTTTTTTTTTGTATTTTATTCCAGAATATTAAATAGTTTTTTCTTTTTACCGTTGTTTTTCAACAACTAATATTTTTGTTTTGTATTTTACTATTTTAAAAACTATTCTTAAAAAAATATTTTATAATTCTTTTAAGAACTTATAATATTTCATAAAATACGCAGATAACATGATAGCTAAAATTAATATCTACTTAGCTTAAGTTTAACAATTATAATAGGTATAAGACATAAGAAATTCTAAATATAAAAAAAATGTACTTATAAAATATTTTAAATACTTTTAAAATGTATTTGTCTTTATATTCAAATATATTTGAAAGACTGATTTTTAATTGGATTATAACTAATAGCTACCTATTTTTTTTTTTTGTTTACAGGCTTTTAGATCATACATCTAAACATAATTGTCTTCATCCGTCACGATTTTGAGCCAACATATGCCTATCTTTATTTGGGTAAAAGTCTATTACATCTCTCTTGACACAGTCCTCCAATCGCATTCGGGGTCTACCCAAAGGTCTCTTCCCTCATAGATTCTCTTATAAAATCTCTTTATCATGGCTTTAGGTTTCCTCCACAATTTAACTTCCCATTTTAGTCTGTTTCTTTTTTTCTTATTTACTATATCCGGTCTATTATACAGGCCATTTAGCTATTCCATCTTACGTACCATCATTATGTCTTTTACGCCATTCACCAGTTTGTGGGTCACGGCAGGGTATATCCTTATATCCATATATCCTTCTTAATACTTTTCTTTTAAAACCCTCAGTCTTGACTCCTCCGTTTTCCTTACAGTCCAACATTGCGCTCCATGAAAAACTTCAAATATCTTTTCATTCTTGAGTTTTGTTATTTCATATTTGACACAGCTGGAGCTATCAATCTTTTATCTCGCTTTTAATTTAATTTCAAGCTTCCCAACTACCAGGCAATGATCCTAGTCATAGTCCACCGCTCTGTATGCTTTTATATCATTAACATTTTTACAAACCTGTTATTCATTAGAATATGGTCAATTTGGTTGTCCATCTGGTGACCTCCTGTGTACATCCTTATGGGGAAACATTGTGCTCATTATCCTAAATAATTTTCCAGTTGCTATATCTATTAGTTTCATACTATTATTGTTTGTTGTTTCGTACAAGCTATGACTCCCAATTGTAGGTTTAAAGACCTGTTCTTTTTCTATCTTCGCATTCATGATACCCAGCATGATTCGTATTTTGCTATTATTTATTTCTGACATGAAACCTACCTTAAACTGTAATCTTTCGTTGTACTTGTCATATAGAATAATGTCTAGTGGTATCATTTATATTATAGATCCTTCGTCACTTCATTTGACTTCTTGTAGTTCTACTATCCTGGCTTTAAAGAGTTGTTGAAATTGTGACTAAATGAAGATAAACTTGATGCATTTTTTATGAATAAATAATTAATAAATATTTGTCAACAATTTCGAGTGATTTATTTTTTGTTTTTTGAAAAATTGGAAAAATCGAAAATAAAAAAGGTCGGCAAGTGTGTTCGTTCTGTTATATCTACAGTAGGTGTTGAGTGCAGAGTGGGCCACTGTAATGAAAAATATTAGAAAAGTTAGAAAAAAATTTTAAGTCAAGCACATAAGTACATGATAATGAAACTAGTACTCTGCATGCAATTCAAATAGACTTCTATAAGATGTGGAATGAAATTCGGACGTTTCAATTTATGTTTATTTTTTTGGCATGCAATTCAGATGTACCGGTAAAATTGGTCTAGTACTAATTGCCTCCCAATGAGCAGGTAATAAATGTTCCTAAACGATTCAAAAATTGTATAAATATCTTTATGTAATATATATTACTTAAATATTATATAATTCAATATTTATAATTATTTTATAATTATTTATGATACGGATGGGAGGCAATTATTATGTACAGATAAGAACAACAGTTGATTTTTTTAATATTTTTGACTGGGGAAAGAGACATACCAATTTTTTTAATAGCTATAAGCAGATTGCATATACTATAGGACCTATAGTATACCTATAGTATAGGTACCATCATATTTGTGATTTATTATTATTTACCTATTTATATTTTTTATATTTTAATTTGAAAATTTGATAATTGACTTAAAACTGATATTAGACTTTTTTGTCCTTTGACGATTTTTATCGTATCATTTTTTGCTTGTCGTTTTTTCCTAAATTCATTATATTAATATGCAATTATACATATTTTTAATAGTAATATAATGTACCTAAAGATACTGCGGCAATAGTGCTGCAGCGACCTTAATATGTAATGTAGGATTACATTTTACGTATAGGTAACAATAAAATGGCGCAAATGTAAAATCACTCAAATCACAAAACATTTTTTATTTCACACGATGATCATATTAAAATTTAAAAAACAGCAAATCTTAAGCACAGAATTATTTTTTTAATTATCATTGCTTAGAAGTGGACCTCCTTCTGAATAGCTGATTAGTTTTAATTGTTTAACATATTTCTTGTAAAAAATAAATTATAAATAACATAAACTGTTATAATTCTTTGTAGTTTCAAATTAAATTTTATTTCTACATTTTGGTTATTAAGTTTTGTAGGTATGGCTATACCGTAATCTGATCAATATATCTCGACTGGATAATATGCTGTCGCCATGGTTACGGTCTTTCTCAAGTATGCTCTGTGGTAGTGTATGGTCCATTATAGACTTGTAACTTTTAGTTTCGTACTTTACTCGGCTACAATACCTGCCTATTATAAAATGTAAATCACAATGTAATCGCAATGTTTTTTTAACGATTAGCGTGAAAATATGTTTAAGTATATATAAGGGTTTTAATAAAGGCGACGATAAATAATTTAAACAGTAATAAACAATTTGATTTCACAGTCTGGGCGTAGGTACCTAATCGATTATTTTTTGAAATTTTAAAAAAGATGTCTAAGATATTAAAAGTTCAATTTAGCATAATGAAACCAGTTTTTAGTGTTTTTCTGTTATGTTTGTTTTCTATATTTTATTGTAAAAGCGAAAATATAGAAAAAGAAAATACCGATAATAATCCATATGAATTTCACATTGGTGGAGTTTTAAGTAGCAATTCAAGTGAAGATTATTTCAAACAAACAATTGAAGTAATGTATAACTATTATACTTAATATATAAGTTTAAATAATTTTAACATAAATATTAAAAAATAAAAAGTGATTCTTTTACCGTGAATTTGTCAATACATCTTTATAAACATTTTAATGATGTGTATTGTACTATTGTGCACATACATTCGCATGTATGGTATATATAGATATATTAATAAATCTCACATACAGCAATTTTAATAATATATTTATGTTCCTTTAGATTCTGAGTGGAGCGATAATATCAATATATTACAATGTGTTTTTTTGTGTCGGAAGACATATCTTATAGTAGAAAAAATGCTTCAATTTTCAACTTTAATATCTCTTTTGATATGAAAGTAAATCTAAATGGTACTTTGAAGTGAGCGGGGGGGGGGGGGGGTCAAAAGTACAAATTACTTAGTTTTTCATAAGTAATTTATTCAAAGTCTGAAACCAAAAAGTCTAAAAATAAAAAACACAAATTGAAGTTAAAATTAGCTCAAAATTATATATTTAAATAAAGAATAAAAATTTTAATTATTTCATAGATATTTAAAATATTATTCATGAGCATTTAAAACGTTTATGCATATTATTATATTTTATTTACCATTTTCAAAACATTTAGATTATTTTTTTTTGCCTATTTATACCATGAATTTATTCACACTGTTTTATGGCATGAGAGAATTGACTCAAAATTTAACAACAATAATCAATTATATAAATATATACTATTATAATCTTTAAATATCAATAATATAATAAATGCAATGTTTTTAACAAAAATTAAATCAACCTACCGTAATACTTAGTAAAATACATTTCTTTAATAGTAATACCAAAAAACACACCGTGAAATATACTTCGTATAAATAGGCTGACAGATATTCGCTTAAATAATTATGTTATTGGAAAATCTATGACGAAAAAAAATTGATATGAGATAGAATTGATAGAATTGTTGATGTTAATCATTAATAAAATATTTCAATGACATTAAACTACCTATAAATAATTAGTATTAATGTACATTACATTTCTATTTAAATAAAGCATAATTATTATATAGGTATTCATGCAATTTTTTGACAAGAATTAAGAAATGTCTATTTTAATTATTTTAATAGTATAGTGTTGGATTGCGCGAATCCGCAAACAATCACTAATATTTAACGAATCAATAGTGAGCTAATAGTGCTTTAAACATGATTGAGTGGCTTAATATTGGTCCATTACATTTTATTGAACTATTAAATTAATCAATTTTTCATGCAACACGGCATAAGTATAAAGATTCATAATTATAATTTATAGTTATTACTTATTGTTATTACAGTAGCGTAACCAGAATGTTTTTAAGAGGGGGACCTCCTGTTCTTACTTGTTTAAACATAGAGAATTCAACTAAAGAAAAAATCTGGTATTTGCTTACTAATAATAATACGATCCAAATGTGGGGGCCCAGACTGGTGGATACGCCACTGACTTATTATAGGTAGATTACTTATACCTATCGGCTACCATTTTTCAAGACAAACATTTAACGCTATTATACCTTAAATTAAGTTTAACGAATTTTAATATATACTTATAAAGTTATAAAATACAAACATTTATATAGGTAATTTTGGTGGGAACTTATATTTATAATTTATATTATATTGTAAAAAGAATAATATAAAAATATACTAAGGTCTAAGACTATTACATTTTAGTTCAACTATATTTAATTTAAAATTCAAACGGAATCAGGCTCGCGAGATTTTTGTAGGTATGTATATATCTACATATACTTCATTGGTCATTAATATAATTTATACGGCTTTACGTCTATACGCTACCTAAAATATGTATTAGATAATTTTTTGAATTCTTAAATAATAATAATTATAATATGTATCCATTCATAATTTATGTCATGTGTATTTTGTTCTTATAGCATCTAAACTTCAATACACCATTTATGAAACCCGGCAACACATTCTATGCTCATTCAATAAAAATGGATCCAAATCCAATTAAAACAGCTCTCAACGTTTGTAAGCAACTTATCGTGCGAAGGGTGTATGCCGTTATTGTGTCTCATCCACAAATCGGAGATCTGTCTCCGGCTGCTGTATCATATACCAGTGGTTTCTATCATATACCTGTGATCGGAATTTCGTCCAGAGACTCTGCTTTTTCGGATAAAGTAATAACGACAATATTTATTATACTATTATATAATTTACATTGATTATTATTGATGTTTATTATGCATTGTGGTTGTGTAAATTATTAACTTGTTACAGAATATTCACGTGTCATTCCTCCGTACAGTTCCACCTTATTCACATCAAGCCGAAGTATGGGTTGAATTACTCAAATATTTCAATTATTTAAAGGTATGTATATATCATAAAACATGTATGCGCTGTAGTTGTACGTCATTATACACAGTTCATATTTACGTCTTCTGTAATAGATATTTATTTATACTGCATATACTATAGTTCTGTGTACGTTTTAATAATTCTGACATCATGTGTGTTGCAGGTCATATTTATCCACAGCTCTGATACCGATGGTAGAGCGTTTGTCGGTAGATTCCAAACTACTTCACAAAATCAAGGAGAAGACATCGAAAAGAAAGTCCAGGTCGTTACCATAATAATAAACTAATTGAAAATATATATATACTAGCTAAAAATATCTAATACAGTAATATAATGGCGTCCTTTTAATAGTAGTAAAATTTTGATATTTTGGTGTTAACATTTTGGAAGTTAAAAACATTATCACGGCTGCATATTATGATAATATATATTATTGAAACTTTAAAACCACTGCAAGCCACACTAGCCATAAACGACACTGTCTCAAGAACTTCAGGGGGTGTTTGGGGGGCATGGCCCTACTGCTATTTCAGTTAATATTAAATATTAATTATTTTATACTTTTATCACCTGTAAAAATAAAAATAGTTTTACATTTTTGACTTTGCCTTCCCCCCCCCCGGTTTATATTTCTGCAGGCACCCTTGCACTGTCTACCTATATAGTGTCTACCTGTGTGTAGTCTAAAACATCTAATACGTCTAACCCACATCTCCTATGATAAACAGAACTGCTACAGCTTGCAAATAATATATATATGTGTAGAGAGAGAGCAATAGAAAAATATAATGCAACAATATTTTATGCAATAGGTAGGTATCTATAAATGTTTTCTTTTTATGTACCACAGGTGGAGGCGGTTATCGAATTTGAACCTGGCCTGTTCCATTTTAACAACCAGTTAAACGAAATGAAGAATGCACAAGCGAGGGTGTACTTAATGTATGCGAGCAAAATAGATGCTGAAGTCATTTTCAGAGACGCGGCTCATCGAAACATGACTGAGGCTGGATATGTGTGGATTGTGACAGAACAAGCTCTAAACGCCACTAATGTACCAGAAGGGACAATCGGATTGAAATTAGTTAACGCCTCTAATGAATTAGCTCATATATACGATAGCATGTATGCATATACATTTTTTCTAGTAGTCTGTAATATTTTTTTCTTACATATATAATATATTAATTCTGATTTGGTTTACTGCAGATATATATTGGCTTCAGCGATTACAGATATGAACCGTACAAAAACTATAACACCACCACCGGCTGATTGCGATAACTCTGGTGCTATTTGGGATACGGGCAAGACACTTTTCGAGTAATTTTTGCAACCTATAACGCTCAATAAATTTGGCATAAAATTTAATTATTTATATTTCTTTAGATATATAAAGAAACAAGTGTATAAAGATGGACACACAGGTAAAGTAGCTTTCGATAATAACGGCGATCGAATATATGCTGAATATGATATAGTCAATGTCAAACAAGTGGCTAATAAAGATGCTATTGGAAAATATTATTTCAATAATGTAATTAAATAATAATAATTTGCTAAATGAAAAAAAAGTATTTATAATTCTAAAAGAAATAATCGATTTCAGGAACTTAATAAGATGAAACTACGACTTAACGAATCTAACATTATATGGCCAGGACGTTTAAAGAAGAAACCCGAAGGTTTTATGATTCCCACACATTTAAAAGTATTAACAATAGAAGAAAAACCATTTGTGTATGTAAGACCATTAAAAAAAGATGATGGAAATAGTTGTATGTTGGATGAAATAATGTGTCCATTGTATAATACTTCATCTAAAGGTGAACAATTTTACTTTGAAAAAGTAAATAAAATATTAATGTTTGATTATTTTTAGAACCAATAGTTTACTGTTGTAAAGGATATTGTATTGATTTGCTTGTGGAGCTTTCTGAAACGATACATTTTACATACAGTTTATCACTATCACCAGATGGACAATTTGGAAATTATGAAATAAGAAACAACTCAGGTTAATACTTCCATAAAATTTAAAAATATGCAACGTTATATTTTAAATTATAACTGTAATAAATTACTTTAGCTAGTGGAAAAAAAGAATGGAATGGTTTAATTGGCGAAATAGTGTATGAAAGAGCAGATATGATATTAGCTCCTCTTACGATTAATCCAGAAAGAGCAGAATTCATAGAGTTCAGTAAACCATTCAAGTACCAAGGAATTACTATTTTGGAAAAAAAGGTAAATGATTAATCTTAGATTTTTGATGCAAATATTAGGTACAATGAAATACCCACTAATTTTTAATGTCTTTTTTAAAATAAATTGACAAAATATTTGAATTAAAAAACCTTTTAAATTTTTTAAAAGACAAATACCTAAACAATTAAAATGCATCGCTATGTCTTTGAGTGACTCATTTACTACTTTCATAATAATAAAGATACATAATACATAATACATGAATTTTCATATTTTTTAGCCATCACGGTCTTCAACACTTGTGTCATTTTTGCAACCATTCAGCCACACGCTATGGGTGCTTGTCATGGGTTCTGTTCATGTGGTTGCACTTGTCTTATATCTACTCGATAGATTTTCTCCTTTTGCTAGATTCAAGTTGATTAATGCTGATGGCACAGAAGAGGATGCACTTAATTTATCAAGCGCTACATGGTTTGCATGGGGAGTTTTGTTAAACAGTGGTATTGGCGAAGGCACGCCAAGGAGTTTTTCAGCTAGAGTATTAGGAATGGTATGGGCTGGATTTGCCATGATCATTGTTGCATCGTACACTGCCAACTTGGCCGCTTTTCTCGTGCTCGAAAGGCCGAAAACTAAACTATCTGGAATTAATGATGCTAGGGTATGAAAAATGTATATTTACTAATTATAGTCTAATCAAAATGGTTTTCAAATTTCCAACTACCTATACATAATTATTGATTTGTTCTATAATAGCTTCGTAGTACAATGGAGAATTTAACTTGTGCCACAGTAAAAGGATCCGCAGTTGATATGTATTTTAGACGACAAGTGGAACTGTCAAATATGTATAGGACAATGGAAGCCAACAACTACGAAACTGCTGAAGATGCAATTAGAGATGTGAAGAATGAGTACGATCAGAATAAAAATAAAAATAAATAATGTTTTTTGACATTTAAAATCATTTTCAGTAAGCTTATGGCATTTATATGGGACAGCAGCCGTTTGGAATTCGAAGCTGCGCAAGATTGTCAATTGGTCACGGCTGGTGAATTATTTGGACGTTCTGGGTATGGAATTGGTCTTCAAAAAGGTTCTCCTTGGTCTGAATCAGTTACATTATCGATTTTAGACTTCCACGAAAGTATGTGTTATATATATATATATATATAACACACGTTCTACATAGGTACAAGATGGATAAATTCTAAACCTTGATATTTCTCAATCAGGTGGTTTCATGGAAAGCTTGGACGATAAGTGGATATTTCAAGGGAGAGTAGAACAGTGCGAAGATCAAGAAAAAACACCAAATACATTAGGATTGAAAAATATGGCTGGTGTATTTATACTCGTTGCTGTGGGTATAGTGGTTGGAATGGTTTTAATCGTCATTGAAATAGGTTACAAGAAACATCATGTACGTAAACAGAATCGATTGCAGTTGGCCCGTAATTATGGACAAACGTGGAGGGCTATAGTTCAAGTTAGTGTAAATTATTACTTGACGGTTGGATTTAGTTAAATAAAAATATATATGTATATGTGTATACAAACTTTATATTCGATGTTTTATAGAAAAGAAAAATGATGAGAATGCAAGGCCGAACTAGTGGTGTTGGAGCACTTAGTCTGTCGGTTGAAGCATTGCCGAGAAGCGTTCTAAACATTCAAAGTCCAATTCGATCAATTGAAACATTACCGAGAACTTGTCGCAACTCACCAAGTCCGACTCGAGCTTGGTCAGGTCGACAAATGGTACATCGAAAGAGTGATGATATTCCATTACGCTCGCCAATTGGAGGTCCTCCGCAGTTACACTTCCATAATAATCTCATGTAATTGGCATTATACAAATAATTTATATAGTAATCATAATTCATAATATGATAAAGTAATTAAATCTATTTATCAAGATATATATGTATTAGATAGCATTTAATATATAAATTACATAATAATATTAGTGTTTTGTACCTGTTAGGGAATCCGGAATAGAGACAATATAGACGATCATATTATACCTATAATTTATAATATTTTATCATAATATGAAACATAATTTATGCTACCAGACGGCTACCTATTATAGTATTATACATCTAATTTGTTGCTAATTTGCCATATAGTATTTTGTTTATCTAAATTTTATTATACTTATTGAAAGAATCATTATTATTGTTATTAAATGTATATATTATATTTATAAACATACTTGTATACACACAGATATAATATATATATTACCTATTTATTATTATATTTAATTATTTTAACACATTATGATACATGTTTCATCCTACGTATTTTATTTAAATACAATATGTTTAAAATGTGAATGATTATTATAGGTACTAATAAGTGAATAAATGAAATGACAGTTTGCTCTTTACAATTTAACTTATCATTTTTAAATACCGTGAAATGCATAGAATTATGTATAAATTCTACACATTTCTATATGTCTATGGTGAAATTGAATTAAAACGATTTTCATATATTTTATAACAAATGTATGTTATAATACTTTTTAGATTATAGAACATATTATTAGTTAGTTGTAACTTGTAATATCAAACAATTTCGAGATAGAGATGCATAATATTAAGAGGATTCGATACCGTTCGTTTTTAAGGAATTTAATATAAGCAATTTCCATAATGTATGCGTGCATGGCGTGTATTTGTGCTTGTATATAGTAAACGATCATTAGTGTGAGATAATTAAAGAAAACTAACACTTTCGCACGCGCAATCATAAGTAAGAAACACACAGTCACGCATTAGACGAACATTATTTACTATTTTTTTTTGTCTAAAAGTATCAATCTCTTTTGCTAATTGTACAGACTATCCTAGTAATTGGAAACAAATGCTGATAACATATTTGAATTCGTCATAAAGTTTAATTGACAACGATTTTTTTATATTTTTAAATTCATTTTTTAGTTCAATATTAATGATATTTTAAAGTTCTTAAAATTCAAATTTTGTAAGGTTTAAATGATCAATTTCTAAAAGGTGGAAAGGTGTTTTCAAGTTAACTTTATGACATATTCAAACATATTTTGGTAATTTTTTTCGATTACTAGGTCAATTAGTACAGTTGGTAAAAGATAAGTCTATTTTGGTAGAAACATAGCAGAGTGTCGAATCCCCTTAAATGAAAATTGTAGCTGACCATTTATATGGTGACAGCAATTTTATAGTTTTATATATTAGAAATAAATATTGAATTACATTTTAAATGTATAACCTTTCAACCCCATACATAGGTACATAAAATATACATATATTTACCATGAAGAAGAAAAGGTGACCTGGCGACTAAAAAAAAATTGACTTGTTTAAATGTTAGCACCGTATTAAAAAATTCCAATGTTAAGGAGTGATATTTAAGCACTTTATTTGACAATTTTAGCTCTGTCAATGTTTGAGAAGTAGATAAACGTCAGTGTCGAATGGAGTCAAAATTATGAAGGGCGTTTAATGCTAATACAGTCCCAACAAAAAATGTATGCATACAACTATCCAAATAAATTACAATGCAATAAGAAACTGTTTTTTTTATTATTATTATTTATTAGCTTTCAGTCGGTGACTACCTATGATAGCTCGACAATTATTTTAAATAGTACAAGATTATGACAATAACAAAACAGATAGGTACATATATTAATATTATTATATAATGAAACTACAAAAAAAAATAGCTTCCCATATATAAACAATTAATATTTTGATGATAACTCCGGATTTAATGTTGAGAATAGAGAAGAAATTGGAGGAACGTTAATACATTTCAAATAGCTGAGCAAAATTATATGTTTGGTATGTAATGAAGGACAGTTGAAGAGTATGAGAGGTCACATACGTTTTCGTTGAAGTGTAGTGTGCAAAGAGAAAGATCATTTAATCCAAGTTTATATAGGTGTGATCGACTAAAAGCAAATGAACCACGCAGAGTCGGTTCAATTGGACAATGGTAAATATTAGTTGTTAAACCAGGTTTTTTTTTTATTAGGGATATTATAGGAAGGTTGAATGAACAACTTAAAAGTAAGATTAACATTATTATATAGTACAGAAATACGATTTATTACTGAAAATCAAATACCTAACTAATGAGTACACAACTATCAGCCATTCAGCTTAGGTGGATTTATACTTCATAGTTCAGTTTCATAGATTACTTAGCTAATTGCCAATTATTATTCTATTGTTTTACGATATAATAGTTAAACATGCATTATTCATAAGTAAATACATAATACCAAATTAAACAATAAGTAATAGCATAAAGACAAAATAAGAATCTGTATTAAGTAACACAAAATCACTAAATCCCATTGAGATTAGTTTTGTGATAACTGATAAGAGTGAGTGATGTTACCACAGATATATAAAACAACATATATAAATATATGTTTTATATATCTGTGGATGTTACTAAATTATTCTGTGATGTTCTTGTGTTCAAAATAATACAAAAAATTTTAACACAAAATCATAATAATCTCAATCCCTATCAGTCATTATCAAAAGTAAATACTATAAATGATCGTTTTTACTATTTGTTATTATTTAATTAGTTGTTATTCAGTTTTTCATGATTTTACTGAATTCTGTTTATAAAACAATTTAATATGCCTCTTAAACGAAATGTACCAGCGCCGGTAAAGGGTATTTTGGATATTGACTCAAAACTTACTTCAACTATCTGTAACACAGTTTCAAAATTTTTGCCTATTCGCAGTTTTACCACATATTACAAAGGATTAGAGGTAAATTATCTATATAATCATAAAAAACGTACTTCAATTGAATCAAAATTATTAATATTGATGTTTATGTTAAATTTAAGTATTCATGTCATGGAATTTTATGGATCGCTTGTTGGTTGACTTTCATTTGGTTTGCTTGGTCAAAATCGTTGTTTCAAATGCAAGTTAATTTTCTTATTGGTAAGTTAATTTTACATTATAAACTAGATTTCAAATATGTCTTCTTACTTTAGATGTCTACATTTAAAAATATTTTTCATTTACCTATTAAAACACTTAGTGCTTATATCAACAATGAATGCATATTTTTATAAGATTAGGGCAGATAAATTTGAAAGTAACTTTTATATGTGTTCATTAAATTGTTTACATAATTTGTGTATGTCAAAGTATTTCATTTTCAGCCGAATTACAATATTTTTTAAGCAATAAAAACTTATCATTAATGTCTGATAATGCAGACCATTCTCTTTATGTGTCTTGTAGCTCTTGAAACTAAAGGTGTCTAAACTTTAAACTTATGTTTAAAATGCTAAAATTTGAAATTTACATAATTTCTACATGTTTTTTAATTTGTTTATTATTTTATTAAAAAAAAATTCTGTATTTTTTAACATGAATATACTTCTAACATTTAAGTCTTTAATTAATACATAAGTTACAATGGAAAATTTAAAATTATAATTTTTTTTTATTTATTTAGGATTATTTATTGATATTTTTGCGGTTGCCACTATTAAAGCATTTGTTCGTCGCCGTCGACCTGTAGGCAACAAGAATGATCAATGGGTTACAATTGGCCCTGATGTCTACTCTTTTCCGTCAGGACATGTGTCTAGAGCATATTTTATATTGTTTTATTTTTATAAATTGTATCCATTAAATGAGTTTATAATATTATTTTTATGTGTTTGGGCAGTAGCTGTGGCTTTTAGTCGAATACTTTTAAGACGTCATCATTTATTAGATGTAATTGCTGGCAGTATATTAGGATACATTATATCATTAGTAGTATCGGTAATTTGGATCGATCAAAGTACAGCTGAGTATGTGGTTTCTTATGTGTCAGATGATAAATTGGAAGGTGGAGAATATCATGTGTAAATTTTAACTTGATGTTTATAAATAAATATAATTATAATATGTAAAATCAAGAAATATAATTTACATTTTCAATAAACTAGTGGGCTGTTGAATATTTATTAAAATGTGTATGCTAAATGTAATTATAAATTATATTTATGTGATTGTTTCAATATTTCTGAATAACTATGATTGTATTATGTATATTCACGAAGGATTCTATCTGTAAAAAATATACTTATTAAAATAACATTTTTAAAATAAAAGTAAAATGTATTATCACATAAAATCAATTAAAAAAAAAAAAAATCTGTCAAAATATAAAATCATATTACTTATTATTCTGTTATGTAAAAAAATCTTATGATAATTTATTAATTGATTTAATCAGATGTATTCTTAGTTTTCACACTATAAATAAATTAAAATTATGACAGCAGAATGAAACATTTAAATACAAATATATAAGCCCCTTGAAAACTGTACATATAAACACAATAGATCATATACATAGAAATTACATTTTGAACAAGTAGTTTATGAGTTATAAATATTTAAAGTATAGATAAGCAGAATAAAAGACCAACATTTTGCGGGCTTACTGTGTATCGCTCCACTCCGCTCATCTATACTTTAAATACTTATAACTCATAAACTACTTGTTCGAAAATTGACATCTATGTATCGAAATAATCTTAAAAATTATCTGTATAGAATATGAAATTAAAACTGTTTTCATTCAATAAAGTAAAAATATTATTCTTTGAAAAAAATGTTTAACAACTTAAAACCATGTAAAAAATAAAATGTTGAAAAAAGTCTTTACTTTTTCATATAATGAGTGTTTTACATTAAATGAATCACCAGTATATTCATTTTATGAGTAAATCATTAGTAAATCAACATATTTATTTAATGGGAAATAGTATTAAGAATATCATGATTTGAATATGCAGAAAAGTTTGGGTTATTTTTTTAACTTTATGGCTGTCTTTTCTACTCACATCTCATGACTTGATTTTCAAAGATTTTATGAACTAAGCAAAAATCATTTATTCATTAATTTAATATGAATCATTTCTGGTAAATCAATAATGTCTAATCTTCAATTATTTGTACTATGTAATTAATTACTCATTTTTATGTACATTGTTATAGGTGCCAAATAGTCATGTTATAATTAATAACTGAAAATGAAGGAGACATATAGTGTACTATTCATAGGCGAAAATCCTTTAAAATATTTGGGGAGCTACTAACCCCCCTAGATTTCCTCCTAAGGTGCTATTAATTAAATGGAAGGTATACTTAGAACATTCAGAATGAAAATAAATTATGTATTGGTTTGTACAAAGAAACCACAAAACATAGTAACATAAATATTTTTAGATAAGCACAAGTTAGCGAATTCCCATATCTAAGCAGTGTGATTATAGCAGATGGTGAGGACACCAGAGAAATTAAAAGACACATAGGACTTACAAAGGACATTTAGTAAAAAATCCAAACAATTTACATTCAAGAAATTAAACATTAAAGACTTTAAATACGTTTGTAGCATAGCGCTATAAGGTTGTAAAACTTGGAATATAGATAAGACTGAAAGGAAGGTACTAGAGCACTAGAGATGTGGTGATGGAGACGGAAAGAAGAAGAAAAAGAATAAACTAGATAGTGCAAAAAGTAATCTAGATGTCCTTGGAATAGTTGGAGAAAAACATTAATGGACACATTAAAGTGAGAAGACAGAAGATGGTAGGAAATATACTTAAGACATCCAGAAGAACAACACAGTACAATAATAGATGGTATGATTGAAGGAAAAAGACCACTTGGACGACTCAGCAATACATTTATTGAGTAAATTAAAAAAGATGTGGAAATTGGAAGTTATAAAGCACTCAAACAAATGGTGAGTGACTGTGGAAAATGGAAAGTGGAGCCTCAAACCAACAGAGTTGAAATTAAAAAAATTATACTAATAACAGCACTATGACAGTGGTATACTAATATGATTATGGGATGGAAGGGGCTAAGAGGATATATCCCTCTGGGTTTCTATTTTTTCCTAATTCTGTTTTTTTCTAACCGTCAATAATTTATTCATCCCATTTAAAATTTTTTTTATAATTCCAACATATTTTTGAATGCCAAAATATTACACATGCAAACATATTAAGTTTAAAAATTATGTTATTATTAACAATAAACCTGATAGACTTAATGTTTGACATTCAGTAACAGCTACCAACATAAATAATAAATTAATAACACTCAATAATAGCACTTAAAACCACAATAATACATAATAAATAATAATATTTTAGCTGCAAATAAATTATTAAAAACAAGCAATATAAATAATTTATATATGTATAAAATTATCATTTTAAAATATTAAAGAATATGAACATATAAGGCTATATGGACATTGGACTGTATTGTGCAAGATTACAATATGCTTCTAAGGACCTAGACACAGAATTCATCTTTATTATTTTATTTAAAGAAAATTGTGACATACATATATATTATACAAGGGATTCATTTAACGTAAAATACTTATATCAAAAAGTAATTTTTTTTACATGCTTTCAAGTTGTTACAAAAAACATTTTTTTGAATGACTACATACAGTTTTAATTTCATGTTCCAAAGAAAAATATTATTCTTAGTATTTCGATACATAAAAATGAATTTAGCACAAATAGTTTGTGAGTTGTAAGTATTTAAACTTTGTTGAGTGGAGTAACCGCATATCACTCCACTTCACTCATCTTTACTTTATATACTTGTAACTCATAGACTACTTGTTCAAAATTTGATTTATATGTATCGAAATAATTGAAAAAATATTCTGCTTTAAAATATGAAATTAAAATTGTATGCTGTTATTCAAAAAGTAAAAACTTAAAAAATTATAATGATAAAAAATATTTCCTTAAAAAAATATCATCTTGTAACGACTTGAAACCATTTAAAAAAAGTTAATACTTTTAAATATGAGACGTTAAATGAATCACCTGGTATAATGTTATATAATTCAAAATTAATATGAGCTGTCTACTAGAACTAGTTTCTGATCATGCCATTGCTATGGCATGAACAGCGAGGACTGAGGTATATAATTACCCACTATATTGACAAAGTAAATGTATGAAAAAATTTCAAGCATTAAGCTTTTAAATTTATTTAACATTGATGTTTCATTTTAAAACATTCAAATAGAACTGAATGAAATTTTTTTATCTATATTTATTTTCAGTACTACTATTACATTACATTGCAATTGTAATTTCAAAGAACTAAAATATGAATACAATCATTGCATCACAAGTTTTTACTATATCCCAAAATAATTTGTATGAATATAAAAATAATATATCTAATGTATGTATTATTAGAATGTCATGTAACCACTGAAATAACCGAAGCTTGTTCATTATTATTTTATTAAATTCAATAATTAAGAATTGATTTCAAAAAAGTATAAAATTATAATTCTGTTTACAAAAGCAATTATAGTAACCTGTATGCAACTCTGCCAGTGAAATTATTCAATTTCTTTTTTGGTACTGTATTTCCTAGTTAAATATGTATTTTGTACTAATAATTACGTTTCACTTAGCAGAATCTTAACTGAAAAATTTACAATAGTTAACATAAATGTAGCTTAGATAAGAAACAAAAGTTAAAGTTGACTTTCTCAAAAAAACTGATCAAATTGTAGACATGATACACTTTTTGAATGAATAATTGAATTATGTTAGAAAATAATAATATATTATTAAATATCTAATTAAGTTCATTTGAATTAAATCATAAAATAGTGATAATGATATTTATAATTTTCATACCAACATTTTTTACAATTTATCTAAAAAAACATCATATAATAAAATACAATTTTTAATAAAAAAAATATACTATATTAAATTTTAATGTATTAAATAATAAATCATATTTTATTTAATGCATAAGAAATTAATAAGATCAAGGTCTTACAAATAATTTAGTAACTATTAGAACATCAATACAAATTGGTTGATGTGATTGTTGTAAAAAAAAAAAAGAACATGAAACATTAGGAACATTATTATAGAAAATACAATACATTCTATAACTATTATTATGTTGCAAAAAGAAAATCTTATAACAATATTAATAGTACCAGAATTATGATTAATAGTTCATTTTTAAAATAAATTCTGCCAGTTTTAATTCATTATTTAACACACAAAAGCATTACTATTATTATTCTATAGAAAAATACAATTTAGCCTTTAAAAGTAAAATAAATTTTTAATACAATGGCCTTACGTCAAGTAATAACATAAAAGACTGTCAACATAAAAGTATAAAAATCTTCAATTAATTTTTCACAACAAAAAATTCATTCAACGGTTTTAAGATGTTAATATTAGATAATATTATAGTATGCGTGTTACAAAAGTTAAATAAATAAAATGGTTAAAAAAAGTTATAAAAACAAAAATTGATTTCTTATTAGTCACTTTGACTAACAACCAATAAAGTTAAATTAAGTTTAAAGAATAACTATAATTTGTGGTATTATTTCAATACTAAATGCTATTTTTTAAAAGTGGGCTAGACATGTTATTTATGTAAAATTATATTTTATGGTGATTGATCATTAGTGCAAATTGTATGAAGATGTCAATTTTTTTATAAATTTAATTATTCTTTTTTAATTCTACTTTATAGTTGCTGTCATATTTAGGATTAGTATAAATTAACAAGAGTTAATAAAGTACAGTAATAAATATGGAACAAATAATAAGCTACCACCTGTTAGGAAAGGCGAAGATTAACAGATTACCATAATTGAGTGTGAAAATTCTTGAGATCTAATTTTGGATGAGCGTGGTTTGATTTCTGTCCATCTCCTTCATCCATAACATGATGTTGTTGCACTTCAATATGATGTTCCTCTTTATGCTGTATATTTTCTTGTTGATTTTCAGCTCTAGATAAAAGAAAAGCAATATTAGTTTAAGCAATACTCATAATAAGGTTATATTTTCCTACCTATCAGCATTTACGTTTCCATTTTGGATTTCTGTTGATTTTGCTCCATACAGTATCTATAATGTAGTACAATAATTAATAAATAAATAAAAAATTGAATAAATTAGTAATAAAGATAAATACATTTGCCATGCAATCTTGTTGCTTAGCCGCACCATGACGTCCAAATGTCGGTTGACTTTTATATCCACTTGAGCTTTAAAAAATATATTGATAAAAAGACAATAAATATATTTATAATTACTAAAACATTGTAGACTTACCGACCATTACCAGATTCTTTATCAGATGAGTCTAAATAAAAAAAAAAAAATAGAAATAAATTAACTTGTACAGATATAAAAAATATAAAAAGTACCATTGCTTTCAAAAAATTCTTCAAAAATTACAAAATTGTTTCCTTGATTAACTAATTTGGATAAATTAAAATATTTCCATAAAAATTGTAAAAGTTTATTTGTAGGTTGGTCAACAGCCAATTGTCTTGCTTGAATTTTATTATCCTAATACAATTGAAAAGCATTTAAGTAAATTATAATATGTATAAAATATTTTTTACGTTTTAATACTTTTAACATGTAATTCATAAGTTTTATTCCATATCCATGACGTTGTTTGGTTTCATGAATGTAAAAATCAAGTAAACAATAGACCATTGCTTCAGTTCTTAAACCTTTTTTATTAATCAAATACAACTTTTTCCATCCCATTTTTAACAAACCAACCACAACAAAATGTCTGAAATACAGTTAATTGACATTTATTTTTAAGTCCTTATATTATTAATTTTCAGCAATATTAATTAATTACCCTGGTGAAGTTTGTTCTGTCATCAAGTATAGAATATGATCTGAACGCATAAGTTTTTCAGCTGAAGTAATTGGAGATTTTAACTCTTGAGCAATTCCTGAAGCTTGTCCCATTTTATCCAAAATATTAGATATGATTGTTTGCAATCTATAAAAATGATTTACATTTCATTTAAAATATTATTAAGCTTAATTTAATTTCTTAGATAATTTATAAATTATAAATAGCTAATCACTATAGTAAGTAAATGCAATCAAAATTGGAATAACCTTTAAATTTAATAAAGATTATTAATATATTATTGTTATTGTTGTTAATAATATTATTATTTTATTCGTATATTATTTAATTTATCTGATAATGAATGCAATAGACAACAGAACATGATGAGTGTTTGGCATGGCAAAATAAATTATACATATTTATTTTAACATAACTAATTAATAGTTTCTAAATTTGAATTTGCAGTACTAAACTACTATGCATTAAATATTAATTAACTATCTAATAATTATTTATTATAATCAATATTAAATTAATAGTTTAAAAGAATTACTTAGATGCATATTGAATAGTTTATTTTGTATATACATACTAATAAATAAATAAATAAATAAATAAATAAATAAATAAATAAATAAATATATATATATATATATATATATTACAGTGTTCATTGTTTCCTTAACTTTATAGTTTATTAAATAGAAAGTAGACATATATTTTATAAAACCAATAATTAAGATAATACAGGTATATTGGGAAAAATTATAAATAAACATGTTTAGAAAGTTTCATAAGCGGTTCACTATATATAGGAAAACAACTTTTTAATACCCAATATATTTACAACTAATACAAGTAATGGTGGGTATCAAAGAAAATTCTGACTAGTAAAAGAATTTTTACGATACAACAAATTATAATAGATGTTAAAATACTTAATAAGATGTGGGTTACCTAGTTAGAACATAATACACTTAAGTCATCAGATGAATATAGAGAAACACATTAATAAACCAAATATGATAAATATGCATTTAATAATTATGCAATAAATCAAGTATCTAATTGCATGCTTTATACTTTGGCATAAAAATTGTCCGGTTTAGGAGGGCCATTAGAATTACCAAATTGCATGGAGAATATAATTATAGATCACTTAGACCAAATAGTTTTAAATACTCAATATCAACAATATCTACAAATATCTATATAGCTACAATATCTTAAGGAATATGGATAAAATCAACATGGTGCGGAATCTAAAACTAGGATAGTAGTAATATATTATGTGAAAAAACAGCGCGTGACACGAGGAGTAAATATAACAATAATCGATTGTGTACTACAATATATAATTATACTGACTCTGTATCATTTTTTTGGTAGCCGACTGGCAACAGTGAGTTGTCGATTTTGATAATCTGATCGTGGGCGATATGGCTCAGATCAAACTGGAATTCCATGACGTTGATTTTTTTTTAGTTTTTTGGTGAACTAAAATAAATGGACTGACGTGCTTCGCTTACGATATTATTTTAAGTAAATATGAAAGAAAAAAATCAAAATTACCAGTGCAAGCAAGTGGGTTATACATTAAGATAAATTATTGTTGAGACGTAAACGTTAAATCTAAATAATAGACGAGATAATATGCGTTACCAGCGAGAGGTATACAAACAAAAAAAGGAAGTGGAACCGTTACCTGTGGATTTCACGGATGACAGAAAAACTACAGGCCTACAATTCTACAGACTACAGTATGAATATTGAGTGTTCCGTTTACGGTTTACCGTTGTACATGCTTACGTGATAAAGAATTTAAACACGATAAACGGTAGCCCATGACGGTATCGCCAATAATAGGTTTTCGTTGTCTACACTGCAAGTAATTTTTACCGCCATTGTTTAAAAAAAAAAAATAATTAGTATTAGGTATAAAAAAAACAGTAGTTAAATCGTACAGTCGTACGGAATCTCTCTACCGTAGTACTGTATAAAATTTATTGACATCTTTATTAAGTAAAAATAATTGTTATGGAAACTAAAATAAAATAGGAGAAAAAGTAGATAACCGCTCTGTTGTATAATAGGTGTCGAGTGTAGTTCGCCATTCAGTAAGTCATTGTAACATATATGTGTTAAATTTGAATTCATTGATAAATTATTACAAACAAAAAACCCTTATAAGCGAGACCAACTTTCGAGTCAGCCTATATAACTCAGTATGTTTTATGATATATATTTTATATTGCTATTATATTAATCTATTTTACTATTTAGATCGAATTAATTTTTTCCGGAAATATTGCATTTATTATATTATTATAACATTTTATTGTTATTAATTCTTGAGTCAATACCGACTTACTGAATACTGGTAACGACTATAGCGGCGTGAGTAGGTTCGTGGTATAAATAGGCAATATAGCTTAAAATCAATCTAAATATTTTGAACATATCATTGCATACATAAAATATAATAATAAAGTAATATACGTAAAAGTTTGAGATTTCACGAAAAATATTTTTGAATTACAACAAAATAACTAAAATTGTTTATCTAATTTCGTTCAAATTTTAACTTCAAATACCTATAAAAGAAAATTGTGTTTACATATTTTTTAGATCTTTTGGTTCCAGTAATAATTACTTATGAGAAATAGACCAAATAAAATTATTATTATGGATGGCGGCTAAAGAAATCTGAGTGGCAGGGCTTTAAAGTATTCACATGTCTGGTCGAGGGACGAAACAAACCAATATCTTTTCTTATTCCCAGACTAAAACTTTCGCTTAAAGGATACGATTTCAATATATAGAGGAAATTAAATCGAACATGACAATATAACTTTAAGTTTTAATTTAGAAACAGTTTCAAAGGACTTTCAAAAAATGGTAAGATTGCTATGACCACTGTATATCTTCCAGATGAAAGTACTTTGAAGGAAATATAAGGTATCTATTTAAATAATGTGTAACTTTATGTTTGTATCTATTAAAACTAAAATCCCGATCTCTATTTTTTGAATAGACCTTGTATTCTTTAAAACGTATTCAGGCATCTTTGATTAATTATCCAAAATAGTTTTGAAATGTTTATGATTTTATATGCTTATGTATTTTATATTTCTCACTTATCCGATCAACATTAGAATTTGGGTCAATAATGTTGCGTCTACAAAAAGTCATTAAGACCAGTGACATGTTTACAAAGTAGACCGAGGCTCGAGTTTGCTCAAGTTTTATTTGACTAAGAGATATAATTTATGCTAAATTCAGTGGCAGTTTTGATAAAATATCAAAGGGAGGGACGATTTTCAATTTGTTGAACCCCCGCACACAAATTTGATCATATATCGTAAAAATAATATGATGTACATAACCCTCATTATCCTTCAATGGTATCACTTAATAATAAATAAATAACAGTTAACAAAAAAAAAAAAGGTCAAAAAGGGGAAGAAGCGTTTGCCATCATCGCCTATTCTAAAAACTACCACTGACTAAACTTTATTTATGTATTTCTAAACAAACTACAGAATAGAACGGGCCTACCCAAATATCTTATGCTGGACATGCTACTGATCAAGACCGTTTCATAAGTCAAAATTCAATACTCATAATAATTTGTTACTATTTCAATATCACTGACAAATATAGTGATGTATATTTGATTGTCTATGTAAAACTCCTTGTGATTATGTTTAATACAGCTTCGTCTTTGGTCATTGCGCACCGATTTTAACGATAAGTATTTAAATTTATTAAATAGAAATATATATACATTATACAACACGTTTTGGTTGCTAATAATTTATATTTTGCACTGGGAAATAATAATATTGCACAAAGCCATAAGTCATAACAAATAACATTTTTATTGTAAAATGTTTTGCTATAAGACATTAACTAAAAATGCACATTTTGGTCAATTTTTATATTCTGTGTTTTGATATATATTAGATTGCAAAGTTATATACCATTTTCATGTTTATTTCTTTATCAATTACAATTAAAAAAAAATGTAATATAATATATGTATTTTGTAAAAATAGAGTAAATAATGTAGCATTAGATAAACAATTCATAACGCATTTTAGGTTTTTTCAATTACTCTAAATGTGTATGTACAACTATTTAGTAGTAAAAGTAGGACCATTTGATTCCATCATGTAGATTATAGAGAGAAGGTGACTATCCTAAAATGCAGTAGGTACCTACCCACCTAGGACCTAACAAAGCCACTATTATACATATCTATGTGGCACACATGCAATTTCTCGTGTGCGTCACTGCAGGGTTGATGTCATTCAGTCATTGTAAAGGGTAATTGTGTAGGAGTAGGACACTTTGTCTATTATGCAAATTATTATTCATGACGTTAAATCGATATTCTTTCTTTATTTTGTTATAGAGCAATGTAAGTTATAATTCAGGTTATCACAATATAATATAGGAAAGTAATAAGTACCTATTAATCCTAATTTTTAATTATTTTAATTATTTTAATGAGTAATGAAGAACGGTATAGTTGGTACCTATATAATTAAATCGGTATATAAATTATTTGAAGTAAATTTTTAAAATCAATTTTAAATACATAGTAAATGTATTCACTATTCAGATAGGTTAATTTAATAACAATGATTGACTGTACATAATTATTTAGATTATTTAAAAATAATATACAATTATTAACATAAATTCAATGTTAAAAATAAAAACTGACTATAATAATTATTATATATTGTAAAACTACTTTTATTTAAAGTTTGAAAATTAGGTAGAACTTATAGTATATATAATATAAGAAATGATAATATATATAAACCTACTTTTATATATTTTATAAAACATACTTATAAAAATTAATATCCATAATTATAATATTGTAAGATGTTTAATTACCTAATTCTTAATAGTAACTTAATAACTCATACCTAACAAACTCAATATAACTTTGATTTTTGATATTCATGCAAAATAACATTTCCAATTTTTTTAAATAAATAACTATTAGGTACCTAGGTGCAAACTATATATATATATGATTAGTAATTAACATAAGGTAATTAATTATAATATATCTCATCAGAAATATTATAAAGTACAATATATTACATAAAAAATAAATTTATGAGGCATTCTACTTTACATAATATATTAAAACAAAATAACTATAATTTAATATAACATAACTCAGACAACAATAGGTAACATAAAAATAAATTAATGAAAATAAAATCACAGATGCCTATATATATAATATCTATATAATAATATTGAATAATTTTAAGTTATACAGCAATGCATAATATTTCTAGGATTAAAACTAAAAATTATAATTTGACAATTAAGACATTAAATTAACTGAAGAAATGTACATAACATAAAACAAAATGATAAGCTAATTATGATAGGTACCTTACCTGACTGTAGATATGATACCTAAATTTTAATTACCTATACTGTTAATTGTAATAGTGTATTATATATTGTATTATTTAATTATTTTATTATCAACATATTAAAAATTAAATAATTGTATAAAAATTTTAAAAAGCTCCTTATTTTAAAGATTAATAAAACTGTTAAAAATGCAATTATTGATATAATATCTGATATTTATAAATGTTTTTACCACAAATGTGAATGATAAAATTTAAGATCCAATTTTGGTGGAGCACCTTTTTTTCCGTTAATTGTGTCATTTACATCTTTTTCTGAAGGAAGAACTGTGACAAGATTTGGTTTGTTATCCTTGAATTTATTATTGATGCTGTTGTATACATAAAAATAAGTTTAACAATTAAATAATTATCAAAATGTTATTGTAAATGAAAAATGATATAATTTAATACTACTTATTTTTGCTACTTACATATCAGCATTAGCCACATATTTGTCATTCAACCGAGTTGCACTACCAGCCCCATGTAATATCTAACATCAAATAAATATTACAATTTTTTCAACAAAAGTCATACTGATATAAATAATAAATTACAGTCATTATTTAGTATATATTTTTGTTGGAAATCTTAAATTTCAATAGTCAAAATTTCTTATTATTTTTACACAACCTAATTTTTTTTAAAGCTTCATAATACAATTATTAGCAATCAAAAAAACTCAGCGAACATTAGGGCCATGCATTTTCCTAGTTGATGTTTGCAAGGAGTGTTGTTTTGTATCAAAAAAACTACTACAAACATTCACTGATCATGTTTTTTTTAATTATTGTAAAACGTTGGTTGTCTGGTATAATATTTAAATTTATAAATATCTAATTTTCAAAAACATCCCACAATTTTTTTTCCTGTTTGTCCTTGGTCTGCTTACATTAATGTATCATCTATTTTTCTCTTTTAATATTTTTCATAACATCATAATCAAAACCATTTTTTAAAATTTTTAATTTTTAATTAAATATGCATTTGTTTTGTATTTGTAATTTAAACCTATTCATACTTGTAATATTGGACATAACTCATAGTAATATAAAGTAAATAAATAAATAATTGTTCATACATCAGACATGGAGTCATTGTGTTTATTAGCAGCATGGCGCCCATATGTAGGTTTGTTTCTGTATCCATTTGTACTAAAATGCATAAAACAAATCAAATACAATGATTTATATTACCATTAAAATAATAAATTAATTAGATAACAAAAATCTAGGTTATAGCCTATTTTGTTGTAATAGGTTCATATTTTATCATTAAATCATAATTGTGTAACCAGCTAACTAAATTCTACAATAATGAAAATAATGATATCACAAATAAGTAAAATTGTATAAATGAAAAATACCTTACCTATCAAATTTATCTTTTAGTTGTGTAAATCCTAAAATCGTAATAGAGAAAATAGTTAAAAATATGTGATATAAGTAGCCATAATAATAGTAGCAATAAATAGTATGTCAAGTATAATGTATGTTACCTGGAGTATCAAAAAATTCTTCAAATATTACAAAATTATTCCCTTGATCGACTAGCTTTTTAAGTGAATAATGTTTTTTCATAAATTGCAACATTTTTTTTGAAGGTTTATCTATAGCTAATTGTTTTGCTTCTAAATCGTTATCCTAAAAATTAAGAACTGTTAAAATTATATTCAAGGGTAAAGAAAATATCTTAGTTGTATTTTTAAACCTTTAACATGTGCTCAAATAGTTTATTTCCATATCCTTGACGTTGTCTAGTTTCATGAATGTAAAAGTCAAGCAAACAATATACCATTGCTTCAGAACGAGAACCTTTCTTGTCAAAAAGATATAATTTTTTCCATCCCATTTTTAAAATTCCAACAATAACAAATGTCCTAAAAATGTTATATAATATTAAACTAGGACACTAAGTAGTAGGTACCTATTACAAAAATAAAATACATACTCTTCATCTGTTTGTTCTGACAATAAATATATTATATGATCAGATTTTGATAATTTTTCTGCTGTTGTAATAGGCATTTTTAAATCTTGTGCTCTGGCAGATGCTTTACCCATTTCATCAATAATCATTGCAACTTTCCTTTGTAAGCTGTAAAAATAAAAAAAAAATTATATTTTTGGTAATATAGCAGTTATATATTATACATGATTTGAATCATACTTTTCATTGTCTTCGCAGCCAAGCGGTGTTAAAGAATGATCAATTTTTACAATTCCTCCTTCAGCTAAATCTTTTATATCGAATTTGAATTCCATTTCAGAGAGTTTTGTGAAAAATCTATAAAATATGATATATTTAAAATAAGTTTGGGTATTGAATAAAAATTGAAAAAACAATTGTATATTTAAAAAACATTAAATCTAATTTGATTACTTCGATTAGAAAGAGGCATAGGTAAAATTAAGATATTTAAGAAATTACCTAAATTATTAAAATAATTGGTAAAAAATACGAACTGCCACTGAATTAACGTAGGTAGATATAATATTAGTGCTATAGTGTTGACTTGCTAATGCAGAATACAATTATGGACAAAGGAGTAATAGGAACAGCGACGATATTATGCGAATTTCGAGTTGGGCTGTCTAATTTATTGATTTTCTTTTACAGGGTTGTTCGGCGGCAGCTACTTCTGCTGCAGATGTTTCTATACCACATTACCGCGGTAACTGTAGTCTATACTTACTGTTACCACAAATTCTACCACAATGCTTTTTAACAAAAGCTTTTTTGCCGTGAAATGCCGTGAAATATAAAAGCAAATAATAATAGTGAACAAATGAAGAATGTGATATTATTATTCAGTGTCTAGCTTACACTCGCCGTGTTTGTCTTCCTATACACACCGATAGGTTTTTATACACTTACTAGTTACTAATAATTGGTGGTTGTACTTAGCCTTTTAACTTTACATTTATAACTTTTAAACATCTCATTTCTAAACGCATTCAGGAATTTTTTTTTTTTTTTTTTGGGGGGGAGGGGGGTATCAATTACATATTACAGTACAAAAAAAAAAAAAATATAACAACTGCAAAATTAGTGTTTAATAAAAATTATATTTAAAATTCCACGGGAGCCGTAGCCCCCCTTCCCTCCACATGGTACGCTTACTGTTTATACTATAAACCTACCAATAAATTATTTGAATAGATAAATTAAATGTATAAATTAGATGTATCTATGAAACCATTATAAACAATATTTTTTTTTCTAATTCAAATAGGTATATTTCAAGTGCTTAAGTCTAAATATATCATAAGTTTTGATAACTGTAAATCTTTAATAAAATAGTAATAATCCTCAAACACGTCGCAGTAATAATGAAACAAAAAAAAATTGAATAGTTAAATTCAGGAGCGTACTTTTTTTTAGGGGGGGGGCTTACAAATTTTTATTCTCCTTTACACAAATATACATAATAACCAGTATATTTTAACAATTCAACTTGGGTATATTAAAGAAAAATAGGAAGGGGGGGGGCTTTAGTCCCAAAGTTTTTTTTATATATTCACTTGTTATAGCTAAATTATTAACAATTTCATCATTATTAAGTTCAGCTAGTACATTTTTTTCACACGGCATAAGCATAAACGCTTCTAAATTAGGTTGACTTAAAGAATTTTTTAATTGGTTCAAAATATACTTTAAAGTAGAAAAACTTCTTTCACAGGTTACTTGGAAAAAGATAAACTTAATATTAACTTATAGCTTAATAAAATTTATCACACAATATTGAATAAAGATTGTAATATATTATATTAATATGTATGTAAAATACTAAACATATACATATCTGCAAACAGTTTTTACAACTACAAATATTTTTAATGAACCTTGTTCTTGTTTCGAATCATTTTTTCAATATCCGAAGTCGTCATGTAAACATAAAATATAAAACGTGTCTATATATAAATACATTTTTCATTCATGTGCCCATCATAATATTATGACCACAAATTTTATTGATTATTAAGCTTTAAAATAATGATAAAAATGTCTTAAACGAACTCATGCAACATTTTTATTTTTTATTTAATTTTGTTAAGAATAACCACTGGCCCACCGGGAAATTTCTCGACGTCCCGATGAACCAGTCCGCTCCTGAGTAGGTGGTAAGTATAAATTGATAAATATTATGATAATATTAAGTTTCCATATTATACACATAAATACTTAATTGTGCTACCTACCTACAATATTGTGTACCTAACTATTAAAATACCTAGGTATTCGTTATTTATTCGGTTTGTACACTCTAGTTAAATTCATCAAGGATTTCTATACTCAAAAAAATTCAAAATTAAATAAATTAATAATTTAATATTTAAATTACCAAATCCAAAATATAACAATTATATTTAATTTAGCCATAGTTGTTCCTAATTATTTAAAAATTCAAGATATTTGTTATACCTATATTAAATAGATACGTTAATGATATCAATTTATTTGCCATGTTCGATAAATCACATATATGCTATTTTTTTCATCTGTTGCTGTTTCAAATTGTATACTCAAAATCATATTGTTTTATAACTTAATTATAGATTTATTTTTTTATTTTTCACAATAATATATACAATCTGTACAATTGGTGTACAATAAGCATATATGATAAGGGCTATAAATAACATGTATACTTGATAAGAAGTCACCCACTAGTGGCACTTGACTGGGAAGTGTTTGATTATCTAACTATATTTTTTTAAATTTTTTTTCCTCTGTTTAGTTTTTTAACAAGTCACGGCACCAGTTCCTTTTTAGATGACACCTGAGGTTACCAGGTAATATTTGGGTGGATAGGTTTTTAATGAGTGGGTTTATGTGTGTTTGGAGACGGGTATGAAAGTTTTTGTAGAAGCGTGTAGCTTCTTCTGTCATAGTTTTAATTGACAGGTCTTTATGTAAGGTGTAATTAAAAACAAAGGATGAAGTATTCGTTATTTTCCTGAGGACAATATTCTGGAATTATTGAATTTTATTGGTATTGGACACTTTTACAATACCCAATAATTGAAGACTGTATGTCCATAGAGGTTTAAGTAATGTTTTATACATAAGAACTTTTAATTTTAAGTATTTATTATTTGTGAGTAAAGTTCGTAGTCTGCAAAGACAGGCGTTTAAGGCAAGTCTCTTTAATACGGATATGGCTATTCCAAGTGAGGCGCTTATCTAAGTTAAGTTTTAGGTATCTAACTGTGTCAGATGTGGAAATAAGGATGTTATGTAAATACACTTTAGAACAAATGGAGTGGCATAGAGTGAATGTTGTGTGTACTGACTTATTAGGATTAGGTTTAATACGCCAATCAGTGTACCATTCAGACATTAGGTTGAGATGAGTTTGGAGATTAGTTGTGACAGTAAGAGGATTTTTGTCAAATGATATGATAGCTTTGTCATCCGCATAATCGGCTACAATAGTTTTAGGAGGTAGGCTATTAAAGGTATAGATATTAAAAAAAGAGAGAAAGGATTCCATCTTGAGGAATTCCAGCTAAATTTTTCTCAATTTTGGATACTGAGGATCCAAATCAGATTTGGAAATGATGATCATTTAAATAAGATTTAATTAATAAAAATAAACAGGGGAAGAGGAAATTTTTTTAGTTTGAAAAGTAATCCTTCATACCAAACTATCAAACGTCTGGCTAATGTCAAGAAAGGTACAAGTGCAATAATATTTTTTTTCTAAGGAACACGAAATTACGTCAACTAACCTATGTACTTGGTGTATTGTACTACGCACTGAACGAAAACCAAATTGCGAGTCTGGGAGGATTTTGTTCGTAGAAATGTAAGGTAATAGCCTTTTATGTATTAGTCTTTCTAGTAGTTTACTTAGAAAAGGTAACAGACTTATTGGCCTGCACGAGGAAGGTAGATCAGGTGGTTTGTCCAGTTTTAGAATCAGGACTATGTTTGAGAATTTCTATAGAAGTGGGAAGTATGTGAGTTGTAAGGTTGCATTAAATAAATAAGGAAGAAATAGGATAGCTTTTTTCGAGAGACATGTAGTGACTTCTGCGATAATTAAATCAAAGCCTGATGTTTTTTTAATTGAATATTTTCGTATTACAGTTTTTAATTTATTTGGTGTAAAACATTTTTCAAGAAGATGAAGAGGCATAGGACAATCTAAATACTGGGTTACCTTAGAGGTGAGATCTGGTTTATTTATGTCGGGATGTGGCTTAAATATTTCAGATAGATGTTGACGAAAAGTCTCAGACTTGTCCTCATCAGTTATAGTAATAGAGTTATCAATTTTGGTTAGTGGTGTAATTATAGATTAAAGGATAAATTATGTGCCGTATCACTTTAATTCTTGAGTGGCCACTGGTCTGCCATAAAAAACAAACAACACGAGGAACAGCATGTTGTTAAACAGTATCACATTGGCATTTTATAGTATTTTTCCAAACAAAAATCAAACTCACACCAACGAAGAACTAAAAATAACTGTATAGTATAAACATGTTTACTAGTTGGTTAGTAATTAGCCCTAGACAATAATTATTTTAAATTTCAAAAATTCAAAATTATTTTAATTAATATTAAATAAATGGTTAAGAATTTAAGATACAATTATTATACGAATAATTTAGAATATAAAATATTCATATATATATATACTCGCTTATGCCATACTCACACACACAAGCACAGACACACACATACATTATTTATAGTCAAGGATGAGCAAGATCGGCGATTGTAAACTGCGCTCAATTAAAATTTTAAAAACTAATAGCTCTATATTTTTGTAAAATCAAATAAACAAAATTATAAAATAATCTCTAATTTATACTTAGTTTATTATAACCGTATAATAGGCATATGAATAATTAATAAAATAAAATAAACAATTAAAAAATATATGATTTTCAAAAAATCGAGTATCTTTCGATAAAATTTTTTTATAAAATACTCGATACATTGACTAAAAATGTATCGCAATACAAGATACTTGATACTTTTTATAATTGTACTGGGATACAATTGTATCCAAAATATGTATTTTTGAGGTACTTGTATGCCCAACCTTGTTTACAGTGGCACTGAAGTTCTAAAAATATAGTTGAGCGAAAAATCTAAAAAAATTTTAAAAAGCCACAGTATATAAATTTTGGCTTCAATGGTGTACCAGGGGGGTGTAGTGGTTTTACCCCCTCCCACCACTTGAAAAAAATATGAAGCGGTCTCTTAAGTTACCAAAAGGCAGGGTTTAGCGTTACTGATCATTATTATATACCTCTAAATAAAATATAAATTTATAATTTACTAGCAGAACGAGTTAAAAATAGACATCGTATATTTATTTAAAGGGAACTGACATTAGGTATTTTTGTTGATAATTTGCTAATTGGTATTGGTTCTTCAATTATTTTTTGATAATTTATAATATGTACAATGCACTAAATAATTAATACAATCTGAAAAATGAAAATTTTGTTTTTGCCACCTGTGTGACCTAACGTGTACCGTCGTACATATGTATTTTAGACTTTAGAAAGTAAGCGCTAAAAAAAAACTAGAGAAATAAGTATACGCCTTATAGGCAAATGAACTACCGAAAAAATCTTGGTGGGCCGTTCAAAATATGGGCCGGTTATGAGTGTTTGGTCATAATTTTATTTTTATATGATAATGAGAAATTAGCACAAACATTAGTAGAAAATATAATTGAATCGAATTATTAAATCACACCATAGTTGTAATCAAATGTTGGGAATCAAAAAACTCTGTAGGCCGATACCTAGTCCATCCGGCGCTGCATATAGGTATCCACCAATACACCACTGCCATATGATACTACTGAAGTTGAACCATACAGTATATCATTTTGATTTGTAAATATATTACATAAATATTATTTTGTAATTTTATAATTGATATTGACTCATGAATATAAATAAATGATAAAAGGTGTTTTTTTTAAGCTATTATGTAAAGAATTGCCAATTCATTTTTATTTTTTCATAACTTATGCTTATTGTATACATTTTTTTTTTTAATTTATGTTTTTTCTTTTCTAAATAAAAAGATATTAGTTGTCTTATTAATATATCATGTAATACCTTCTGAATATGTGTTATTAATATAATGTAATAAATTATTTTTTGTTATTGAGAACTAAATTAAAAAGTTTAGATTTTGTAATAGATAAATAGGTATATACATTTTATCCATATAGAATTGTAATTACTAATTAACAAATTTTACTTAAAGTTCTAAAATATGAGATTGCAGATGACCAACAACCAGGTACAAGGTTATATAGTCTAATTGGCAATCGCATGGAATATGGTTTCCTAGGCTACTGTATCCCTAGGGTTTGAAGTATTGGACTAGTAACTACTATGTAAGCGTATTCTGGAATTATGGTTTTAATAAAATTATAGGCATAAATATGAAATAGTCAATTTTTTTGGGGGGTTTAAAGTTTCCATCATAATATTTCTAAAAATGTTATATACGTAGTCCACAAGTACTACATACTAACTTTTTAATTGGGAGACTTGTCAGAAATTTTGGATGACCAAGTTTTTCTAAGTTCCCTATTTGAGCCAATGAATATGATTAAGATTTATATCATTATATGCTCAATGACTTATTATGAAAATATTGGTGTGTTTATCAGATTATTTTATTATCATATAATACAAATATTCATATACAATAAAATAAAAAAACTTAATATTAAAAAAACTCAATACTAGCTTAATGGGAACATTATTTATTAGAAAATAATAACAAAATTTCAAATATTATGGATTAAAATAATTTTGACACTAAATATGCTGATAGAGCAACTATAGTACAATTTATAGTTGTTAGAATAATAACATCACGGTCAGTATATTTCCAGTCTGGCTCTACGATACTTGTTAATTTATCTGAATTGAGCTTGAACTGTGCATTTTTTAACATTTTATTTTGTTTTTGAACTTGTAATAATAAATATTTTATTTGATCATTTTTATTTGAATTAGATGAATCCAATTTGGCGTCCAACACCATTCTTTTGAATTCATTCATTTTCCATGCATTTATTACAGTACTTCCAATTATACCAATAATAGTACCCAGAATTGAGCCAACAATAGATACATATTTAGTTCTCTCTGCTTGTATTCTTTCTCGATCGTGACTATCTTTCAAGGTGGTAGAGAGCAATATGAAACTATCTCTTTCTTCTTTTTCACTATAATTAACCTGATCGATGATAGAATTTTCTTGTTTTAATAAGGTATGTTCCTGTGTTACTAATTCAATGTACCTATCTTCTGATCTAGAAGTATTTAGAAGTTCATTTCGGATGTCTTTTAGTTTGTTTTGAATTGTTCTTAGTTCCACTGATATATCTCTTCTTCTATCTTGGGCATTCATAAATTGTTTTTGAGACTCCAACACTCTATCTTGGGCTACTCTAACTTCACTTAAACCAGTCACCCGTTCATACCATGAAATAACTTTATCATATTCTGGACGATAAACCGCAAGTCGGTTATATAATTCAGTTCGTGAACTATTTGATTTAGAAAGTTTATTTTGTGATTTTTCCTTCATCATTTGTAAAAACGTTTCTACATGCTTTTTAAATTTCATAGTTTAAATAATATTAAATTAACAGCCAAGTCACAAATTATTTGATACCCACTGATGGATTTTGTCAGATCAGCATACTTCTGAAAATAAGGAAATTGATTCTATGAGATTGAAAATAAACTTGTATTTACATTTTACAATAAATTGGAAAAGATATTAAAAAAAAAAATTAAATAAATATAAAAAGCCCGCATAAAACACAATTTAAAAGAATGAAAATCGGTCTTCATAGTTAATAGTTAAGTACAATGAATATTACATTACTTATAATGTACATAAAAAAAGTATAAAATAAAGTATTAAAAAGTATAAAAAATATTAAATGGGACAAATTGAACTATATAAATATAATTGAAGAAAAAATGTGTTTCTACATAATAGCATGCATAAATTAAGAAAATTAGTTTTAAACAATAACTGTTATAAATTATGATAAGTGAATTTTTAAATTATTATGTTAATTTCACATTTTATTACAGGTATTTTTGTACTCTGGCTTCTATATTATGATTGAAATAAGATTTATTAACCAAATATATTGTTAAAAAATAATTTATTTGATTAAAATACATTTTTTTTTATTCTTAGTAGGGGATTACACAATTAAAAAATAAAACCTTATTTTCAGAAGTAAATACTGCCACAGAAGATATGATATGTAGAATATTTGTAAATAGTATAGTAATGGCATAGAATAAAAAAAAAAAATTGGAAATGAGCACAATATAACTAATTAAATAAAAAATAAATTAAGGTTAACAACTTTGAATGTCAGTGGATTATTTAGTTGATAATTTAATTTTTAAATAGATTTTATCATAGGCGTGACAATTGACAATTAACATATGAATTTTAGAATAATTTAGGTACACATGATTGAAGATAAGTCTTGCTTAAAACCTATTTATAATATATATATATATGAGGGAATAATATATATTAGTTAACATACTTGTCTAAAATAAAAACTTTGTTGTTTAATGTGGTCAAATTATAATCAACTAAAAGAAATGGCAATTTACCAGTTTAAATTTTCAACATTCAAACTATATATCATACATTGATATAACAAGTAAGTTCTAATTACGAACATTTTACTATAGCGTATTGAAGCACAGGTTTAGTGACTTTGTTGAAGTAATTAAGTATAAAACTATGAACTTTAAGAATATTTTTTATTCTCATTTCAAATTTTCAACTATCAATAGTATTAAAAAATTTAATTATGATATGAAATACGGAAGTCAGACATACGGTATTAACCTATTATAGATATGATTTATGGTAAAGAATTAAGTCTTCATATTATTTATTGACCAATGAAATAGACAGTAGTAGATTACAGTTATCAAATGATATTTTGACAAGTTTGCCAACCGCTTATACCATAAAAATTATTGTGATATACTTTTTAATTTTTACTAAAAAAATATAATTTAATTTAATTTTGATTTATTTGATTTATTTTAATATTAAAAAAAAAACAGTCTGATTGATAAATTATTTTTGACAAATTTGTTTTAGTATTTTAAAGTACGAATAATAAAAAAAAAAAAAAAATGGAGAAAGTTGATGTCGATGAAATGTGTTTGTGTTGATAAACGATTAAAATGGCCGCCGTTTCATTTCGAGTACAACAAAAATTTGGTGCTTATTGATTCGCTTTTTAATTTCTAAAACAAAAATTTCGTTGTCTTCATATAAAATATAAATGGATCGACGCGTGGAAAAACCTTTTTGTAAGTTTTGCACTGTAAAATAAAGGACGTGAGTTTACCGCTATGCTGCAGTAAGTACTGCCAGTGATTTTTTTTTATTTGAAAATATATGTTGTGAATGTTTATAATGTCCCTTGTGCTCGTGAGTATTTGATAGTGTACCTTGTGAAAAATATTATTATAAAATCATAAAATGAGCAAAAGAACGGGTCGCAAGCCAAAACGTGAACGTACGTCAAGGCGTCGTACTAGGCGTCATTCATCGACGTCTGAAACATCATCAGAAGATGTGCCTTCCCCCAAAGTTGGCAAAACTCGAGCTACTAGTAGAGTTGATGAGGGTGAAAGGAAGGTTGCACTAACGATAAAACTGCCTAAGCCAGAAAGTAATGATTGCAGTGAAGAGAATACCACAGGTATGTGGAAAGTTGAATGTTCAAATGGATCAGACGGCGATATTCAAAAGTTAAAAATTAGTTTGAGGCGTTCGCCTAAGGATTTATTAAGAGAGCAGGCTGCTGAAGCTAAATATTCAGCTGAAAGAAAAGAAAAAGAAGAAGCTGCTGGCAGCTCAACAAATCCATCTATATTGGACGGTAGTGTTACAAATTATTTAGAACAGTTTTGTAATACTGTGGCTGTTGAAGAAAGTGAACAAAATATAGTTGATTCTAGTGAACAAGGTAATGTTAAAAAATATTTACATTAACATTAACAACAAGAACCTATATTAGGAATTTCTCTAGATTTCTATTAGGTATGTCTTTGATACCTGGGTAGTTTGTACTTAATAATATTAAAAAAAACATTATTCAAATATTTTTTAAATAAAAAAATAATGTTACTACTTTTCTTGTGGATTAGCCAACAATAAATGTTTTTAATATTACACATGTATTTAATATAATATCATTTGTAATGATTATCAACAGTTTAAAATGTTTAGGAATTAATAAATGTGTTTAACCATGTATTAATAAATATTATTTGAAAAATTGAGTTGTGTATACATTTTTTATTTCACTAATAAATTGTATTAAATTATTTTTATATTTTACAGTATTTGTTAGTATAATATTTAATATTGAGTAGTAGGTATACTTAACATTGAAAGTAATGATGTGTTTAATTATATTAAATATGCAGTATATTGTGTAGTAATATAATTTTTTTTATCAATGTAGGGATAAATATAAGGGTACTTAGGTATATTCAATAAAAAATATTTTAAACACATAATAATAAAAAATCATTAATTGTAGTGTGGCAGTGTTATAAACATTTTTATTTTAAATGTATCTTCTATATAATACAATTTAAACAATATAGACAAATATTAGTAATGTTTTATTTTTTGAAATAAGAATTTGAATTTGTTCTATAGTTAATAATTATATAGCCTCTGAAATTTGGATTTTTTGTCATTCTAGTAAACTAGTTGTTTTAATTTCTACCCAAATTATGTATAAATTGTATCTACTTGTGCATCAAAAACTAATGCTAGTATTACATTTTAATTGTTTTTTTTATATTTTATATATTTAGGTATCTAATAATTAATATTTTATCAATTGAATAGTTAAGTTAAATTAAAAAATTGTTTTGAAAAATTAATATTAAATTGAACCTTAAATATTTAGTATATATTTATAAATCTAAAAGATATTTTTAATGTTTACACATTTATATATTAATAATTAACAGCTTAATAAAATTTAGATTTTTTAGTTTTTAAAAAGATAGTAATTCTAAACTTTTATTTTTATTTTCAGTGCAAGTTGTTATCCTTCCCAATGAACTATCATGCAATCAAGAAAATATTGATGATGTCCAAATAGACAGTGTTGAAGTATCATCAGAATTCATAACACCTGATGAAGGTCCTATTGATGCAGTAGTTACTGAAACTAAAGTTGAAGAAAATAAAATTCATGAAGAAGTTTTAGAACCTGCTGCTGTTATGGTAGAGTCAATCAATCCTATGATTTCATCTAAAGAATTTCCAGACTCTACAGTTCGTCCATCCATTGATGCGTGTGATATTTCAGAACCTGTTTTAGAAGAAGGTTGTGAAACTATTGCAGAAGTTATTGATATTCCAATAATTTTAAGTGAAAAGATTCAGGATGTTGTACCAGAAACTATTGAAAGTGCAGAAAATGAACCTGAAGTTTTAGAAACTGTATCAAATGTTGAGATAAGTAAAACAGCTAATAACCCAATAGAAGAAGAGTTCAATAAATCTGATTATATTAATGATTCAGAACAAATGGAAGATGTTGTACAGTTAACTGTGGAATCACCAGATTTAGTTGATGATGAAGACCCTAAACTAATCGATGAAGAAACCAAACTAGTTAATGAAGAAGAACCTAAATCAGTCTATGAAGAAGAATCCAATTCAGTCAATGTAAATGAAACTGAATCGGATAATGAAATAGAACCTAAACCAGTTAATGAAGATGAATCTAAACTAGTAGAAAAGGAAGAAACTGAACCAATTGAAGAATCTTATAAAGTTCTATCATTAGATACACCCAATTTAAAACAGGTTGATGTGGAAAAAGAATTAAATGAAATGCCAAAATTATTGTCTTCACACCCTAAACGTAAATGGGGCTCTTGTAAAACAAGAACACCTATTACGATAAGTCCTTTTACTTTAGGTACTATTATAGAATCCAATGGGGATTCTTTTGCTGATAATGGTGAGTATCGATCAGAAGAAGGAGAAATACAAAGAACAGATTCAGATGAAGAACAAGATATTGAAGAAGATATGGAAATTAATGATACTATGTTAATTGATCATGAAGCGGTTGATTATGAAGCACCAGAAGAAGAAGAGAAATCTTTCATAGAAAATGATGACAATAAATCTGATAAGTCATTAGCAGAAGAAATAAATGAAGTAGAGCCAAAAAAAAAATCTTCAGTAAAGCGTATCACAACTTCTAGTGTAATTCGTATTACAAACCTGGTCAGGCCATTCACTGTTGGTCAACTAAGAGATTTGTTACAAAGAACAGGAAAAATTGTTTCTAATGGATTTTGGATCGATACAATTAAATCCCAATGTATTGTTGAGTATGAAAATGAAGATCAAGCCATTGAAACTGTATATGCACTTAATGATTCTCAATGGCCTTCAACCAATCCCAAATTTTTGAGAGTTGTTTTTACAAATAAAGAAGAATTAAATAAAGCCCTGAATGGAACTCATCCAGACCGATTAGATAAACAAAAAGAGTCTAAAGTAGAAAAACTTAGAACACAGGTAGATAATAATTTTATTTTACGCGAATGGGATAGAGGTAAGTTGGAAGATATGAATGGTGAAAAAGATGATAAACCTATTAAAAGAAAAATGTCTGAAGATCCTCATGCTATAAAAGATAAAAAATTAAAAAAAGACGAAAAAGATGTACAAGATAAACGTAAGAAGTCAAAATCCAAAACGCCAGATCGTATTCCTACAAAAAGTTTAGATGAGCTTTTTCGAAAGACCAAAACTACTCCAACTCTTTATTGGTCCCCACTTTCTATTGAACAGATTGCAGAGAAAGAAGACCAACGACGTAAACATCTTGCAGAGATGGAACGGTCTCAAAAGACTGACCGTAGGAGAAGAGATAATCTCGTTCATTATCCTAAGAGACGTTAGAATTTGTGTATAGCAAGTATTTTATATTTTAAAAAGAATACCTACATTTTATACAAATTGGTAAAACCTTTGAGTTTTGTCATCGTGTACCAGAAGGTTAACTCATTACACATAGTAAAACCGCATAATTATTGTAGGCTAATTTTTCATATATTGTATTTTTTTTAGGGATATCATAATCCACAAACTGTTTTTATGATATTTTGATTATAATTCGTCTTTGCGTTAAATAATTTTATTTATCATAATAAAGACTGTATAAAATAAAATTACCTACTGTTATTTTTGTATTTACTTGATGTTTAAAATTCATATTAGTTCATTTTATTGTTTAGAAATAATTTTGCCTTACAACCAAGGTGTTGTGTTTATTGTGTTAGTAATAACATTAATTTATATTTTTCGTGCTTGAATTAACTCTTGAAAAATGTTTTTGTAAACACTGTATAAAATGTTTTAAAAGCTATTAAAGTTTATATTGATCAGAAAATATAATAATAATAATAATAATAATAATAAAAAAATGACAATTTATGAACACAATTTGGTTTAATATACAATATTTTATGGTTAAGTTACAATTTGTGAATGTTGGAATTTTTGTTTTTTTGTTTCAAGGAATTCATTTCATTTTATTAGTATAATTGTCAAACCTTATAATAAATGGACCATTTGCTATAAATTTAAAAAAAAGACTGATTATCAATATCAGGATAAGGAAAGTTTAACAAAATGTTTATTGGTTCATGTTTTTTTGTTAATATTATTAATAATGTTGTTCATTACTATATGTCTGCTATAAATTTAATGATATATAGACTTCATAAATACAGTTATTTAATGCTAATAATTTTAATCAATCTAATTGTACAGAAAATAAATTATATCAGAATTATATTTCCAATGTTAGCACTTTCCGTGCTTATCAAAAACCGATTGTTTGGTAACCATCGTATCTACATTGTATTTTGTTATATTTTCTTAGAAAAGTTATGGTTAATGTGGTTCACCTTTGTTTTTTCTAATTTAATTTTGTTATAATAAGTTAAAAATTGAACACCTTAGAATAAATAAATCTAATAATGTGTTCAAAATAAATATTTTCCAAATATTGCATCTTTAGATATGATTTAATAATATACAATTTTTGTATTTATAAATAATATTTTTAATATATGGAATTTGATTACTTATTAAGATTTCATCTCATTAAACAATTATTAAGTAACATGCATATGTCAATTAAAATATAAATAAATATTTCATTCACGTTTAGAAGGAATCTCGATGACTGAATTTTGCACAGGAGCTTTACTACACAGTAGGTATACATATAGTTGATTTGGTAGAATAACAAACGGTTGTTATCTGACTACCATCGATGTTCCTTCTTAACATGAATGAAATATAGATAATTTATATTCGTATTATTAAAATTATGTAAATATAATTATCAACGAATGTAAAGTATTTAGAACAATATAGTACAATTAAAAAGATTAAAATTCATTATTTTGATTCTGCAACCATTTTACAAAATTTGTAAGTTATTTAAAAATAAGGGGATTAATTTGTTTTTAGATTTAGTGTTGGAATTTATATAACTGGCTTATTTTCTTATAATTCTTTTGAAAAGTTATGACTTAACTCTTGGTTAAGAGTTCAAAAAATATAGTCAAACTTATTCTTAGTCGTAACAATTTTTTTTTCTAATAACCTTGCACATTTTCTTGACAAAAAATATATATTAAATTATTGAATAAAATGTATTTTATACAGTTAATGAGTATCTTAATACAATATTACAAGTATTAAGAAAACATTTTGATTTTGATTTTATGACAGACTTAAACTTTAAAATATGAAACTGGCAAAAGGTCTTTTAATTTTTATAACAATGCTTTTGAGCGTATAATTATATCCTAAAATATTAAATTAGAAATTATCTAGTAATGAAAATTTATTTAACAAGAAAATAGAACAGTTGAACACTGAACACATTAAGAATAATTTTATCTGAAAACCTGATGGATGAATTTGTATTATTAAAAAATACTAAGAATAGAAAATCTAAATATAAAGAATTAATTTTTACAATGGTATAATAATTATAAATGCTAAAACTTTATTTATTTTAACAGTATCAAAGTTGATAAAATACAGCTTTTCACAGAACATATTATTATCTAAGTATTTTTATTTATAATTATAAATAAAATAATTATGTATTAATGCTAGCTTGTATTTTTTCTAATAACAGTTCCAATCTTTCTTTCATAACAGGTTGACCTTTTTTTGTTTTTTTCCCAAGTTTTTTATTTTTAAACTTTTTCTTTTGTTTATAATCTTCTAGGGCTAGCCGGATTTCTTCTTTTTTTTTTGATGCTTCAAACCGCCTTGCTTTCTTTTCCTCTTGGATTTGATTGTAACGTTCTTGTGCTTCTTTATGCGGATTAGGTCTGAGAACAACACATCAAGTTTATAAATATTTTAACATTATACACATTAAATAATAATTTGGAAGCCAATATAGTTAAGTCTTGAGGTCTCGTAAATAACTGACCATTTATTAACGGTCCAGATGTATGACATAGAATTCCGAAAACAGGAAACAATTAAAAACAAATCTGGATCCTAGCAAAAACAAACCCTTTTCAAGGGACTCAGAAATAGTAAGAGATTAGTAAGTATATATTATATAATTTATGTTTATTTTTAACATTAAATATTTAAGTTTTTTTAACCTTTTTTGTTGTTTAGTAATATTGGTATCTTCATCATTTAACATATTTAAAGGTCTCTGATTACCAGATTTGTTTAACTCTTTGTAATAATCACGAATTATAGCCTTTTTGCGACGTTCATCCCAATCTTGAACTGAAAAATATTAAATATAGTAAAAACAGTCTGTTTTAAGAATATTATAATAGGTTTTTATATAAATATTTTCGTTTTGTTTAAATTATTTGTGAGATGATACAAAACTGTAAATTGTAATATATTTTCTATACAAATAGTAAAGAAATCTAAATTGTAATGGTAATTTTTGTTATTCGGGGGATATAACTTATAATGCAGAATATAATAATAGTTTTAAAAAGAATAACAAATTATGTCAAAAAGTCAACATTTTGGCAAAAATTGTTTTCTTTGGTTTTTGTGTTTAAACATAAATTAATATTAAGTTAGTTTTACTTCTGTATTATACTGTAGGTATATAACATTTTTTGACTTAATAATGTACTATAAATACTATTAAAAGTAATTGAAAATAAGATATTACACATTGGATAATTTGTACTTTAGATATTATGTTTACATTTTTGTTTATTGCTATATTGTTTTGTTCTCCATTTTTTCTTATCGAATGTTTTTTTTGTTTTTGCTACTTGAGATGACATGATTTAATTCTGTATTAATCAGTTTAATTAGTTTCTCTTTTTTGAAAGTAAAATGTATTCTAGTCGGCGACTTGCCAAACACAAAAATTCACCATCAGTCACACAACACTCGCTATACTCTTTGACACTATAGTAATAATTAATATTTATAAACAATATACCAATATTAAAATATAGTAACTTTGCAGTTTATACTTAAGAATTTAAAATGATATTTTAATAACATTATTAAGTGTATGTATTTCACGAGACATGAATTGTGATTCATATTATTATCACGGAAACAAAAAATGATAAGAATTTTTTTTTTTAATATCGATAAGATGTGCCTAAAGTCCAATGTCCACGAATGGATCATGGACGTAATTTAATTTATTTTTTTATGTAGCCCATAATATGGGCCATATAGCTCGATATAGGTCTTCCACATTGATAGCAGTCCAAAATAAAAATATACAAATCGATCCAATGACCATTTCTAATATGCACAAGTGGCAGAATCAATATTCTAAAGGAAAACATTGACGTTGAGCAAAAAAACAGAATCTAGATTAAAAATCAAGGACATCTGTTCCAAACTCGAAAATAGTTGACCTGGTTATACCTAATGAAAAATTGCATGTTTTTTAACAGAAAGAATAATATTCGTAGATAGGCACATGACATTTTTACCGAATGTTTATATTAGAATTTTATATACACCATAAATAATCAATATATTTTAACTCTTTTTGAGCTATTGATTGGCATAAGAAATTTACGATTTCTTAAAAAAAATTTTTGTATTAATGTCGATAAAATTTTTTTTTGTTTGGTCAAAATACTTAAAAATGTTATAAAAGGTTCCTTATAAATTGCTATTATTGCAATTTGCAGTTAAAAATATTAAAGATACAAAGACACGCTTATTGTTTATAAGCATTTAAAGTTCAAATTTTGACCAAAATTTATCAAGTACTCGAAAATTTGCAAAATATTTTGTAGCAATAATATCATAGAATATACTTAGTAATATTGGCTGACAGACCGCCTTCATTCAGAATTGTTTTTTTGCACATAATGATTTTTGATCATTGAATTAAAATATAACACATCCATTATTGTGATCCCTCTAGACACATACTGTAATGCAGAGCGGTACTCACCAGCCCACCTTTTTATTTTTTTTAATTATTTCAAAATTACTGAGAATCTTTAACCTCCTAAATGTACCAACTAGATCCAATTTGCTCCCAGAAACCTCCATTGAAGTTTATCATCAGATCATTTTTTCTACTGGAAAAAGTGTCTATGGACACAAAAGAAAAACATACAGCATTGTAAAAACAATACATTCATCGCTACGCTAAAAATGTATTTAAATTGCATTTGCACGTCATTATTAGTGAAGTATATTACCTACTTTATAAAATCAAAATATATAATTAGTGTGGGAACATGAGGTTGTTGTGCCCCCCCCCCCCCCCAAGACAACGCTAAGTGCTCATAACTGGTAGATATTGCCCTTGTAAGCTGTAGTACTTGTGGTTTTGTGGTATTATACATATGCGTTTCTTATATACGATATTCGTAGTACCTAGTTACTAATCAGTATACCTACACGTCACAATGCCACAACATTTTAATGATTTTATTATTTTTTTATGCAAATTTGACGGTTTTTGATTATCTATAACTGAACAAGTTTTGATGATAAGTGAAAATTACTACCACCACAAAGTCAAGTGTAAAATTAAAATATGAATTGATAAGCAACATAATTTTAGCTATATATTTATAGTGTTTGGTAGACGGTGCAGTGCCATATTTATAAAAAAAAAAATCGTGTGAGTTGCACACATCATTAAAATTCTAAGAATTAAGACAACAATATTTAAAGCATGAGAATGTTGATCAAGTAGACAAATAGAGAAAAATTGAAATCAGTTTTTAGAATAATTCTTATTGTTTAAGTGGTTTAATTACATAAAGCAGTACGTTTAAAATGAGTTTTAATATGTCATATTCAAAACGTTCATGAGTGTCCACTATTTACAACGACGGTTTTCGAACGGATCTACACTTTTAATATATGACATCGCACAGTATACCTACGTCTTGTCTATAGCTTACACTCTCCAGTCTCTAATGATGATATAGAAAATGCACTTCAACACTTGTGAGTTGTGACTTGTTATACTATAACACAATGGTATGCGCAGAAAACATCAAAATGTCTTTTACAATCCAAATGTATCACCACTTCCCACCCTTATTCAAAAATAAGTTTTAAAACATTTAAAATTTTAAACATATCTTAAACAGCTTAAAATAATAATTATTAACTTACGTGAAATATTCAATTTCCCTAGCTTAAAATTTTAGTGCTGAAATATATCCTATAAGTACTAAGTTTTTTTTTCTGTCTGTATACACGGTAAGTTATCGAAGTAATGCTTCAATTTTCTTCATCAGTATCTTTTCTAGTGGGAAAGTGAATATATTTTGAAAATTCCGAATAATTTTTAAAAGCTCTAGGAAAAAAACAAAAATAAGAATTAAGGAAAAGCGGAGATTTTTACGCAAAACTGGTTTTTGACAAAATCAATTTAGTTTTTTTAACGTAAACTAAAAAAAAAATCATTGCAGATATATGAAATTTTCACTAATTGTTTATATAACTATTTTCTATAAGCGATAACATTTTCAATACATTTTAACTCTTTTTGAACTATTTATAGACATAATACATTTTTAGGTTTTTTTATTTACGTCGATAAAATTTTTTTTAATCGATCAAAAATCTTAAAAATTTAATACAAAGTTTCTCATAACTTATTGTAAGTGAAAATTAAAAAAAGAGTTGAAATTATGTCTATAACAGATTTTATAAGCGTCTAAAATTAAAATTCTGACAAAATATATAAAAATCATGAAAAATTGCAGTTTTTTTTATAAGGAAATTCATAAAATTTTTTTATTCAAATATAAGATTTGAAAATTCAACACAAGTTTCTCCATAAATTATTCTACTTTTCTAATAAAAAAAAAAATTACCATAAAGTCAAACTAATTTTTTATGAGCATTTGAAATTAGACATTGCATATTCATCAGTTAACTACTTATTTCTCAAGGAAAGATTTTTTTATTTTGTTGTTATGTAAAAAAACCATAGATATTTAAAATTTTCATCAAATGTAATTATCATTTCTATACACAAAAATTTTTTAAAAATATTTTGATACTTTTTGAGCTAATTTGTAGGCTTACGAAATTTTCGATTTTTATATTTTTTTTCTATAAATATTAATTGAAAAATATGTTTGTTGTATTTTAAGTTATATTTAATACATTCTATGATAATTTTAAATGCAATGTTTCTACAAAAATTAATTCAACCTACTATATTATTAACTGTAAAATGAATTATTTTAATATCAATAATATTATAAAATACACTTACTTATATAGGTTGATAGATCGTCTTCTCTCAGAATCGTTTTTCGTATAAAATGATTTTATATAATTGAATTCAAATTTAACAAATCCATTACAATGACCTCACTCGAACACCTACTGTATAGAAGAGCTGTACCCACTTGCTGACCTTTATTTATACAAATTTGGCACACAATAATGGCACTAAATTGATTTTAAATGTCAATTTCATACTATAATTTTGCACGGGACTCTTTAGCGGTAGTAATTTTAATTATAATCAAAACTTGTTTAGTAAGTATTTTTAATCAAAATAAGTCAGTTTTTAGTAAAAAAAAACGAATATAATCATTAACGAGGCAAATCATACATAAATAATAGATAATATGAGATACTATCCTTTTTTCCACTTTATAAATAATATTATATGATGATAACTATAGTTCATACTTCAAAGATGTTATAATGTCGTATGACGGTGTTAACAAACAACAATTTTATAATTTACGGGCATCAAGTATATAATATTAAAGCCTAATAGAATTATTTCCTATATTGATTTTAATTTCAATTCACGTATAAACCTATTATACAGAAAACAATCAAAATGTTGGAAAAACAATACATATATTATTATGGCGATTACTGATTACCTATTCGTTTGTCAACTGCATTTCGACAGGGTACCTATATAATATAATAGGTTATATATTATTAATATAAGAAAAAAAATAAACTATAGGTTTAACAATACGAGACCACATGACTGGACGAGAACAATTTATTTATTCACGTAGAACACGTACATCATAAATTTTGTATGTTTTTGTTTATGGCTTTATAGGTGGAAACAGCGAGATATAGAATAAACACATAATAATATATATAGATACACAGTAAAAGTGGGTTTTCCATAACGAATCGATAGAAATTTTATATTTTTGTTTCAAAGTATTTAGCTATGGCGTGGCTTTACTATATTATAATGGGTACAAACAGGTAAATACTATAAACTGCAATACTGCATTATAATAAATACGCCATCGTACACGTACATTATACAAAATAAATTCTAATTTTATATTATTATTCATGGGATTACAAATTTATGTTATTTTTAGGGTAAACTGTATAGGGGTGCTATAGAAGCCTAGAACTTTATACCTTTTCGTGGAACATGTGAGGATAAATCCTTTTTGTAAACCAAATCGATTTACATTAAATACATTAAATAATTAATAAACACCGATATACTATATAGTAATAATAAATAATAATACCATTGATTAAATAATGTATTAGTATGTATTTATTATATGTACTTTTTAATTAACGATAATACTCATAATCATACTCGTATACTTATAGAAAATTCGTTTTTTTGTCATTTGTTAATTTTAATTTATTTAGAAAGATTTCATTGTCAGTTGTAGTAGCAATATCTTATTCTAATTAATATATATATATATTCGTAACTATGAAATTACTTTAAGTAGGCTTCTAATTTTAACATATAATATCTACATATTTTTTTTTGAATATCTAATTAAAAAATAGCTGTATTGAATCAAAAATACCCAAGGAATCTAAATTTTTAATCTAAGTTTCTTAAAAAAATGTATACAAATTTATACTTAAGATTTTATACAATTCAACATAATATAATATATAATGTTTTAAATCGAAATTCAAATGAAATAAAATAAGAAGACGTGTTAAAAAATTTAAAAATTAGTATTTGAATAATTTTATTATTGAAAAAAAAATATGATTTTGAGCACTGAGCATACTTGGTGTAGGTAGAAAAAACCTGTGTCTACATATGAAAAATTGTAGCAAATAAAAATATTATGATTACATCAAAATTAAATTAAATTATTTGTTACTTTGTAGGTAGAAATTGGTACCATGTATAATTAAAACCAGCTAAACGCTTATGTAAAAATAAAAGTTAAATATATACTATACTATTTTTATTTTAATATGTACTGTAAAATGGGGTAACTATGATAATTTTTCCATAGTTTTTAAGTTTGTTTTTCAATTAATAATTAAAGAAATATAACATTAGTAGTCTTAATAAGGCTATCTCAAAAATATTACTATTTTAAGTAATAGAAGAAAAAACATTTTTTTTTTTTTTTTTTGGTGAAGGTATCATAGTTATTTATAGTTTTTAATTATTTAATGTAGCTATCAATGTTAGACCTCAAGTGGGATAACTTTGATACTCATTTTTTTTACACTTTTCAAACTGTGGTTAAACTTTCAATATTGCCCGAAAAATTAATTTATGACTTTTAATGTTTGAGTTATTTTAAGTCTTGCATAGTGGGGTAACATTGATATAGCTTTAATAGACATCAATACTTAGATATAAGTAATGAAAAGTAATAATTAAAGTTACTTACAATTTTTTATAAGTTCATTAAGAAAAAATAATCAATACATTTTTGAACGTGATATTTATTTTTTTTTGATTTCATTATAAAAATAATAATAATAATTGATTGATTATGTAATGTGCTGTACATTTTACTAGCAGCTAGAATTGATATTTTACTATAAGCTATTTTCGTCAATGCTTGTCCACCTTCTCATTATCATAATTTTTACAAGGCCTCGACTGTCAGGTTTTTTCTTAGAGTGAGTGCGAATCATAAATAAAAAGTTTAAAAAAAGTATGTATCAAATTTACCTCATGCTAATAAATCGCACACGATTTATTAGATTTAAAATGAAACTTATTTTTTAACAAAAAAATTTAAGGTCCATGATATTACCAAACTATCGATATATCTAAATTAATAGTTCTTACTTTATGCACAACTTAATATTCGAAAAAGAAAAATCTGTTTTTGTAAGCATGTAAAATTGTGAAGTAACCACAGATACATACAACTAATAATGAGCACGATTTATTAATAACCCATTATTGCTAGTTAACTGTGTGTACCAACAGACAATAAATTAAAAACGAAAATATTACATATTTTATATTGTTACCATTAAGTTAAGATAAAAAATGCGAATTGTCAAAGTTACCCCATTTTACAGTAGGTATTAAAAATACAGACCGTAAAATAATGACGAATTCACTTTATACTATTTCTCAAATATATAATATACGAAGCATGTCTAGAAAGTAAGAGTACTCGATTTTTTTATTTTTATTTATTAAAGAATTATATTTGAAAAAAATTATAGGGTTTTATTGGTAAATGTATTTGATATTTTCCTCGTAGTATATGAATACGATGCAGTTATATTCCGAAAGAAATGATCCTTTGACCTATTAGTAAAATAGTTTTAAAGAAATTAAAAATGATATACATTAATCATGTAACACAATATTATTAATTATTATAATGACGTCATCTTTAAAATGCCGAATAAATGATTTGATCCCGGAGACACGATTTTAAAAAGCTGTGCACGGTGTTATAGCAGTATAACACGAAGGTTAGTGGTTGATACCGATGTATGTCCCGTGGCGTACACCATTGTGGACAATAACATAAATTTTTATTTACATTTATTAATGGACCCCATTAATACGACCAGACCGCATTATATACGTATAGCAGTAAAAAATAATGTCTAAATATTGCTTTATTTAAAATCATCCGGATTCAAAGACTAACCATAAAATATAATAGTAGTTTGTCCATTGCCTGTGGACTAAGTGCTGAACTGTTTCCGTGTATTTGAGTGGAGATTCAACTTTGCTCGTAATACCCACACATTAATATAAAATAAAATATAATTACTCGGGATTCGAACATCGCCGTTACTATATTCTATATATTATATATATATATAATTTTATATTTTATATTTATTATATTATATAGGCGTAACGTTATAAATAAATTAGAAATACACAAAATCTTAAAATCGGATACTATAATAAAATTACTACTGTTTTACAGTTTTGCTCAAAATATTTGCAGGATAATCTTCGGGAATTAATGGCACTGTATTACATGTACAACTAGACTTACATTTTTAGGGGGTGTTAAAATTATGTAGATTTCACTAACTCGTATCCGGTTTTGCCCCCCTCCTCCCATACCCCGGCTAACTCACATATAATTTAAAGCCTTTAATAAAAAATTTTTATAACACAACTTCAACATTATTATTTATTTGTATATAACCTGATATATACCACTTTCAACGTAAATAATTGTCTAATTTTTATTACCTATAAAATATTATTCAAATTACAACCAATATAACAAATATAAATAACATGCGTTTGATATTGGTTAATAAGAATATAATGTATTATTTAAAACTATTTTCTTGTTTTTGTGATGTAATGTCCTATTTATACCAAAGTTTACATATCCCATATTTGGATACTTAATGGAAATTAATAATAATGTAACTAATATAACATATATATATATATATATAAATTAGCTTTCTATAATTTAATATTAAGAAAATAAATATTTAAATTGTTTTATTATTTCGAGTCCAAAAAACACTAGAAATTATAATAAATACCTTCGGCTGTGAAAAATTACTATATTTTAAAAATATTCATTACGAAAAAAAATATTAATGGCGACGATAACGTTAGGATATTCACTATATCGGCGAATATCATTGACCCGTGTTCTATTCGATCGTTCAAAATTATTATTGTAAACAATTTTCAGAAGTGAAATTAATTAAATACAATATATACAAATATCTAGTAATATTATATTAGTGACTTTCGTATACGTGAATACTGTAATACGACTTCTTGGAAAGGATTTTATTATTCACTAACATGTCTTGTCTCTAATATAAACTATATTTATCGAAAGTATAGATTCATTTTGTTTATGAAGTCCATCAAACGACTTACCAAAAATTACAACATATGAACGAACAGCCACAGTCGTAGTCCGGAATATTATGAGTTATGCTCAACTGTTGGCTTATAGCATTATTCTAACCAAGAAAGTTTTCGAGTTTTAGTTTTCTAAGAGTCTACGAGAGACTTAAAGAATATTTTCAAAGTTTGAATTAAGAGGGAGTTTTAATAGGTTTCCAAAGTTTACATGATAATATGTCACTGGTTATATTTACAAGATTTTAATAAAAATAAGAATTGGTGCAAAGTACATATAATAAAATACAAAATATATTCACAAATATACATATTTAAATTATAATAAGACACAAGCAATGTAATATATTTTATGGTATACTCGTATATTGAATAAGAAGTACTTAAATACACTTAATACATATTATAATTTTTTCTGAGAAATATATATATATTTTAATAAAGTGAACATTTATTTAATTTATTAATAATTTATAAATTTATAATATTGACATTTTTTCATTTTAATTATATTGAACATCATTATTGTTATTACTATTATCAATTTCTATCAAGTATAAAGTTAGAAAAATTTAAACCAATTTAACGTATTAACTACTATTAAATTGTATAAATATATAATATTTAAATCAAAAAAAAAAAAAAAAAAATAATGATAATAATTATAGAAAAAAAAATTTCAATTGATTAATAATAATAATAGTTTGTATCTATCTATAAATTTTCTACTTAATATGTTTAACATTTTAAGTTCTCTTGTTTTTTCTAAACAGATAACTGAATTGTTAAATTATCGATTTTTAATCTGCCTGTTCTCAAAATATTTTTTAAAAATCGATAAATTAAAAAAAAATGTATCATTAATATTTCACGTTTTTGTCTCTTGTATTGATCACAAATTCGCAGCTACACTCTATTTGAAAATATTTTTAATATTTTTTCTACGAAAATTATGATTGTAATAATATATTCCACAAGAAAAATAATTTTCATTAAAAATATTTAACATTACATGCGTTATTTTAAAGACGGCGTTTTATATAGGCAATTTAGGGGCTCGCGTGTGATGGAACCAAAATTATTATTGAATTTAATACATCAGCTAATGTAACTTACATTACAATATTAAAATATTTAATAAGATATTAATATGACTAGTATTATTATTGTTTATAATAAATATTAATTAAAAAAAAAAACTAAATAACCCTTGAAATAATTTAGCTAACTACGATATTGTACCAATAACGTTATCATAATATTAGTATGTATAGTGTGCAACACGACGGATGTGATCATCTCCTCTATTCATCTTCTCACTGTTTGTGATTACTGCTTTACATGCGGGTTGTTATTAATTATTATGTGCGGTGCGACTAAAATCAGTGGGGCAGACAAACGTGGTGTTTAGCTATTCATCCGGAACACCCACCACTCGTTGTATAATTCCGGGTGGGGTGAGGAGGGAGTGTTGGAAATATTGACATGTTGCTGTCCTCTGGTCTGTGGTCGTTTTATCCAGGCCACAAACCCTGTCAAAACCGAAAGGAAAACAACAGCAACAATAGCACCTTTTGACATGTCATTACCGGAGATTTTCTTCGATGGCGTGTGATATGTACACATTGCGCCGTAGTCGAGGACAGGCGTCGAGTTTCTGACGTCTCCAAACAATCAGCGACGTGCATGTAATAACGCCAGGGGGGTGGTTGAGGATCTGCTTCAGGTCCCCGCGAGGACGGGAAAATTGTGCGGTCAAAACACGCATTTCCCACGTGACGCACGTGCAGGGGGTTTAGTAATAGCGTTATCTGTGACACATCATATTATTACACGGGTGGACGGGAACGATTTCGTCGGATTCGTTCCATTCTTTTTTTTTATACATAAATAGAGGTACCTATATAATACGCCCGGGAAATGTTTTGGCGAGAACCACGCTCGTCGCGTTATGATATTTGAAACAACTTCGTAATAAATGTGTGATTCGGTGAGCATGCTCGTCATATGTACAAGTCATGCAATTATTCAAAATCCAAATTTTAATACTTTTGCTAGTACACGTTATACGGAAATAGGTAGGTACCATAAGTTATCATAAGCTTAGATTTATTATGGCATACAATGACTATATCCCTATGGTAATAAAAACTTCATTTATTTTTCAAATCAGAATCTCCCTATTTCACTGTGAATTATTTAGCAGATAATTTTTTTTTTAAATCGAAATTAATATTTTATATGCAACTATACAAGTATAGTTGTAGAATATTATTATACTTATTATACCTATTATTATTACAATAATTGTGAAGTAATTGATTACTCCTTAGTATGTAAAATTTACATACTAATAAGTAAAGATAAAAGTAAAAATAGTCTAGGTATTCAAAATTTGAATATATGTGTTATTAATATATGTAATAACGGTCGAATATAAAAGTTATAATATATTATGTTAATCAGTATCAATATTTATACGATGAAATGTATAAGTTTTTTTTTACTTTTAAGATGATTTTATTGATAACTGATAAGCTTATATCTGATTGATAATACTATAGTATTATTATTATTATAAGTCATTATAATCGTAATTATTTAGAAGGCACATTATAAACATATAATTGATAGACAATTATTATGCTTATACGTGTAGTATATAAATTACATATTACTTCATAATATTTTAGAAACTTATGCTTTGTTTGAATTTTGATTTGGATACATTAATATTTTTAAATAAAATCATCTGATTAATAATTCGCAGTAAAAATGGAGGTTATCAAAAACTAAATTTAGTATATAAAAATATTATAGTCGTTCAACAGTAGGTATATTTGAAAATTTTTGAAATCGGAGTTCAAATAAATGCACGTTTAAAGACTAAAATGGTGTGTGGGTGCGAAACACGATTGGTAAATAACTATTTATCTACTTTATTTATATTAAATACATAGATACCATGTACAATACATATGTATATTCAGTATTATCAATATCCCGCGCATATGTATGGTGTAACGGAGGTACAACGGATTAATGACAAACATACAGTGACTTCCAATGATAGCTATTTATAAATAATGTATAATAAATGCGCCGTTTGTTTAAACTACAGATAAATGTTTTTTGATGATTTATTTTTTATTTTTAAACACAACTAATTTGACAGCAATTTTTCCACGTGCATATTACGCAACACGAGTTGTATATATACGTTCGCCTTATAGCGTTTAGGGTTACTCGGGATTAAAATGGATAGGGCAAAACCACGGGTCAAAAGAGTCGGTATGTATATAGCCATGGTTTGGTATACACACACAAACAGTACACGCGTTTAATACCTACTGGATTAATATTAGGTTTGTTGAGAGCGAACTCGATTTTAATCTTACAGATTATCCAGTTGATGGCTAGCTTATAACACAGTATACACATACTAAATACCGTAAATTTGTATGGAAAAACCGTTTTGAATTGAAATGAAAACCCTCACTGTAACACTTTGTTCGCACCACTCAGCAGTGTTGCACAAAACCCAACAGTCTTAACATTCAAATAATGCACTACTGCTTATATAGGTATAATTCATTCATTATCATAATAGAATATTATATAATATAGCAATATCATACTGAACTGGAAGTGTTAACAATGCGGTGGGTGAAATCGGCTGGAAAAATTGTTTGTTCAATTCTATCTATTAATCATAACAAATAAATTATCACACAAAAGCCCAGATTAAAGAATTTTACGTCCCATGAACCTTAAAACTTGACATTTTTTTAGGGCCTTGGGTTGTACCACAGATTCTTTTATAGAATAACTATAATTATTGAATCATGCACATAAATTAAATTCATAGTTTAAGAAGAAATTCACCATAATTATTCTTTCCGTTAATATGAAGATTTTAAACGAAGTTATTTTGTACAAAAAACTATTAGTAACGGTATATTTTATAGTTTTGTGAAAATATAACTTGTATAATATAACTGACCGCGAAAATATTATTAAATTACAACAAAATAACTAACATCGTTATTATTCATTTGAACATTTAATTTCGTCCAAATTTGAACTTAAAAATGAACCACGTAAATATATTTTTTTGATTGTTTGGTTAAACTATTAAATACTTACAAAAACCTATGTTTTAAACGTTTAATCCTTCGCTATTAAAATCGAACATTTTATACATTTTTACCGCAAAATAATTTAAAAATGTTCGATATTTTGCTGTCCCAATTTTAACTTAAAATGTCTATAAAAAATAATTTTTTTAATATATTTTTTTGATTTTTTGGTTATACTATAAACTGTTTACCAAAAACCTTGTTTTAAATTTTCAATCCTTAGTTATAAGAATTCAACATTTTATAAATTTTTATCTACAAAATAATTTGCAAATGTTTGTTAATGAATTTTGGTCAAAATTTAAAGTTTAAATGCTTTTAAAAATAAATTGTGCCTATGTATTTTTAATGTTTTTAATCTGCTAATATAACAACTTATGAGGAAACTTGTATTAAATTTTCAAGCATTTTTACTCAACAAACATTTTTTAATCGATATTAAAATAAAAAAATTCTAAAAAACCAAAAAATTCTTAAGCTTAAAAATAAGCTTAAAAATTGTTAAAATATTTTTAAAATTTTTTTATTGTATATAAAATAATAATCTCCATATTTAGTGAAAATTTCAAATGTTTACGGTTATTATTTTTTGAATTACATCAAAATAAGAAAACCGTTCCCTGAGAAATCGAATGAATATCCAATGTCTTATTTCAAACGTTCATAAAAAATTAGTTTGACATTCCGGTAATTTTTTTTTTTTAGAAAAGTAGAAAAATATATAGAGAATCTTATATTGAATTTTTAAATCTTAGATTTAAACAGAACAATTTTTATAAATTTCCTAATAAAAAAAAAATGCAATTTTTCGTAATATTATAAGATTATTTATTTTTCATATTTTGTTAAAATTTTTATTTTAGACGCTTATAAAAAACTTTTGTGAATTGACGCTCGACTTTTTTTGTTTTTTACTTAACAACAAAATAAGAAAATCTTTCCTTGAGAAATAAGTAGTTTACTGGTGAATATGCAATGTCTAATTTCAAACGCTCATAAAAATTAGTTTGACTTTCTGGTAATTTTTTTTTATTAGAAAAGTAGAATAACTTATGGAGAAACTTGTGTTGAATTTTCAAATCTTATATTTGAATAAAAAAATTTTTTATGAATTTCCTAATAAAACAACTGCAATTTTTCATGATTTTTACATATTTTGTCAGAATTTTAACTTTAGACGCTTATAAAATCTGTTATAGACGTATGTTCAACTTTTTTTTAATTTTCACTTACAATAAGTTATGAGAAACTTTGTATTAAATTTTTAAGATTTTTGATCGATTAAAAAAAATTTTATCGGCGTAAATAAAAAAAAAAAAAATAAAAAAACCTAAAAATGTATTATGTCTATAAACAGTTCAAAAAGAGTTAAAATGTATTGAAAATTTCATTGCATTTAGGAAATAGTTCTATAAATATTTGGTGATAACTTCATGTATCTACGGTCATTTTTTTTTTGATTTACGCGGAAAAAACCAAATTTGATTTTCTCAAAAACGAGTGTTGTATAAAAATTTCTGCTTTTCCTTAATTTTTTTTGTTTTTCCCTACATTTTTTTTTTCGAAAATGACCTCCCTAAAGTACCAACTAAATTTACTTTCCTACCAGAAAAAATACTAATGAAAAAAATCGAAGTATTATTTCAATAACTTATCGTGTATACAGCAGAAAAAGAATCACATATGCATCGTTGTAAAATCAATATATTTATTGCTTCGTTTAGAATCTAAAAGATCATGTAGGTCGCAAAATTTTTAAAAATGTTCAAAATGGCCGTACTTTAAAAAATTTGGGAACCTCCATAAAGTTTATATTATTAAATATAGCTAGGTAATGTAATTCTTTAAAATGTTCAATCACGTAGAATATTAATGAGATTATACATTTTACAGTAAACAAATTTTAACCTAATTTCTACATAGTAATTTATTAAACTATTAAAAATAATTCTTATTATAATTAAGCTTTTGTTAATTAATTCATCATCTTATTTTTTTTTTAATTGCTCATAAAAACTAAAAAGTTTCTATGTTTCGTACAATCGACATAATATAGCCAGCATTACATGTAATTGATCAATATACCAATCTATTATTACTATTTTAAAAATTGCAATTTATCTTATGTTTCACATAATGTAAATACTAAATTCTGCATAAAATTGCACCAGTAAAAATTCGTGTTTTTGTTGTTATATTAATACACTGTTCAGCTATATTTATTAATTATTAGTATCAAAACAATTATTTAGATATATAAATTTATTGAGCTTTGAGCTAAAACAATTTAAACACTAAACATGTATGATAATAAAGATGATAATTATTATTATTTTTTCAAATTACTAGAGGAAAATGGACGGAATAAGATCTTTTGCATTCTGAATCAATGCTATTTTCAATACACAGACGCGATAATATTCTCAATGTAAAAGTATTGAAACACAAACATTTAGATTTTCAAAATAATCAAGCTCTCTAATAGTCTAATCCATCTCGTATTCTCTTCTATGCCAACCGTTTAGTGGCTCTTTTGGTGTTGGTGTATTCATACTGTAAACAATATAAAATATATTATGTTAAAGCCACCGTTGTCCAAATTTTTGCGTTTTGTATTATTTGCCGTAAAATATTGAAGTTTTATAACATAAGCTTTATATTGTTTGATTTATTTAATCAAAAAACTACGCAGGCACTTTAAATTAATTATATATAATATAATATAATATAGTGATGCTAACCCAATCGGAGCGAGGGATGTTATATAACTCCTCGTTCGCATTTTACAGTCGTTATTACGGGCGGTGTGGAGCTCGTCTAGTTTAAGATCACATTTTAAGTGTTCATTTTATGGACCCACGACGACGCTTTATTTTATGGAAAGGTTTGTGCGGGTTTAATCGTGTTTTTCTGCGGCCACTGCTGCTGTAATAATTGAGCGAAAACGATTAGCCAAAGTAGGATTGTCAACGGGGAAGCCACACGCAGCTGCAGATATTTATAATGATAATAATATTATATATGACACGGCGGCGGCGTCGGGCTGTGCGACCTGCAACGACACGTTCAAATATTATTATTAATATTATACTGCCGCTGCAGTTATGTCATTAAGAGCGGACCGTACGGACCTTTCTTGGGTTAAGTCCTACGGCGGGCCGTGTACGTGTGGCGGCGATCGCGACGGGACGTCCGCCGCGGCAGCGGGGGCGCCGTACACGAAACGTCCATTGGTACCAAGCAGGGACGACGATCGTTTCGCTTCCGACTACTGCGGGGTCCGCGACCCGCGAAACAGTCTCCGTGACCCTGCCCACGACGACGTAGGGTTTTGCGCCGCGACGTACGCGTTCATCGTTCTCTGCAGTACGCGGCGTAAGTCGCCGCCGCCGCCGTCGTCGTCGTCGTCGTCGTCGTCGTTGTTGTTGTTGTTGTTGTTGTTGCCGCTGACCGGGGCACTTACCGCACGATAACGATTATAATGTTGACCGCGGCGAGCAGCGCATTATTATAATACACACATGCACGTCATCATATTACATGCATACTATACATACAAATCCTTCCCACGCTAACACGGTTACGGTACTCGAGACCGTAATGCTGTGATTATATTTTTAAAACATAATATTTTAAATATCGCATGTACGATAAAAAAAAAAAAAAAAAATAGATCCAAACGCAAACGAAAAATAAACATTTATAGACCACCAATCTATTTATTTTCGATCAGTACATTATAATTTATTCACCACTCCACTATACACGTTCATCATTATACGCCGCAGGTCCACGCGACACGTACACGAATCGACGTGATATTTATGCGTTAAACTTTTACTCTCGTCATCGATCAATTTTAAATGTCATACAATATAATATATTATCACTGTAGCTTGTAGTAGGTATAATCAAAACAGCGTAACTACCTCTTAACTTACCTATATCGGTTTTGGATATTTTTCCTATTTGTTTCACATACAATATCAAAACACGATTTTGTCGGGAAAGTCATATACTTATAATGTACATACAGCCATTGGGTAACATATATAGTAGGCACGACAACATGATATTATACACGTTCGATTGGTGTGTTGAAATATAACTCGTTTATAAAACAGTATTGCGAACATTGTAATAATATTTTCCTGTAGGCCGGACGCATCAGCAGGACTTTTTATCGTTGAACATTATTAAACACCAATGCGCGACTTTTAAACTATATATTATATGAAAACGGAGCAGGTAATATTCCAGGCGGTCTCACCGGTAGTTTTCGTCGTATGCCGTCCTACCACAAAGAGTGCTCTTAGTCTCCATAAAAACCGGTTGAAAAAAATTACTGTAATATTTAGGTTTATTAATATTGTATAATAGGTGTGAATATAGTATAATAATTATGATGTATATTATTATTATACCACGGCGTTGTGGTCACAGAGTATAATATTAACAAATTGGTAGGTAGGTGGTATACGTGTAATAAATACTTACTTTCGATATATATATACGACATGCAATATAAAATGTGTTTGTTTTTAGCAAACATTTCGTTTTCGCGAATTGCTGCTGTGCCTACAAGTGAATATATATATATATATATAAATATATAAAAATGTCAATAATAATTTTTAATCAAAAGGCAACTACTGCGCGTAGTACTTAGGTCTCCAGAGGCTCTAAACCATATTGCAGTATTTTGAGCGATTTCCGTTTCACGTTGGATATAAATAATTCTCGTTTTTCAAACTATGCTGTGTCTTTAAAGTATTAGTATAAGTATAAGACATTATAGTATTGTAAAGACATTTACAATACTATAATTCTAAATGTTTACATCTCACTATTGCGAGTGAAAAATATACGGTACAGTACATCCGTTCAAATAATTACTCATATAATACATACGCATATAGAATTTCACAAATTATTAAAATTGAAATGTACGTACTCATTCACATAATAAGTATAATATGAACGTACATTTTGTTGTTTGGACATGTCCGTGTTTTTTCTGCGTGCTTATAAATTTACTTACGACGATATATACTATATAATATGGAAATGTTATCAAATATTATGGCTGTAATTTATACGAGGTGCTTAATTTAATTATAGCTACGCTAATTTTTCAATTCGATTTTTGTGTTTTTGAAAAATATTACGTTTTTATATATGTATATATTTTATATTACTATAATTTTACAAAAAAATAAAATTATTTTACATTTCATCATTTAGATGTTTTTCGGGTTATTGATTTAACCTATATTTGTTTTTTAATAACCTTCAGAATTCGTCTCTGTATACATTTTGATGTATTCATTTCAAATATTTTTATTTTTTTGTTGGATAAACACTTTAAAAAATTGACTTGGAAAATTAATGTAGCCAGTTATACGGATTACTCTGATATACGTATGTAAAGTGAATGTAAAATGTGCAGTAGATGCAAATTAGCAAACGGTGATTATTGAAACACATATGTACCTACTATATATAATACGCAATATATAGACATAGTCCAGAATAATATTGTAAATATATCGGCTTCGGTGACCAAAATCAGTGACATATTAGAATTAGTTAGTGGTAGCGATGAGTTAATCATCAAATTAATCCAACGCGAATAACGCCATAATTAAATATACGATTTGGCAATATTTGTTTATGAGTTGTAGCACACGCGGTTTATATTATATACAATAACATTTATAAAAATATATATAAAAATATCAATACCGAGAATAACGCGTAGGTATTATGTTTTTTTGCGTAGATATTATTTACATTTAGAGGTTGGATTTATACATTCCACTCGAAATTTAATATAAACGTAGTCAGCAAGTGTCGTATTTAAACCACAGTTTTTGATCGCAATTAGAAATTATTTTATATATTATTTCCACGTTGGTCATTCTATAACCACATATCGTGCCCATTTGAGCGATATAAAATTTAACTTGCTAAACGCAATTAATGCATCAGCTATATATATATAGGGACTTAGTACACAATCAAAAATAATAGTTTAAAAAATAAATTTACTGTCTACGGCTCAGATAAAGTTCGTTCACCGGCTGCATGTGGTCCACTATTATAGGTGACTTCCGATATAGACTCGCATTACACCAATACCATAGGTACAAATTATATTCGAAATGACGACGCATTAATATACACTTTAATGCTCACATATTATCAATAATTATCATAATATATATTGTGTATATGAGTAGCATATGGATACCTCGAAAAATATTGGTCCGGATCTTTTTCGCTCATCGAAACCTCAAATACTTATTAAGTACTATAATGTTTATAACTAATTGACTAGGTATACTCGTTCCAAATTACATTTTTATATATTGAAATATTATCATTAAAAATAAAAAAAACTTAAATAACAACGTTGAGAAACATATTTTTTTTAATGTGTTTTGTAAAAACTTAAATAGGTAGGTATGTAAAAAAATATTTTTAAACATGATAGTACTTTTCGTGAAAATGAATGTTAACCTTCGAAAGAATCTCCTTGTATAATATATCTAATTAAGTTACTTCAAAATCAGTTATTTCATGAAATAATTAGAAAAATGTCTATATACTTAGATTTCTTTTATCAATAACAGTAGATAGTCGTAGGAGATACTCAACTTGTTCAGGTAAAATAACTAAGATATCTAATTCTTTTAGCCTTTAACTTAACCTAGCAGGTATAAGATATATGTAGTGTATATATGGTTGTCTTTGGGTCTCAAGTCTAAAAATTTTGAAAAGTCTCAAGCTCACATTAATATCTTATGCGTGTCAAATGGCATTTGTTCAAAAGATATTAAGCAAGGTAGATGCGTATGCGCACACCGAACAGTGCAAATCGATGTATTTGTCATTCATCGTAGTGTTCGTTTCTTTACCAATCTGTATACTATTATATTTAGATGATAACAACCTAGCTAGTAAAAAAATATGTTTGAATTTCAGTTTTTAAAGTATATTTATTTAAATATTATTTAAGCAATAATAATGATAACGTTAAAAATACATAATTTGTATCAAAAACGAAAAAAAACATTAACGGTAAGAATATAAAATATATGTATATAACATATTGTATGCTTTATACCTTTATTTGCTTAGGTAGGGTACCAAAAAAAAAATTTGAAATGTATTTCATATAGGTAGGTAACAAACATATTAATATATATTATACTTTTCAATAAAAATTTAAATAATTTTTAAGATGAGTGGAGATAAAAACAACGAAGAAAGCCTTAGAAAAATGAGTATTAAATATCTATATATTCTACATAATATTATCTTTTAATGTACATTGAAGAACGTTGACGAATGATAATTTAATAATCACAAGCCAGTTTTGTTATACATTGAAAAGCCTTTTAAATAATTCAAAATAAATAAACGGTCTAATGGATTAACTTCGATAAATGTACTATAAACAGGCTATCTGCAGAGGTGTATTTAGTACAACTCAATCACCTAAACAATGTCTGGAATTTTATTCAAGAACTTAAGTACTTTGAATGTATAAACTGTAGATGCAATTTTATGTTGTTATATACAATTTTTCATGTTAAAAATAATATTTTCTGAATTCTTTTTTATTGTAAAAATTAAATTGGGTCGTATGAATTTTTCTTTATAACAGGTACTATATTTAACTAAATTGATAAATTGAAACTTCTTTTTTTTTTATTCAGATACAGTGTTTGGAATAAATAAATCAGAACATTATTATTTATTTGTATATACTTAATAAATTTGAAGTTCATGCACACTTATATTGATAGCCGATCATGATACGGTCTATTGATTTCAATACCTATTTGAAAATAAATAATATACCTCATAGGTACCTATGTTATAGGCTATATTATAGTATTATACATTCGAGTACGGAAAATATAAATTAATTTTGAACGATGAATTATCAAAAAAATACAATATATGGCATAAACTATAATTTGGTTTTATTGTTTTAAATTGGAATTTTCTGTAAAAATATTTTACTTGTTTATAGTTATTTATTTAAATGAACATGTAAAAAAATATGAAATTCAATTATTTATATAATATATATTAAAAAATCGCCAAAACTTGGTTTTCATATTTTATAGTTTCAGGTATCAGTATTACAAATATTTTTATTTTTTTTTTATTTAAGCCGTTAATTAAAGAACTAAATAGAACAGTATTTTATTATTAAATATTAGTTAAATATTTAAAACTCTATAAATATCATATTTCAAATTTATTTATTACCTATATTTTTATTATCATTTGTTTTATAATAGTGAACTAAAGTATAAAAAAAGTGTCTTTTAATTCATACTTTTTACTTGTAGACAAAACATCAAAGAAAATATTAATTAGCATAAAAAATAATTGGCACTTGAAAGCACCATATTATAAAAATATTGTTAAAATCAGTGGTCAAAATATCTGCTTTTCGAGTTCAGGTTGATCATAATAAAATAAAGACATTTCAATAAAATATTCTCTTAGATTCTGAATGGAGCGAGGAATGTTTATTTGTATATATATTTTCAATAAAAAAATAATTAGACATTTTTAAGAAGTATACTAATTAGCAATTAATACTTATAGTAACAACTCTATGTTTATAAAAATTAATTATAAGACAATTTTTTCAATAATTAAATTAATTAAAAGAGCTCAAATAAAGTACATACAATATACAACTAACAATCATATTATGTGTGTGTATATATATATATATATATATATATATACACATCAAATAGCAAATAATGCTTTGTGATACTTAAACAAATATAAATATATTTTTTTATACACATCAATAACAGGGTTATTAGCGTTGTCTTAATCTAAATTATTTCAGCATAAATCGATATCTTAATGTATATATATATATAAGATATAGAACATAGTTGACACAGGTATGGCATAATATGATAGCTTAAATTGTATAATAATACGTTCAGATAAATGTAAACAATTTATGAGCAGAGAGGTAGTTTTGGGATTTGGCGTAAAAAGTTCACAGGGGTTGTACGGTATATTGAGATCATCTCGGATTCCTTGGTATTTATAACATTTGGTGAGAATATGTGTTTGACTTTGTCTGGTGTGTTGCATGAGTTTCAGAGAGTTGTTGATATTGTCCAGCCATGCGAGGTGCTTGTGTGTTGGATTGGTGTGTCCAATTCAGAATCTATGATAATTTGAGTGTGTATCTATCATGATCCCAAGAGGAGATAGACTAAACAAATTTTATTTACTATAATATATTTAAAATCTAGATGAGCGTATTTTCACAAATATTTTTTAAGCGTTTAATATTGAAAATTTTATGAAATTGTATAATCATGCGTGAAATAGTGATTTCTTATGAAAAAAATTTTTTTTTGTTGTAGTTCAAAAATGAATTACCATAAATACTTGACATTTTCACTAAATTACACAAACATTACAGTGATTTCTTTATAAATGCCAAAGTACACTCAACACGTACTACACAGCATAACAGTTATCTATTTTTCCAATTTAAAAATAGTATTTACAATCATGGTTGTACTTTTTCTTGTAGGAAAGTGTTCTAAAAAACTATCTTGCGATTTTAAATTGTATTAGTTGGTATGAGATTATTTTTGGATTTTCTCATTAGTTTTGTTAAGCGGCATATTATTTTCTTTAAGATAAAGTAAATTTTCGTGGAAAAAAATAGTGGACAAATATTTTGGTTAAAAACTCTGGGAGAGCTGTAATGTAAAAACAATTCTCCTGAGGGTTAGATTAACTTAGAGTTGTGTTTAAGAGTGTTCCTTCTTAATAAATAAATTATAGAACGTAATTATTACTGCTCAAAGGTGGAATAATAGATAGTAGAACAAAATACAAAGAGTACGAAGAAAAGGGTAATGAACAAAATAAACTAATCTTTATAAAATATTTCAGGGGAGTAATATAATACATGTGCATGTGGACAGACAACATAAACAATGTTAGATATATATATATATAAAATTAAAACAAAAATTTAGAAAATTTAATTTCATGGTCCATTTACAAATTATCTTCTATAATAATACTACATACTGTAAATATTGCGCTTGTTATCGTGATGTAAACAAGATTAAAGTAGAAAAAATAATTTTTTTCTTAGGCAGCTTTTTTTTAAAACAATTTGATATAGCATTTTACATGCTTTATATATATAACCAACCTTTTTAAAAATATAAATCACGAACGATTGTATCAAACATATGACTATAGTCATTCATGTATATTTATTTCTTATGGCTGGTTCGTTTTGATATATTTATTTTTATTTGTTTTTTACTGAAACACTGTAATACTTCGTGAGCTCGTTTATAATTAATGCACATATAACATTCCTATAAGAATAATTACCGCATTGTCACGAAAGTTGATTTAATTATAATAATTATACCATGTGGCCACGCATAGAGAAAACTGGAATACGATTGCAGCATGGGGCAACAATTGAAACATGTATATACCTCCTCAAGTTCTCAATTAGTAAAATTATTTCAAAATATGTTTTACAATATGTACGATAGACACTACTATATAGTAAATATTAGAAAAATTTGACTAGTTTAAGTTTTATTTTGTAAGTATTCTATCAGCTAAATAATATGTAGGTAATTCTATATAAATATTTTTATTTTGCTTTAATAATTATTGGAATAGCGTATCTGTAGATATCCTGCATCTCCCTTAACACTAACGGTAAAAGATTTTTTTTTATTATATTAATCAGTTGATTAAAAAAAAAAAACTAATACAAGACAGTTAATTATGATATAGATATAAGATTAAGCTGTGTAAACTAAATTTTCGATAAGTGTTTAGTTTTCAGCTGTATTCAAAATTCACCGTATTCAAATAATATAATACAAAGACCAACTTTAGTTAGGTATTATATAGATACATATAAAAAACTAAGACTAATACTTACAATAAAAAACATTTTTTTTTTTTTTTTTTTAATGCTGAAAATGTTTATATTACCATTACTGAGTATAAACAGATATTATATAATAAGTTGAGAATTTGATATATTATAATAAATTCATATTACAAACTACAGAAGAATACAGAAATTGAATTACAATTTTTTGCGCTTAATTTCATTGGAAATTACAAATGATAAATGTATAGTTATTTTTATGACACTAGAACATCGCCTTGAATATATATCTATTATTAAGTTTGATAGTTTATTAAATATTATGTGTATCGAGATAAAGTGGTAAATATATATTATGATATATTTGAAGTTAATGGCCTAGATACGATTTGAAATTCAATTTTGTAGAAACTCGCGAAAATCTTTTGATGTCTTCTTCGTATATCTAGTATATTATTTGAACTCTATAACCCGTGGATACCTAATATCATATTCATAAAAAGAAGACTAGGAAGAACGTGAATCAAATAATAATGAAATATTGTACGGGATTTCCGGTAAATTAAGTAAAACATTCATGAATTCCATTTGTAAACACGTAAATTCAGTAGAGATATATGCGTCCTTTACGAAATCAAAAATCAATGAATTATTTTGTATAACATATCTATATAGTTGTATAAAAAATAAATATTGGCTAGAAATAAAAAATATTCATGATATCATTAAGAATATTACATAAAAAGAATAACTATTGTCATCTAAAGGAAAATTAAAACTTTATTGAAAATTGCGCAAATTACGCAAACAACGTGAACACTATTATGGTTTTAGTCCTGTATAATTGAATCAATAAGTTTCAATTATAATCAACGTACACGGTACATAAAGAGAATACGATAAGTATGCGAATCAGCAGCGCGAGCCATTTCTCGTAGAAACTCGTATTCAAGTGATATATTTTTTATACATCGATTGTCCAGCGTACGTATGTATAGGTAGTAAGTTACGTAACTACAAAACTTCGTGACGTACCAACATAATATATATTTTTATTTCTAATGTATAAAAGTCAAACGGCTTTTTTTTATAAACAACAATACAATCAATAAAAACTAAAAGATAAAATACTAACGGAAAATAAATAAATAAATAAACTAAATTTAACACAATAACACAATACAATTACTTTGATTTTTTTTAATTTTGAAATCAGGCCCATTAAAAATATACATAATAGTTATATTAGATATGTGGTTCAGTTATAGTATACAATAATCATTTAATCGAAACATATTAAAAATATTTATTAGGAAAATAGTTATATTTAAGAGAACTAACACGTCGTGGTTAAACACCGTTAAAGTCACTATGTTAATACGATTGTTCGAAAAAAAAAATTACCATCATATTTATAAAATGCAGAATATATTTTATAATGAAACGGTTTCAGTGGTGGGAAGGAGAGAATTTGACTGAAACAATATTACATCGTTGACAAAATATTAATATAGTAATACGCCTTACAAGTATTTATACCTTTATTTTAATACATAATACTGTATAGTAATATATGGAATTAATTTTCATCTTGTGAACAGATTTCAAACAATATAATACCTTCTCATAAGTCATAATCTTAAACATAGGCATTATATATTTTGATAAATTATAGTCATGGAAAACTAAACATTTTAAGATTTCTACAAAAACAATATAATATATTCTATAAAAAGAAGTGAAATTAAGTTCTTAGAGTGAGTAATAAAAAAGTTAAAAGCATTTATAAAAAGATTGACAAGTGAGTATTATTCTACTGTATAGTAGGTATTGAGTGGGTCACTGTAATGGATGTGTTAAATTTGAATTCAATGATATAAAATCATTGTACACGAAAAACGATTCTGAGCGAAAACGGTCTGTCAGTTAACATTACTAATTACATTTTATGTTATTATTGCTGTTAAAGTAATTAATTTTACCACTAATTTTAAGTGTCAAAATATTTTTAAAATTTTTTGACGTATAGAAAATGATAATCTCAATATTCGGTGAAAATTTAATGAATCGGTAGTTTACGAGTGAATATCAAATGTATAATTTCAAACGCTCATTAAAAATTATTTTGACTTTCCAGTTAACTTTTTTTTTGTAAAAGTTTGAAAAACTTATGGAAAAAATTGTGTTTAAATGCAAATTTTCGCGATTTTATCGTATTTTGTAGAAATTCTAACTTTAGAAGTTTGTTAAAGACTATTGTAGACTTACACATAACTTTATTTTTAATTTTCACTAACAACAAGTTATGAGACACCTTGTACTAAATTTTCAAATTTGTTGATAAAAAAGTAGGTATAAGGCTTTGTTAAAATGTCGAAAATACTTCTTATTCTTATATTAAAAAAGCGGTTTTAAAATCAAAATATAAATATGCCTTAATTTTCTTTTACATAGTTTATTAGAAAATTTTCAGTTTGTTTTTTTAACTTGGGTGCTTGTATATTAAGTACACAATTATTTATTTCACTAAATTAAAGTTATGTTTATATATAAATATAGTTTAACTTATAGAATACTGTTATGATAATTGGTATTTTTTTTAAATATAGGTATAAGTACAAATGCTAGTTAAAAATAATTAAAAACATACAAGTGATCAGTTGCCGAAAATGGTATAAGTTGTTTCAATTATCTAATATTATAATTTTGTATGAGTATGACTATGTATTAAACGTATGTGGGTTTTTAGAGGTGCAGCAGCCAATACTTACTCTATTAATGACTAATATGAAACCAAATTCGACGCAAAATGTATATAATTGCGTTAAACTTGAACGACATAAAAATGAATTGAAAATTTATATCCATTCAAATTTTGTAAATTTTTAGAAAGCAAAATTTTTCAAAATTTTTAACTTTAACTAAGGCCGAGTTATCTACTTTGTTAGTTTACGTTAAATTAAACATCTTCATACAGTTTGTGTTGATTCCTTAATAGTAAAATAAACCAATTCAATATAATTACTTTTAGATTCTGAGCAGACCGAAGAATTTATTGATTTTACAATGTGTGTGTGTTTTTTTTCTTACAAATTGTACAGAAAAATTAAATGCTTTAATTTATTTTCCAATACTTATCCATATCTGCATATGCTTATTTGGAATTAATACGGTATCTAGGTACTAACACTTTTTTATAATTAATTCCAAATAAGTAACACATATCTAATAATTGTACGACATATAACTATATAAATCATAGAAAAATTCAAGTAACAATTTTTTTAATTTTGGTATGTCATTTAAATTTAAACACGATCATCGCCCATGAATCGTCTTATATCGCGGAAAACAACCGGTGAAGGCTCGATGAAAACGTATACCTGAATTTATCGTCATTCAGCTTTACATGTTGGATCATATTGTAATTATGATATTATCAATGATATCAACTAAAATAACCATAGCAATGTGCTATTTATCCCTATAGTGAAATTATTTTCAGGATTGTATGAAAATAATTGTTATAGGTACTGTTTAATAACAAATATTTTTTTATTTTTTTAAACACGAAAATCCTTATCATTGTATTTACTAGATTATCAAATGAAACTAATATGACACTCGTTAAACGGCTAACAATAATATGAAATTATTTGTTTCTAACTTTGTAGTTACGAGTATTTGCTGGCGACTTATATGGCGTGTATGTGTGTGTGCGTCTCAAACTTTTGTTTCAAGTACATTTAAAATATTTAAATAACATTGTATTGGGTATTATAATATTATCTCTGAAATAGGTACAGAATATGGACATAAAACATAAACACGCAAGCCACGAGGGCCCGGATTACATTTGCAAAAATAAGTTTAAAGAATTATAGTTGATGTAACGGAGAAAATCAAAATATCAAGGACAAAGAAATGACTTTTTGTGAAGCTGCAGTTTTGAATTTTCACACAAGCACCATGTCACTGTTAGTAGAGTTAAATACGTCGTGATGGATTCATATTATAATTATATCGTACCTACGACGATTCGTGTTTAACTCGAAACTGACACTTTGATTGCTACGATTTGCCAACTCAGATAATATTATTTTCATTGTGAGGATTTTTCCGTACAGTTTATAGATATCATAAAGGTTCTAAATACCTAATAAAAATGTAAACACTATTATATCATATTTAAGTATTCAACCATTATATTTTATTATTGTTGTTTTTCCAACGATATTTTTTCCCTTCATATTGTAATCATAAATTCCCGGTGCCTAATATCCAACAGAAACTCGTTATTTTTTCATATCTGGAATGCATTGAAATCATAAAATGTTCAATGTTACATATTATTATTATATTAAACAGAAACCCATTTTCAAAAAAATTGTAATTGTTTTCTTTTAGCATTTTTCTTGGTACAGTTTTTAAGGAATTTTCTTTAACAATGCTGAAAATCATCTTCTTCCATATTATTATTGAAACATAATATTGTTAACAATATATCTGATTTATATGTTATACTAATCACACAATATTATCTTGATCAATTTTAAATCAAAAGATATGCTGAATAAAAGTTGTATGTTTTTATTTTACCTCAAAAGTGTTTGCAATTTATAAAAAAAAAATTAATTATGATGTTTTAAAACTATAGCTCACTATGAGTTTGTTGAACTGTCAAATATATTTATGTGTTTTTTAAGTTTTTATACAGCAACAATTAAATCACATTATCTTATATTAAAATAACTTAAAAAAAATAATTTAGTTTCTTATTCTATGTTAATAAGTAAGATATTTAATGTTATTACTTATTTGTAATAGAATAAAATTAATTTAAACCCAGTTGGAAGTTGTTAAAAGTTCCGAAAAGTAAATATTAAAAAATTTTCACATTTCTTTATATTTTATATTTTTAATTTTAGTTTAATAAACACACACCTACACCAATGAGTTTAAAACATAAATTTAAAAAAAGCAACTAAGATACTTACAGAATCCGTTGGTATTTTATGCATTTAATGCGCAGCTCAATGTTTTGAATAGACCACAAGTCCACAACAGTAATTTGTTTTGAATTTACCAAGGATTCAATTAAAACTAATAATAAATATAATTCTCAGATGATTTTCAAAATATTGTGGAGCTTCTTATTCATCCAAAAAAAAATGCACATAATTGTGATTTAAATCATTTTACTTTTTGTAGGTTAAAATAAAAACAAAATCCATGCAACATTTTATAAATTAAGGCTTTCAATTTTTTTTTTTTTTTTTTTTGACACATTTTATATTATCTTTTAAGTTTTGACTAAATTGTATTTGTATTCATAAAAATAAAATATATAAACTATTATAATAATGTTTTATGATAGTTCTTGTTAAAATACTGGAGTATAATATGTTTCCGTAAAGTTTTAACTGCTTTATGGCTTAAAAAGAAAAAGAACAGCATCTAAATACGCATAAAAATTAACTATAATTTAAAGTTTTTTATTATATTATACATTTTATAATTATACCTTATCTAAACTCGAATGAGTTTATTTGATTTATATTTTATTAAATATTGTATTAAAGTTAGATGTTTAATTATTTTCCACATGATCAATTCATCAGTATGTAATATGCATTAATCAATATTATGTTTAGTAAATCAAGGGATTTAATAATACATAATATAAACAAGCAATATCAATAACGGATCTATAAGTTACAAAAAAAAAAAAATGGGGGATGAAGAATTTTCAAAAATGTTCTTGCCTTTTTTTTTTAACCGATATTTAACCGAAGGCTAATTATTTGCATTCGCCACTGAGCAATACGCAGACCTAACCTAACCTTACCTACACATTAGGTATTTTATATGTGTTTCGGGGATTAACCATTTTTAATAAGTTAATATGAGTATAGAAGAAAGATTCAAAATGAATCGCAGTTGTTATTGTTTCTCCTAATTTCGCTTTATATGAATGTTTTCATGTTTTCATCGTAACCTAACCCTTTTTATTATTATTTTTATGCACACAATATAACGATTTTTAAAACATGATAAACGATGGTAATAAAACAGGGATTTATGAAATATTAATTTTGACTTGACGTTCTACGAAAAAATAAAATAAAGAACAAGCTATGCAATGGTAAATAATGGTATAGCATGGAACAATTCAAAACAATCATTTAATTTATTCAATTTAATAATATTGACAAGGGTTTAAAGACTATGACGTATGCGTATTATTGGAAAACCCGACGCTTTATTAGGACTTGATCACTTTACGATGCTTTAAAATAATGTTTCTCTACAACACGACAAAACCTAATATAATCGGAATATATTATGGTCGTGAATAAAAGCAGTAGCTTATTTATAATATTTTATGTAGAGGAAGATCATATTATCGACAATCCCCTCGAGTTGGGTTTAGGTGTATACATTTTTCCATGTTTATAAATTATAGTATTACATTATGTAGATGATAATAACTTAAATAAAGTACAAAAATTATTTTTATTTTTATTAATTTTAAAACCAGACGGTTTATTATGTACGCTGTATACGGTAGGTATATAAGTATAAATACCGTAAATTACACAAAGAAGTACTGAGATTACGTGAACTGCATGCCGATTAATATGATGGACATGACTCGCCACGGAGTCGGACCGTCGAAAATATATAGAACATTATTTGACTGTTTGTAAATAAACTGACCTGTTCAGACATAATATTAAGATCGAAAGTTTCATTTTAAGTTATACCCAACTGAACTGATGTAAATCGCAATTAATAAAAGATTTCGGATGTTCGACATATTTTTTTTTATATTATCTACATTTGAGTTGTAATAGCGTGTCGCACATAAAATCTGTATTTATTTATTATAATGAATAGCCAATTATAGCGATCGGACCATTTTGGTTTTTATCGTTCTTGGGCATTTCTGGACTGTGTTAAATCAACGTATCTGACACTGAGTGAGCTACTAAACCGTTTCAAGTTTAAATACGGCTATAAATACACAGTTCATTTACACAGATATTGTGTAAATGTTATTGCGTCCTTCAAATATCCTTGTGTAAATGAAAAATAAACAGATTGCAGATACCGAAAACAAAAGAAAACCACCATTTGCTGCCGTCGAAGATACTTTTACAAGATACCTATAGTAAGGACTACTGATTAGGTTGGAATAATAAAGATCAAAAGGCTAAATACGATCATCTTTTTAACTATGTTTGCAATGGGTCTTTGGGGGTTTTGGCGATGAACCATATTAAAAAAAATATTGTTATTAAATTAAAATAGTTATTATGAAATATTATTATTACTATTACCATCATTTAAAGATTTTATTTTTTTGTAATATGAACGATGGAAGTACTATTTTCAAGAAGTTAGAAGGTACCTACCTACAGGGTTGTTTTTTATGTCAGTTTTAAATTGAAAAAAAATAAACAACTTAAGTAAATAGATGTCCAACTGGAACTCTAAAACATTTATTTATCATTTTAAATTGTTTACTGACTCCTTTTCTTTATACTATTTGGGACAGTTTATATATTCAAAATAAAAAGATAAATAGATACCTTTGGGAGAGAAAAAACTCTTTTTTACTACACAATGAGACTGAGTAATTCTAAATCGATCTAAGGTTGTTTATCTCTTGTATCTCTATTCTAGATTTCTAGGATAAGGTAAACATCATAATTTAAGCAAATATCAAATTTGTAAACTATTTTAGTTGTTTTAAAATAACATAATTTTACAATTTATGATATTTTATATTTCTGTTAAACTATTTAGAGTTTATATAATAAAATGTACATAATGTATAAAAATCAAGGAAAATCATACGAATTCTTCACAAAAATATAATTTGCAAATTGTTGTAATTTTGACAAACTATAAAATAATTGTGACTGTAATTTTGGTATTTTCGAATTGCTATAAAAACAATTTATGAAGAATAGAGTACTAAATTTTCAAGCTTTTTAATATTAAAAATAATAAAAAGGGTATCAAAATAAATCGGAAAAGTCGGTATATGTTCAAATGTCTTTAAATAGCTCAGAAAGAGCTAAAATATTTTGAAAATTGTATTATACCTAGAAATGTGATTATAATAAATATTTGGTTAAGTCTCTACGGTTATTCATGTTTGTGTACAAATTGTACATTTTTTTCGTTATTTTGGATTATTTTAAAAAATACATGGACATTAGAATTACTGTGAATAATTTTGAATTTTGATTTCTCGAGGTTCTAACTAGTTCCAATCTGCTAATATAAACCCCCTCAAAGTTGAAGATCAAAGTTTTTTTACTGCTCCAAAAGGTAATCACCGATACAAAAATAAATATAAAAAATACTACATTTTAACCATTAATCGCATCGATTCGCTCAAAATCTAAAATACAAATATTTTTTATTATAAGTTATAACCTCTAATAGTAAAAATATATATTGTAAATATGTATTAGCTAAAATCATGTCTAAAAATAGTATTGAATTAAACTCTATTTATATGTATAATTCCATTATTTCTTAGTTTAATTTGGAATTAATACCTAGTGTTTTACTTATTTTATACATATTTTGTAGAATTTACGTTAGTTAAAATAACTCGCGTTAGTTAAACTCGTATATTTGTATATTACATATCACCTATCAAAAACCATTAATACTAAAATACAAATTTTACGTGGCATGAACAATAACTTTTCACCACTTCGTTGTTTCCGCACTTTTATTGATAGCAATGAGTAATAACCTTCAATTAAATTTACAATTTAAAATTGTATAAATATATTTTATGTAGTGTAATAGGTTGGTAATTAATATAGATTTTTTTCATACCTGGTTATTTTATCCAATGTATAATTATTTTTCGGTCACATCTATAGATTTAAATCAGCATAACTGACTAATGCATATTATATTATATGATTGAGTTAACAAAATAAGCTTTTTATAGTTTACTAATCAATCATTCATTTTATTTATAAATTTTTTTATAATGAAAAATATTACTATTACCAATGACTTCTCGTTATTTTACATTATCAATTCACACACGGTTAATTATACAAACAACATTTATTTTTGAATTCTAATAGGTAATTATAGAAATATAATTATATCAGATTGTAACCACAAGGTGGGCCACTGCAAGTGTTATTTCAAAATTGATAAACAAAAAGACTGTTGAGTATTCTAAAAATTACCCTGTACCTATTATGAATATTCAGACTAAAAATCTATAAGCTAACTAAATTTGAAAATATTTTTTCTAATTTTATATGGTTTGAATAAATAAAAATTTTAATTATACTTTTAAATTTAAAATTTGTTTATAAAACTATTATTGTTATATTGTATTGTATCTTTTTATGTATATAGTCAATATATAGTTATATATTCGTCAAGATTTCTTACCCCCATTTTTCCTTCAATGGTATACAAAATTTAAGTATTTAAAAAAATGGTATTTTTTAAGTACGTATAATAAACTTAAAATAAACAGAATTTAAATAAATGCATTATTGAAGGATAAGGCCATAAATCAAAGGGGGTTGAGCATGTTTGATGTTTAGTATATATATTAGTATATTACAGTTACGAATTACTATTTAATATTCGTTTTAAACATATAAATTGATTTGTTAGTAAGTGTTGAAGAACCGTGATATATAATAGTAAAAAATTTAAGTGAACAAAGTCTACTTTATGCAAGAATATTAAAAATGTTTAGTACTCGGTATGAATTGTTTCCTACAAAATTGTTTCACCTGATTTAATTGTTTTCTAAATATATGCGACAGAGTTATAAAATATTCTAAAAATAAATAATTGAGATTTTTAATAACATTTTGACCTTTTCGCTGAATAAAAAATATTAAGTTTGGTGCGAATTACTAACATCCAAACATCCATATTCCATATTAGCTTATATTTTATCTATATCTATGGGTAGATCCGAGTATAATATATTATAGTACCTATATCAACGTAAAGATACCACGGAATTTAAAATTTAAATATATCTACGTATTCTGAAGCGTTTTAAAGAAAAATTATTTTCGTTTCATTTTAACAGAGATAGCGTATTTAGAAGGGATGTATAGGGGTAAAACACTTTTTTTTGATACCTAATGAATATTGTATTGAATACTTTTTGTGCCTACTTTTTAATCACGTAATATATTGAATTGTATACATGATGGGCCACAAATCACCCTGCACGGTAATAAAAATAATATATAGTAAATAAATTATTAAAAATATAATATTTTTGTTTTGTTTAAGAACCTATTGCACTGTAGATTTCGTTTCTTTATCAAGTCGATTACTTTCAAAGGACAAAATAAAAAAACAATAAGAGTTTTTTACACAATATCGTCTTATTATGTGGAGTCTTATCAATGTGTGACAAATACCGTACGATTTGAAATCACAGTAAAGTTATCACTATTTTTGAACGATTGGTTATTGATAAAAAATTGTATACTTACTAAAATGCTAAAAGACAATTTAAGATAATATTAATATGTATAATACATCCGTATGATTATTACATTGAAATTGTATATTTTCATTATTCGAGATAAAAATTGAAACTTGTAAAAATAAAATACATGCAAAAGACCAATGAATATTTAAAATTCTATATTAAGTCCAAAAGTTGTATAAATTTGTTTCAAATGTTTTGAAACTGTAATAAATAATCGGTCCCATCTGTTTCTATATTTGAATAGGTTATAATTCTGAGCGGAGCTAAAAATACTTCTTAATCCACTCTTTTTCTTGTTACAAATATTTTTTCTTGTTATATATTACATTATATTATTATATATTCTGAAGATAAATAACTTGTATATATTATGAAATAAAAAAAAATGAGATTTAGTTATACATTTTTGACAATACTATAGGCTTAACAATTCTTACTTATATTCCAGTGTGTATCAAAAATGATGGGTACCTACCATTTTCCTGTTTAAACTTGATGGGAAATTTAAAAACTCGGTTGCTCATATGCATGGTATAATAGGTATAATGGAAATATGCTTATAAACTTAATAAACGTAGTTATATTACGAGTAAATGATTTTATTTTTTATATATTTTATTCATAAATATACAACAAAATAAAACTTTTAAATAGCAAATACATTCGATCACTGACATTTTGTCCACTATTTAGAGGATAAAATTTGTAGTTTATTTTAAAAAAGAAATGTTCGATTTTTGGATGTTTGGAAATGACCATTAATGGAGGTTTCATAGTAATATTATATGTACCTACTGGCCACTGCATTATTTTGTATACTTTAATATTATAACACTGCAAATATATACAATACATATTATATTAGCGTATGTTATTTATAAACCTAATTAGTTGAAGTTTCTAAAGTGTGTACTACAGTTTTAACCCTTCATTAATTTTGTTGGGCATTGTACGTGATGTTTAGACTTTATGTATGCACCATCATTCTTACATATTTATCACTTAAAGTCGCGAATGAGAAATGCAAACATTGTACTGATTAATCTCAAATCTATGAAAACAACGCTTATGGAATGAAATTATTATCGTAACTCGTATCGTATTACATGCAAGTATAATATACAAAAGCATCTTTACCAGGTGATTCATTTATTATTTTAGTGTCTACACTCACTATTTTAAAATTTTTTAACTTATTTAAAAATATTTTTTTTATATAATTTGATATTATTTCAAAATAATATTTTCGAAAAAATATATTTTTTACTATTATTTATTGTTATCATTGCTTAAGGTTTTTCATTTTTGATTGACACCATTACATTATTTTTTTTTTATGATTGTTCATTATAGCTTCGGCAGCATAAGCCATTAGCTTTGTAGATTTATATATATATATATATTTGATATAGTTGGTTACAATAATAATGACTTATAACTATTTAATTATTAAATTAAATGTTTTTCTCTATTTTTATGGTCTTGAGAAATGACGAGATATTTTCTGGTTGGCAGTCGGGTCCCATTATTTTGTATAGGTTCGTCGATACCATTACATTATTTATTTAATATTTCAAAGCAGGATATTATTTGGAGCATTTCAATTTATAAAAATTAAATTTTAGATAAGTAATTCATTAGTTATAAGTATTTAAAGTTTAGATTAGTAGAGTGAATAACATTTTGCGGGGTATCCCTGTACTACTGTACTCCGCTCATCAAAACTTTAAATACTTATAAGTTATAACCAAGGAATTACTTGTCTGAAATTTGATCTTAATAGATTGAAATACTCCAAATAATATTCTGCTTGATTAAAATAAAATTAAAATGTATGGTGACATTCAAAAAAAAAAAAAAAAGGAACTTAAAAAAAATATAGCAATAAAAAATAGTAAAAATATAATAATTTTTCATAAATGTTGTTTTGAAATGACATTAAATTATGTAAAAGAATTATGTAAAGAAATCGAAAAACTTTTAGAAATAATGAGTGAAGACACTTAAATATAGATCACTCAGTAAAGCAAAATATTCAAAAAATACGTAACACTTATATCATTGTACCTATTGGTAAAGCTTCAAAACGAGCTCATCGTCACGCGTTGTCCTTTGTACAATAATTTACGCGCGCGCGCACGGGTGTGTCTGTGTGTGGTGTTGTATAAACTTAGTCCTTTTTTTTAAATCCAAAGACTTTTAGCGTATTTGAAACGAAAACATTTTCATGGTAATGCTTAACACTCGTGTATTTATAGAAAACATACACATAAATAGCGGCGAGGGCGAGTTTCACTAGTGTAATGGAAATTTGTTATACAAATATATAATATGATTGTACATTTGTACATATAAAAAAAAATATTATTTTGGCAGAAACAATATTGTGTCAGCAGTATTGTAGAATATAACATAATATTTTAACATCTCCCTTACTAATCATATATCTTATCCTATATCTCGTGCGGTGGTACTGTTCCTATGTATTTTTGTGTAGTACATACGAACTACCACGGTGACGTATATGCTCTTGCGTCTCCGCGTTTCGAACAATATTGTTGTCATATAATTCTTATTATTTGTTCCTTAACAGCTATTCTTCCAATAAATTATCGCACTGATGCCCTCATTCAATAATAAGATTTTCTCATCACATCGGTATACTTTTTTTTTTATTCTCCAATGTTTTGAAGTTTCTTCTCTTAATTTAGTTATTAATTTCCTCCACCTGAAAGCTTTATGTTATCATACTATACCATTTATATATTTTATTATTTAGTTAAGTATATTATAATGACAACGGTATAATGTATTTACATGTTTCCGGTTTCTATTGTTAAGTGTTTCTCTCAAGCAAAAATGTTAAACTTTATTCTTGGAAAATGGACGGCTTATAATACATATTTGAAAGTACCTATATAAATTCATGAAACAAATTAGTTCGTTAATAAGTTTTAAATTAGTACGTTCTCTTCTTTCAACTTGAAAATAAGAGATTTCACAATAATTTTGGTCTGATATACCTATATGGAGAGTAATTATTGTGTAATATACACAGTTATATATAGTTTATAAATAACAATATTGTACTATAAATAATTCTTTTATTTTTATTGATTTTAATAATATTCGTAAATTGTGCTTTTAAATAAATATAAGATCTCATATTTCAAAAATGTTGGAAACATTCGAAATTTATAATTTTACATTAAAATAAAGTTATATGAAACAATATCATATACCTACAAGTTTAAGTCCTCACGAATAAAAATTTTGAATTATAACAAAATAATTAAAATTATTAAAATTATTATTCTTTGTTTAAATATCAATTTCATCCAAATTTAAATTTAATGTGTTAAAAAAAATTGTCATTATATATTATTAGATTTTTCGGTTTCAGAATAAAATATTTATTAAGAATTTTGTATTATAGTTTCGAGTTTTTTTGAACAAGCAAAATTTTTTTACTACATTAAAAAGATGGAAAAATTTTTTCTATAAATAGCTCAAAATATTATTTAAACTAATCCGTGTGTAGAAAATTGCAAATAAGAAATATGATGAAAATTAAAGTATCTACGTTTATTTGTTTTTAAATTATAACAATATAAGAAAATTGATTTTGTCAAAAACTGGTTTTACGTAAAAATTCTCGTTTTCCCAAATTTTGTTTTTCCCAATTATAAAAAAAAGTACTGAGTATTTTTTTCTTTTGACCTCTTAATTTAAAGCACTGATTAGATTCACTTTCTTACCAAAAATCATATGAAATTGAAAATTTAAGCATTATTACTGCTCAAAAAAGTGATGATATAAATAATTTGTTTTCTTTTTAACACACATCATTGTAAAATCAATGCATTTATCACTCAGCTCAAAATCCGAAATTTAACTTTTTGGACGTTTTCTATTGTGGGTTTATATTAATTGAATAATTAATTTATATATTTTAGGTCTTATATGTTGCACTTCAAACATTTTGATAATTTGATTTGTGTATAACCAAAATAAAAATATCATTAAAGTTTTTTATATTAACTAAAAATAATTTAAATTTTATTCCCAAATATTTAAATACAAATTAATTTTTTTAACTGTTGTATAAAAAAATAATATTATTTTTAGATTTCAAGTAATTTTTTCGGATATTTTGATCTGTGACGCTGACCCTTTGTTATAATAAGAGCAGTAGTTGCGTTCATCATAACGCCTTTTTATTTATTAAACGGAAATAGTGTTAGATTTTTGTCAGTGAGAATATGTATATCTCTATCAGATTATCTATGTAATATGTTTAATATTTTTTATTTATTCCACAAGAAGATATGAGTTGCATATTAGGAGATGTATAGAATAATGCTGATACAGATATGTTTTAATTCATAATCATACATTATAAGTAGATCCTGGCATCATTGACATTGATCTGTTTAAAGTTAAATTAAACATTGTTAATTTATACTTTTTTTTAACATCAAATGATGCAGCAGCCAGCAGCATAACATTATCATTTATCTGCACACACCCAAAATTGTCAACATAAACGAGAATTGTCTTGTCCGGTATGACAGTTGAAATTAATCTAATTGTTATTTATATATAAATACCTCATCAGCCATCACTCAATAACTGTATTTTATTTATATTTTTCTTATATTTTCTTCTTCTTATTTCTTTCTCAATTATAAATGTTATTATGATGTCATACTTTGGAATTTTAAATAATTACTCAGATTAGAGGTATTAAATCAAAGTCCAAAGAACAGATTCAAATATAAATCAACTTTGGGTTTTGATGTTGCATAACTTATTATTGAAATATTTACATAAATGGCGATAGTACTTAGTACTGATGATAAAAAAAAACCAAATTCGTAAAATGTTAAAATAAGTACGAAAATTTTAGAAACCAATGCCTACGAGTATCACCGTCTAATATTCTGATACTAAGATATCAATTATGCTTGAGGTACCTAATATATACCTTTATCCCCATAGGATTGTTCCCAAGGATTTACTAATTTATTTATAATGTTGAGAGATTGCAAATACTATAGTTTGAAAATTCAGTATTTGGACTTATTGTCCAGGACTAAATAAAAAACCGTGGAAGCAGCTCTATTGCATATAGCTTCATGAGTTTGCTATTTCTCAATTATTTTGAAATGTACTGGGAATTTTCTACTTTTACCCCTCAAAGATTATCCAATTTGCTTTCAGAAACCACCCTTAAATAGTTTGATAGATGTATTATCCAAAACGTGATGACAGACACACACACAAAAAAAAAAAAAAATAAACGGATATCTTTGTAATATTAATACATTTCATATGCTTAAGAATCTAGAATAAAAATTATTAAAAATTGAGGTATAAATAAAATATTATGTATGTAACGATATTGTACGTATAACTCTATTTGGGCCCTCGTTTCGTTAATCAATGTCATAATTTCGATAATTTATATTAATTTTAGTTATTTTTATAGAAAAGCTATTATTCACGAAACACGGAGTGAAAGGTATTTAACGATCTCGCGTGAATACCCTAAGAAAATTATATAGTATATTTTGTATATTTTATGATCAGTGTCAGTAATGACAAGATGATTTGAAAAATCGATGTAAAACGTCAGATTATGGTAGGTACATTTCAATTGTACTCTAAACAAATATAATATATAAACAATAAATAAATAATTTGTCGAATCTATATTAAGATCAATAAGGTCAACAATTATGTTAGTGTTAATAGTATACAGTGAAAACAAAAATCATATTTTGAAGTTTCTATACAATAAAAATTGTCTAATAAGTATATAAGTAAATATATATAAAGATTATTAATATATAATTTATAGAGAATTCGATGTAAGACATATTTAAAGTTTCATCTTAAGCCACCAACTAACATATTTTCTATTTATTACTATTCTTCCAAATATGAACATGTAGTTATTAATATTTATTTATTTTTAATTTTGAAATGGATCGGCGCAATAATATTGATTACCAGATTATCTTCTTTTTTTTTCAAACAGCCCTAGGGTGGAGGGAATCTAGGCCCGGCCACACCGCTCTCATTGGTCGTAACACTGCAGGTAAATATGCAGGTATTAAACACGAACAGTTGGCAGCAGAGTTTGATGACAGATTGGCCGGTGTGACACATACACGCACACACATGCTTTTCGGATACACTTTAAACCAGCATTATCGCTGCAAGTACCTACATAAAACCACTGTAAGTATATATACGAAATCGTTGCTGGTGGGGGGGTGTCTAGCTGGGGAGGGGGATAGCGTTCGCGCGGGCGCGTTACGGGAGCGGAGGGTGAAAAAGATTGCGGGGGCGGGACCGACTCGGAGTTTATGTATATAACGTGTTGTCGCGGGGTGTCAAGCCGCACACGACGTTTAAAAAAACATCGCGGCGGATTTAAGTATAACAGAATATCATATTATTTTTATCTAACGTTGAACTAGATCCATTTCCAGCACGTCTCGTCGTCGTATAAACTGCACGCGGTCGTCGTCGGTCCAATATATCCGCGGTCGAGTCGATATTTTTTTCCGTCCCCAAAACGCGTATTCTATAAACTCTTCGCTCCCTGACGTCACACGCGCACACGTTTGTGCCGCGATTTTCACCTGTACAACTTTGAGTTGTCGTTGTCCGCTCACACGGTGTTGTACGCAACAGGCTTTTGATCCGCCGTTGCCGCCGCCGCCGTCGTCACCGCCTTAATACGCCAACGACACGCAAACGGCGTACACGCGTGTACATTTAACACCGTTCGTCTGACTACCGGATAACTGCGGAAAAGGTTTGTACCACCTTATTAATAATGATTGTTTATTTTTTAATACCCACCCCTATAGTATAATTAGTATCAAAATATAGCCGGTATTCTATAATTTTATGGTTTTCTAGTATATTATTGGGTATTATGTGAAATTATCTTTCTTTTTTTTTTTTATTTGTCATGTACAATAAAAAATTGGTTTTTTTATTGTATATTATTCGTGTACCTATATCTGTAGTAGTAATTTATTATTCAAACAATACATCAATATAAATGATGATAAATACTGGGAAAAAATTTTTTATAATACGTATTATCGGTATGAATTATTTAACTATTTATACGATATTGTGTAACTAGTATAATTATAGCTACAAAGATATACGTGTACAAAGGAATGGTTTAGTTTTTGAAATATTAAAAATAAAATAATTAATTAACGTTTTTAAATAACAATAAATTATCAATCGATATTATTTTCAATAATCATATTATACACTTCTCAGTTTTTAATAGCGTTCCTAAAATGGTTTGGAGTTCCTTAGTTTCAAATTCTGAAAAAACATCGAAAGATAGTATTATGTAATAATATTATAAAGTAAATTGAAATTATAACAGACAATTAAAATCATTATATTTAGTTACACGAAAGATATGCATAATTTTAAATCTATTACTATCGTATTATAATGTATAATATTCTTGTTTTATTTTTATTATTTAATTATAAAATACTAAAATCAAAAATATATTTATTGAAATATTATAATTTATTGGATAATATCTGCAGCAAATGAATTAATAATTTATAAAAAAGAATAAGATACATTATTAATTTTATCTTGAAAACAGTTTTTCAGTTAAATTTTTGTAATGTCACTTAATAATTAATTAAATTAGCGCTTTCCACTTAAATGATTAAAAAAAAAAAATCATATAATTTCGTCTTAACTAGTTAACCGTGTTTGCCCTAATTACAAATTTGTTGTATAATTAATTTAACTAAGTGATATTAATCCACTAATTAAGTTGTTAACATCGAGACACTTTTAATTCTTGTAGTTTATGCACTTTATATTAATATATGATGTGTAGTAATTATAGTCTTAATAATTGTAAATATAAATCCCAATGTTGAATATTGTAATGTAATTAAGCAACTAATAATACAACATAAACTATGTTGTAAATAAAAATAAATATTATGTTAACATTAAATTTTTTAATTATTCAAAAAAAAAAAAATTGTTATGCATAATAAATTTATATATTTAATCAAAAAGTATTTACTTTTTCTGAACAAAAATAAATAAGAAAAGCAGTATTTTTATTTTAAAGTTAAGAGAATAATTAAATATAAAATTTTAGATTATGTTTCAAAAATTACATGAGATATTAATGTTTAATGTAATAAATTAATCTAAATAACGTATTTGATATTCAAGTTTTAATACTAAATTATGTTTATGTATAAATAGAACACTTTATAGCTTAATTATTGTTATTAGTTATCATTAAAATGTGGGAATAAACTTCAATTTTAGCTAAAATATTTTATATTAAACACTTAACTTTTGAAATATGATAAACATTTTTGTTAATTTCAGACTATTCTATTCAAAAACGATAATTTTTTAAACATATATCAAAATTATATAATAGTTGATGGTTAATATACAATTAATTACAATAAGAGTTAAATAAAATGAGTTTCAAACACCAATTGTATCTACTTTATTATATTTTGTTGTTCAAGGTGGTGAAAAATGTTATTAGTTATAGTTCGGATTTATATGTTATTACATATCGTTACTGAATATAAATAGTCTTATGAGAATAAAAAATGTGGACGATTCATTCAACACAGCGTTCACGGGGAAAGTTTTTTTGCATATTTGAGAATATTTCACGAGTTAGGGAATATATTTTAGCTTATTTAGCATATTCTGGAATAATCTGTAAATTGTGAGAAAAAATACTAATTTATTTTAATTAAAAAATTATTATTATTAATTTTAATGTTAAGTTACCCGAAAAAATATTTTTTGAATATTCACCAATCATATTTTTTTTTTGTGTCGTTTTGATAAAAAAAAAAAACACCTAGTGATTATACTATAAGGCCGCTGAGCGTTACGTTTACGTCTTATTCTAACCTATATTGATAAGAGTAACGTATTTGATTATTAAATATCCAAATATGGTTTTGCAATCGTATGCTTTTAAGTTTTTAAAATAAAAACAAAAAAATAAATAAAATAAAAAATCCATTTATTTTAAACACTTTTTAAAACAATGTACAGAATCGTACAATACATAAAACACTTTTTTTAACTGTTACTATTGTGTAATTATTTTATTATGCATCTTATTTAAGTAATTATTTAAGGAATATTGTAAAACAAAATAATAAAAAAAAATTGAATATTAAATCATATACTTAAAGCATATATTGATTATCTTTGCATATTTTTTATTTTTTAAGAGAATCTAAGTATTATATTTTAAGTATATAAAAGAATAACTACTCATTACTTATTAATTGTCTTTAGTTCTAAATTAGTGTATGTTATATTTATATTTTATAAATTTACATTTAAAATAATAGCTATCATCCTTTGTACACTTAATAGTTGCCCATGTTACCAATGGTCTTTATAATAATAATAAAAAAAAATGTTTATACATTTGAAATTAATTCTGTGACATAATAAGCACATACTATTGTTAAGGATATAAATAAGAGTTAATAATGTTTTCTGTAAAGTATTATATACAATATAGGTCCCGTAGATAACTAATTTTATACACAATAATGATAATTTAACAATAAATATTTAATATGTTGTTACCACGATATTTATAACATATAATATAGGGATTTTATTGAAGACAATAAATATACAGTGTGAATAAAGTTCAATAATTAAAATATTATTTTCAAAAATAGTAATATAATATATTTTTCAAGTAAAATGATAAATTCTAGTAGAAGTATATCTAATAGAAGTTTACAGGAATATTGTTTAAAGATTAATGCTAAACAATTTTAATGTATTTTTTTTCATACAATTATCAAACTTCTGTATACAGAGATATAAATAATATAATAACATTGAAACTTGTAAACATAAAAAACTTAGATAATGACAAGTTTCTACTTCCAAAATCCAGATTATCGCGATGTTCCGAGTTTTATATTTCAAGATTTTGAGGACTGGCCTAATATCTAGTTTTAATTTTATTATAATATATAGCCTAATATTAATCGCTCACGTCCTATCACTTTATTCAAGATTCAACACACCTGTTTTTATTTATTTATATATTATTAGCAGTTAGTTACTCTGTTAATATCGATCTGAATATCGGTTGGTATACTTAAAGTAGTAAAAAAAAGGTTGAAAATAGTAAAAATGGATGTTATTTTCGTATTTTTTCAATTTCAGAACAATAATACTAATAATAATAAAAGCAGATATGCATGGAATAATTGTATATGTATACTTAACCGCATGTCATCCAAAATATTCATATTTAAAAACATATTTTGTATAAATGCTAATAATGTTAAAGCAGGTAAATAAAGAGGTATAATTATATTTATATTGATTTGTATTGTACACGATAAGGTAGTTACCGGAGCTTGAGTAGTTAATACTTATTAGTAAGTACCTATTAAATGTTTAACTATCAAACAATAAAACTGTTATCATTTCTTTAGTTACCTAGTATCACATATATGATTGATGTAATCAAATATTTTTAGTTGAAACATTTTTACGTTTTACAACATTTTAATAAAAAAAAATTTATTGGACTTTTTTATGCGTATCAACTATACGCAGAAATAACAAAACAATAGAAAATAAGTTATCTAAAACAAATGATTGTTCTTATTTTGACTGTATTTTTAAAATAAATTTGGTTTTTATAATGGCGCAGTTGCTAGTTGCAGTATATAATATATTATTTATACTTATATAATATAAATAAAATATTTGTTTTCGTTTTAATATTTTTTCATGTTAGAGAGAAAGGAGCAAATGAAAAGTATATAGGTTTTTAAAATGGTTTTTTTTCTAATATATTTATTTTTAGATTCTGGAGGGGGAGACTAACGTACCTATTGATTTTACTTTTACAATGTTTTCATTTCGTTTTTTTTTTGGTTGAAAAAAAACAGTACTCTTGCAATGGTTTCATATGTAAAGCCCATCTGTTCATCGGCTATATGACATTGCAGATTAGGGTAGATTAGAAAAATCATTGTTGGAATTTTATAGTGGTATCATTAATTATGTACCTACTAGATATTATCAAAGAAATATCAAAAAAACTAAACCACATTATGACATTAAAGAATCAATCCTATTTTTAACAAAATATAATTTCGTTATAATCCGGAGAATGACAATTAACAACCTCGAGACTATTACATTAATTTTGATAGGTTACCGCTTCAATTTATTAAAATGTATTTTATGCAAATGTTTTGTACAAAATATTATTATTATGTCGTATAATAAAGAATTTTGACAATTATTTTTTTCTCGTAAATTTTGAAAACCTAAAATTAATTATTTAACGATTTCATTCAAAATTTCAAACTATTATCGTTGAAAAAGAAAAATTGAAAAGTACACCTCAATCTTTTTTTCATACGCGTTTAAAGTTTGAATTAATGTGAAATTGATTGCTTTCGGAAATAATGCGGGTTTTTTAGATTCTGCTCAGTGCAAGGCTAATATGAGTTTTATAATGATGTACTTTTTTTTATTTTGATTAACTCTTTTTATGGCTGTATAAAGAAGCTTAAAATATAACACGCATCACATGTAGCTATATCTATATATATTGAAAATTTATAAACATAGATTGTTTTTGAAATATATAATTTTTCAAGCACATTGCAAGAAATCGGTGAAAATTTGTAAGCAATAAATTACGTACTTTTTTTTTTATTTTATAAAATCATGGCACTATAAATAATTATTTAAAATTATCTTAAAACTATTATGTTTACATAGTATAGCCTACTAAACAATAGCTTTATATTTATTTGGATTTTTAGATCAATTAGTTTGTATATTCTTTAAATTATCGAATGTTTTAACACAATAGTAAACTTTAATATATGAATTGTGTTTTACTATCATTACTTTTCAATACATAAATTATAAAGTCTGAACCCCTTAATATCTCCCCTAATCTATATTCTATTCTCAATTCAAATTCTGAAACTGTCATTAATTTAATAATAACCTTTATTCTAGAGGCTGGCTTTAGAATTTAAGTTTTGTAATATTATATTTTGTTTTGTATTCTTTCTCGTTTATTGTACCCGTATCACCTATTAATTGTTGAGCTATAATTGTATTTACAAAA